>CM033795.1:2292161-2767161 GCA_019656835.1 Rhododendron ovatum
TGCAGTTTGGCAATGGTGAGGGCTTAAACCATTTTGTGGCTTAATTTTTTGAGTCCTTGATCTAGGTTATCCTGTTATAGAGCTGGTAAACCAGTTTCAGGAACACTTGCCGTGTTTGGGTATAGCACTACAAAGGCTATAAGCAAACAAGTACGTTAATAGAGAAGCCAATGAATCATTTTCCCTACAAATTTTTTTTACTGTCCCCTATCCCAGTACTTTTGGTTTCTAGTTGACCCTTGACCAAGTTTCTTCTCCAGTTCTTAAAACATTTGATGAAACAATCACAGATCTTTTGAAACTATTACTGCTATGTTGAATAAACAAAAAAAGTGGAATTGGAAACGCTTGATCAAATAGAAAGGATCAAGCTGGGACATTACTGTGAGACCAATCCCCCCGTCCACTCCGGAGGTGTGGAGAAATAAAGCTGGGACATTAGTTGCAAAGAGCTCCTAAAGTGGTGCCACTCCCACCTTAGGAGCGCGATTCTGCACTCCCAACTAAGGAGCTTGATGAGAGCCCGCTCCCATTGAGATTGGAGCTCGCTCCTTACGAAGATGGTAGCTTTTGTTAGATACCAATATAGAATAACAATAATTTACTACTTAGCTTTATAAGTTGGTCTTCATTTTAGGTCATATGTATGACTCAAGTCATGATTTCTCAAAAAGAAAACCATTTCTTACGCTTGAGGTAGACCTGGCCCATATTTTTTACTCCCTAAAATGATTGTAGTTTTAAAGTGTATATTCTATGCTACATTATTTTCATAATATACGTACATGTTCCTTTCACGCTTCGACCTTGGGAGCTTCTATATTCCCCCGCTCTCCCACTTCCGCTCCCTCACCCGCTCCCACTTTGTGCAACTAAGGCTGGGACAAACTGGATGGACTAGCCCCCACAAGAGTTTACAGTACCTAGAAAGTTTTGAATGTGAGACTTAGAAGGGAGTAAACCCTAAGCCCCAGGCCTTGACCACCAAGGCAACCCCTTGGGGTTGGATTTTGGATTTAACTATATGTGTTAAATTGTTAATCCAAACTTGATGGTAATCATGATCTTGATTAACCTTAGTTCTTCGAATTTCGTAGTGTTTGTGTGTGGGATATGATGGAGCTGGTGAAAGGAAAAGCGAGTGGTATTTCACATAAAATAGGAGGGGTAGCTGCAGTTGTGTTGATAAGCATTTTTCTTTTGAAAGGGGTGCATAAGCAATTTGATGCTCTACATTGTTATGGGTATTGCATTATCATCTTACTTTTTCCCTTCTTGGATGGTTGGGAACTTGGGATCTTGAGATAAGGTTTTTAAATCTGTTGGCATTGTTTTTTACAGATATCTTGAGGGCAGTTATAAAATATGACGACTGCAGCTCGACCCACTTGGGCACCTGCAAAAGGTGGCAATGAACAAGGTGGTACTCGAATTTTCGGCCCCTCCCAAAAGTACTCTTCAAGGGACATGGCTGCTCACACAACTCTGAAGCCCAGGTTGGCATTCAACACTTGAAGTTTTGTATGCATATTTTGTATCTTATTTAGGTTTCTTACCCCTCTTAAGGTGTTTCCTTCCACAATCAGGATAGTTGGACACCTTTAACATGGTTACCATCCTGCTTCTATGAGTCTATGACACATTTTATCCAAAAATCTTATCAATCCCAGTAACTAATGGATAGTGATTTAGTCCCTCATTAGTGGAGAGGCAAAACTATAGGGGTTAGTGAACACTTGTAGTTGTCCTACAGTGCGTTATATATCAAAGCATCGCATATGCTATTTTTGACCTTTCTAAGCTAGGTAGAAGAGTGCCACAAAGCACAATTGATGGTGAACTGACCAAGAACAATATTGTTTTTGTGAAAATATGGATTCATGACAAAATAGATGTGCATTACTCCACAATTTCCAGCACAGAAGAATATCGGAGCTCTAATATAACAAAGACAACAACTCCAAGGAAACAGGAACATACAAGCATGTCCTTAGGTTGTATTTCACATGCATATATATTTTCAGTTCATATGTTGGTAAAACCAGTATCTATACTTCTCCAAAGAAAAACCAGTTTCTATCTCTCACTGCAAGCGTTACTTTAGTAGCAACTTTAAGGAGCACAGAACAACCCTTATAGGATCGGACCATGCTTCACTCCATTTCTTGTTTCACATCCTTAGAAATGTATCTTGACACTTCTGAAGGCTATCCTTAATTGGACCAATGTTTCGTAGATATGAACACTCTGCAATTTGACAGGAGTTCTCATCCTCAGGCACTCTCCAATATGAAAGATTATAAGAACCCTTCGTATGCACCATAGCTACGGAGTGAGAGCATTCGATGAGCATATGCTAATATAAGAAAAGAGTGTCACAAAGGGGAAAATTCTAGTAAAAGACATTAAGACAAGTAGCATGCGTAGTGCTCTATACATGTGTTTTTTACAAACATTTCCCTCATTCTCTATTTACATTGCATTCAGGTTTGTTGGTGTATGGTATGAACAAAAAGAACAAAACGGGGACCGAAACCCCGCCCTACTAACTCCTCTCTCCCGCTTTGTGTTCTTTATTTATGAGGCTGTAGTAGTACTAATTATTTCATTGGCATTTATATGAAGCTGTTTTCTTTTCTAATACCTGTCTATAGGAACTGTCCACTAATTGATATACGTGTTGCTGTAGAAAGGAGGGACAGGACACCAATGACGAATTGCAGAAGAGGAATCTCCGTGAAGAGTTGGAGGACCGGGAGCGCAGGCATTTTTCATCAAAGGACAAGTCCTATGGTGGTATACAAAATTAACCACCCTTCTTGTTAACCTTTCTTCCTTATTTCTGATTGGGACTGTGTTTTGTAATCTGATTGATGTTAAATTTTTTTGTGGTTGCAGATGATCGAGATCGTAGAAAAGGAGGCCACCTTCTACTGGAAGGTGAATACTATTTGAGGTTTTACTTGGTGTGCCAACAACTAATTCTATGTAATGTCATTCACCTAACTTAATTTACAGGGGCAAGGAGGGATACTGAAGATCGTCTGATTCCACGGAGTGTAGATGCTGACGATGCTGATGTGGAAGTTAAAAGTGATGAAAGGTTCGCATTCTTTGGAAACTAGTTCATGTGCTAAGGAAAGCTTTTGCCAATGTCTTGGTTTGTTGCTTGAATTCCATGACAGTTAGCACTTATGTGATTGTTGCTTTATCCTTGACAGTCATATGAGTTTTACTAAATGCTCTTCAATTATTTGAAATCAATTATAGTGTAGCTGTAATGTGTTTACCATGGATCTTGGCATCAATCTGTAACTGTTAGTTTTTTCTCCTGACATTGGAAATTTTGCTCTTCATACCTAGCTGCAGAACCACTTTTAAGATGTTGTATTTTGATTGGATGTCACATTGTTGTGGTTAGTGACGATGATGAGGATGATGACGATGAAGATGACACAGAAGCTCTTTTGGCTGAGCTTGAACAAATAAAGAAGGAAAGAGCAGAAGAGAATCTCCGTAAGGTAATTTCTCTTTGAAAATATCTAGCTGTCCTCCCGAAAATAGTTGAAGCTTGTGATCTTTCATATAGATACACATGAAGTGTGAAAATATCTAGCTGTCCTCCCGAAGATAGTTGAAGCTTGTGATCTTTCATATAGATACACATGAAGTTTGAAGATTTTGCGATATTAGTTAGTAGTTATGAAGAGCTATATAAATTTGTGGCAGGAAAAGATTGTTCATTATTCTAACCTATTGTCTTTGTCCATTAATGGGACTGGCAAGGGCAGTTTGTAAACCATGCTCTTGTAGAGTCTTAATAACTTACTGGAGTAGTCATAAAATTCTGTACTTTGCTGCTGTACCTTAAAATGTGTTGAAGCATTAGTGTTCACTGTTGACTTTTTGGTGTCACCACTGAGCAAAATGTTCAATAGTGCAGGAACGACAAAAGCAAGAAGAAGAGCTTAAGGTCAAAGAAGCAGAATTAATACGTGGAAACCCTCTTCTTAATAATCCAACATCTTTCAATGTGAAAAGGAGGTCAGTTTCTTGAAGATCAACTTATCAAAAAAAAAAAATTTTCTTGAAGATCCAACTCTCTCTCTGTTTCTAAACATTACAATTGATTCATGTTCCAATATTACAATTGTTGTTTTCTACTTTTATGCAGGTGGGATGATGATGTGGTGTTTAAGAACCAGGCTCGTGGTGAATCCAAGACGCCCAAACGCTTCATCAATGACACCATCAGAAGTGACTTTCACCGGAAATTTCTGCAGAAATACATGAAATAACTCTCACGATTTAAGCTTAAGAAAGATAACTTTCAGGACATCTTTCGTATGTACTAAACTCGCAATATTTGTGCTGTGTATGAATTTAGTCAAGAAATGACTCAGAAAGTAGACATCTCTGTGGTATTTTGTTGTAATATTTGCTTTTCAAGGAACTTGACAAGAGAGAGTTGATTTTCTGGATTGATCAACATGGTGTTCTACTTTGTGTGCATTTGCCATTTCAGTGATCAATAATTATTGTTTTGAACGAGATACCATTGCTAAATGACATTGCCTTGCAAAACTGGCAAGAATTCATTGATCTACGGTATTGGAAAATTCATCTTGCTCCCTTTTTAGTTTCACCTCTTTGATCATTGAGGTTGTGTTTGGATATTGGATTCGTTTTGGGGGTTTGTGAAGGTGGAGGGCTTTGTGAAAGGAAAAAAGGATGAATGTAAAAGTAGACAAAGGAAATGTAGTGTTTATTTTTCACTTTTGTTTGGAAAAGTTCATTTCTGTTTGTTCAGTTACCTAAGAACAATTCGATTGACGGATTACCCTTTGGGATGGGGATATAGGATGAATATCCCATCTGGCTTAGAGGGTGATATTTTCAGTACCATACCTAAGTTGTATATATCTTGTTTTGTTGAATTAGTTGGTGGGATACTGGATTGACATACAATTCTTGTGCTGTTTGTTCCGTTCAAGCATTGAAAATGCGATCCCCGCGTGGTTTATTGACCAAATCTCTTGGTATAATTTTGTGAATTTAACATGCCCGTAAGTATTTCTATTTCTTTTTAATTTTGTGAATTTAACATGCCCGTAAGTATTTCTATTTCTTTTCGTGGCTGCAAATCGAGGTAGAAATGCAACCTTTAAAAGAAGTTAAACTCCCTTCGCAGCGCACGTCTTCAGAAAAAAATCACTGTTAGATGACTGATTTGAAGAAGCAACAGGGAAAGAAAGCACATTTCTAATGTTCTATGGGAAAATGAAAAAATATCTTTCCATACAAAACCAACAACCAAGAGATACAATGATCTATATTGCCTTTTCCCACGCTGAGGCCCAAAAAGGGGGAAAAGGAATCCCAAAGAAAACACACTAATCAACACATAAACAGTAAAATTGATGAGATACCCTAGGTTGACAGAGTGGGACACTTTTAAGGGCTTGCCAAAGACTTGTGGGTAACAACTTCAGCAAATTTTCATAAGCAGCTCAACTGTTGCTTTACGCACGTTCTTCGGGCAAAATTGAGCATTTCCTTCGGAAACAAGCACTCAAATCACCACGACGGTCTACTCGTCACTTTCCTTTGGTTCATCCAACACAAATTCAGCATACAAATCCTTGAGAGCAATCACCACGGTGGTTATCAGTGGTCCCATTATCGCTCCCTGCGCAATAAGCCCCAACAACTAGCATTAACGACTTGATGAATTTGAAGCAAATGCTACAAGCTAGACAAATGAAAACTCCTTTCAATACAGACTAGTATAACAAACCATTTCAAACACAAGGACACAGAGGTTATTGAAACAGCCAATGCAATCCATTCAGAAGAGATTACACGCCGTTCTTCGCTTCCACTACAAAAGATTTAACGCCGTTTTATCAGTAAGTGTAGTCTCTTAATTACCAATTGCAATACCTAAACTTCTAGACGGAGAATTGATTAGGGTTCAACTTCACCCTCAGGGGATGAGGCACATCAGGAGTTAGCATTAGACGAGTTTTTGGCCGAAATGGCCATAAATTGTAATCAAATTGAGAGAATACCCATCTTTCTAAACGTTTATGGCCATTTCGGCCATAATCTCGCATTAGACACCTTAACTAGTTAATGATGGTTTGAAACTTTGAATATGGCATTACTTAAAGTATTTGATGAAGAAGAAAGAACTAGCATAGGAAGATGAGGAAGAATAGTATGGAGGATCACGATGAAGAACAAAAGGGAAAGAATTGTAGGCAGTTTACCTCCACTGCAGATGGGAACAATGTCATTCCACCAATGATGCTAAGCCCAGTAAGATACCCGCTATGACCCGGTATGTCCACTAGAATTTCATTCGTGCCATAATCCATAATCACAAGATGAATAATGGACAAGCTGATTGCCAATAGATATCTTCCTTCCAATACCAATTGCAAAGCCGCTGGAATAGTTGAAAGCCAAGGCGGAAAGATTGGGACCAAAGGGCTTATTAACGCAATCACAGTTGACATGTACAAGAAGTGTATCGAGTACAATCGAAACAAAAGCCAAGTGAGACATCCCTGGAAGAAAGCAATCTCAGCAGTTGCCAACAGAACACCGGAAATAGCTTTATCAAGAACTTCAACGCATCGGGTTCTAGCAGATTGAGATATAGGAAGCATGTGCATCACTTGATCGGTTACCCCACCAGATTCGGATGTAATGAGATAATACAAAACCCAGAAGAAAACCATCGACTGAGAAACGAAATTGAAAAGACCCGCTGCTCCAGAGACTATGGAGTTACCAATCGAAAACACGACCTTTGCACTGCCTCCTAAGACAGATTTACTGCTAGAAAATACACGTTGTGTCACATCCATTCCTTGCATGGCAAACCCTTTTGCCTTTTCAACCAAATCCTCCCTAGTGATAAGTAATTCCCTAAAGATTACATCCAATTCAGTATAAATTTGGCCCCATTCATGGTTAGTAACCCTATCCCTCAAGCTCAACATTTTCGCAATATATGGGGATGGGGTCATCAAAGCAGTTGAACGCCCGGATGAATTCGCAGACTGAGGTATCACGAATTGCTTGATCTCCGAAATGAATTCTGTCAAGTTATACTGCATTGCTAGACCATCAATCTGCTCAGAAACAGTTTCATAAAACTTTGTAGTGTACATATCCACCATCCCAGGCACATCATTCTCATCCATCCACTTCTTCACACCAATTTTCTCAGCATAATTGCTCTGTTCAACATGCGATTTCAGCGATATAACTGCATCCTTTCCTTCGACTCCCATTTTATACGAAAAGAAAATCAATCCTGCCAAAAACCCAACAATCATCCCAACCATCAACCCAATAGCCACAATGGTTTTCAGCCTCTTCAAAATCCCTCTAGTGAAGAACGCGCTAAACGCGCTACGATGAAAGCTATGATGACTCCTAAACGATGACACCTTGTTCATCGTCGACGCAACGGAATTCGTCGTGAAAATGAACCCTAACCCGATAATCGAAAAAGACCCAATTGCCCCCATCCGTTCATAAACGGTCACAAACACCCAAAATGAAACAAGCCAACGAATCAACTTGAAAAACCCACTTCGGTGTGGCCTCAAACCACGTGATCTCTTCTTTCTGAGCACAACCCTAAAACACAAATCGCGAATGTCGACAAGGGTACCCACGAAAACCCTAAATATAGCTAAAGGGACAGCCAATACGGTTTCTGTAAGCCCTAGTTTTAAGGGTTCGGTCCAAAACCCAACCAGGGTTTGTTGAATGCCTCTCAAGGGGATTGAACAGAGGACGGCCCATTGTAAAGGGCGGAGGTATTCTTCGAGGATTTTAGAGACGAAGTAGAGGATAAAAATGGCGAAGGCGAGGCCGGCGTGGGCCATGGCTATGTAGAGGGCGAGGCGTACCTGGGAGTTCTCGCTTGAGAGGGGGTGATTTTGAGGGTCTGGTTTTTTTCCAGAGGCGGGGTTTGGCGGCTGCGCGTGGGGTGAAGGGGGCGGCGCGTTGGGAGAGGGAGTGGGCGGGCGGGTTGAGGCTGATCGGAACATGTCTTGCCATGGGGGAGAGGAGGAGGTTTGTTTTGTGGTGGGGTCTGAATAGGGGACTAAGGCCATTCAGAGAGAGAGCTCAAATTGCCCAAGAAGGCAGGAGCAGAATCCAAAAGTGCTGATTCAAAAAAACCTTGACTTGAATCAAAAAAAAAAAAAAGAATCTAAAGAGGTCTGTATGGCGCCAAATCCGAATTGGAGAGAGAGAGAGAGAGAGAGAGAGAGAGAGAGATCTGAAACAGGGGAGTAGCTCCGAGAAGATTGGGATGGATCATTGGATTTTTGCTCAGAAAAGGACAGCCTTAAGGGGTTGTGTTGTTCAGGAATGAGGAGTCAGGTGGGTCTCGTCAAGTTTTGACCTGAATGATTGAATCATTTGCGGCGCTGGGGAACATGTGCGAGAGCGAGATGGCCTCCATGTCTCAAGTCAAGTTGCAAAAACAACTTTCTTCTCTCTATGAACAAATTTTTTTTACCCTTTCCACCCTCTTTTTACACCTCACTTTCTTCTACAACGCCTTTATTTACATTTTACACACCTTCTCTTTCTATTTTACTCTTCACAGGTGTCAAATATTTGGAACTTCCCAAATTTCAACCTTTCGGGGTTCTCTTCATGCTACATGCCATGCCTACTAGTGCTACCACCTCAGTTCTACGGTTCTACCCTCCTTTCCAGTCTTTTCTCATCTTCCTTTTTCTAAGAAATCATATTTTATTCTTAATTTCCTAACCACTCACGGATAAGGAGTGTGACATTCATGAATTGTGGTGGGAAAAAAGAATGCAATTTACGTGAAAAATTAAGGGTTCGAAGGATGAAATGTAAGAGGAAGGGGGAGATCGTGTGTGCGGCAAAGGAACTGAGAAAGAAGAATGTAGGCAATTGTAGGAAAAAATGACAGTAAAGAAATAAGAAAAAGGAATTGTCAAACTCAACAAACAAATATGCAAAGCCTGTGACAACTGGTTTCAGAGCGATGTTGTGCTTGGAGCTTGTCTTCTTGACATTCCTACTTTTCTTTGTTCAATTAGGCATGTTTGTTGGACTCGCACTTATTAAAAATACAAGACAGCCAATAAAAAAGGTCAGAAAATCCCCCGCTCTTGGGGGATGCCCTCAGCGTTGTGTATGTGCGACTCGTTTGAGGGGTTGGTAGCACGAAAAAACGAAAATGGGGAATGAATGGCAGTGCTGGAAGATGAAGGGTGGAATGTATGAATAGATTTTGCCTAGGAGGTTCATTAACTAATTTGTTGTTTCCTCAAGGATGTGGAGAGGGAAATGGGGTGCGTTGTTTCAAATCAAAAGCACCCCCGGTAAACAAGGAAATACTACGTTGCGCTTTTTTTCATGCCGGCAGGGACCACGTGCCCGTCAGAACTCAAAGAAGCTGTTTCCTCGTATTGGGACCCACAATTTGGACGGTTGCTAACAGGTGGGTCGAAATAGAATGTTAGTTTATTCTCGTAGTGAGGATCTAGCAAAGGTTTTATTCTCATGGTTGTGCAATCCACTTTGCTGGGGCAGGTTTTATGCAACCGGCCTGCAAGGGAAACTTCGGGTTGGTGTTATACAACAACTCTTGATCGTTGGTTATTGAGATAAAATTTAAACCGTTGAATACACAATTCGATGGTACAAAGGTGTGTAGCACGGAATTGTGCACACCACTGCACAACATCATTCCCACTTCCTGAAGGACTATCTCCAATTTTTATTTATTTTATTACTCATATTTAAAATTTGAGTAAAAAATCTAAAAATTCATCCCCAATGTCATATTTATTTGCTTATCTATTTTGAGTTCTACCTATTTTTCACATTCAAATTTGGGGAGATTTAAATTCATATTCATTTTTTTTCAAACCCTCTTTTTCACTTTCATCAATTATAAGTGTGCCACTCATTCATTACAAGTGTTTCATTCAATAATAGGTTTAGGTAAAAATATGGGATTAGCATTGAAGATACTTTACCCACATCAAGCTTCAAACCCAAATCTCTACCCCAATTTGGATAAAAAAATGGATAAGAATTAAAGATGCTCTAGTTAAACAATAAGACTATGACAAATTTCACTAACCTCCCCTGAGATTTCTTATAACAGCAGGGACCTACCCTGGGTCCAAGATAGTCACCAAAGTATTATCCTAATATATATGTCTCTCTCACTTCTAAGTTCCAAAATAGCATCGTTGACGCCTTAATTGTTTGGTTTCATAAGTTATTGAGATAAGTGCAAAAAGCAATTTTCTTTGATCCCGTTTCGTATTGTTAATTGAAAACATTTGGTTGTCCATTAATGTGGACTATTTCAATTGGTTTCAAGTCCTTTTCGAAACTTTCCCTCAACAGATCTTCACCATTTGCTCTTCTCTTAAAAGGTACTCAATATCCAAACAGCATTATTCCTATACTATTCCTGAGAGTACTTGAGTAAGTCTATGATGACGCTCACTGCACGACTTTCCCGCAATCTCTTTTCCCTTCTCATTGATCTATCCGATAAAGCCAATGAAACATCATAAGTTAGGCCTCAAGAGCATCCGCACAAAACTTTCTAAATTTTAGATTAATTCATATTTCAAAAAATTATTTTATTATTTTAGCTATTTATTTTTAAAATATTTACTGTATTAGACTATTTACTCTCGTTCTTTTCTCAATTAAAATATTCAAACTCATCCAAACAAACACACGGAATTCCTAGGATAGATCGTGTTCGCTGGCTATGACGGAATTCCTCAGCTACGGAGGAATTATTGTTTATATAAAAAATAAGGATAAAAAATTAAGTGCTCTAATTTTCAATTTGTTTGAACCAGTGCGAAAATATTATTTTTTTGATCATTTTATTCTAAAGAGTTATAATTAATTTTTATCTCTAGAGTTTTCATAATCAAATTTTTGCTCTACAGGGTTCTAATAACAGAATAATGAAAGAAAAAAAACGTGAGAACACAAATAAAATAATAAAATATTAAGTCGCTTGTCAATAGTTCCTCTCTTCTTATAACAAGGAACTGTAGCAAAACTAAAATTCTGTAAAGCAGCGAGGTGGCCCACGAGATTGGTGCAGCAAAGTTTTGAGTAATTTGCTCGCTACTGTAGCTGTGGAAGAAGAATAGCGAAGCTGTAGAAGAAGAATAGCGAAGGAGATGTGGATGCCCCAAATCACTCTGGACTGTACTTCATTTTCAAGATATTGTTACTTTAGATATAAGAACAATAATGCTGCATACATAAAAATACGGATCAAAAAAAAAAAAAAAACATACACAAAAAATTATCATAACCAGCCGCAACTGCGTGCATTATTGTTAGACAACCGGATACCTGGCCAGCTTGAGCGCACACTGACTAATTTCAGGGCCATAAAATTAATGACCAGACAATTCCTTTACTGGTCTAAAATTTAGAAATGTTTGATCTTGTGTGATTCGAACATGTGACCAAAGAAAGACACTTACTATTAGTTTTGTTAGTTTAAAGGTTTTTTTTTTTTTCTCATTTCTTATTTGGTTCTCCCTGTATAGAGAATCAACAAACATGATTTTTAATTTTGCGGAATGGAATTCATCGAAGCATGGTTGGTGAGGTGCAATTTTTCATTTTGAAAATTTGAAGAATGTGAGTATGAAATTTTGAAGTTTTGTTGGAGATGCTCTAATGCATGTGCGTGTGAGCGGAAGCGCTGACTTGAGAGTGAACAGACGGCCCTATCAAAAGAATTATGTGACTAAGATAAGGTTATGCCACATTGACACATTGTGGTAAATATAAAACTTTTGAAGTAAATCTATGCAGAAAAAGACTAAAGATTTTTTTAATTAAACCTAATTTAATTTTCAAATAAATACGGGGGGAAATTTCAAAATAGCACCCGACCTTTCACATAAATCACGTATAGGCATCTGACTTTTTAATATTATCAAAAAAACACCTGACCTATTTAAAAACTCATCAATTTTTCACGTGCCGTTAACTTTCCATCCAAAAACGAATGGAATGGGGATGTCCCAAAATCCCCAAACATCTCCGAACTTCTCATTCATTTGCCTCACATCATCTCAAGCTCTGCAGAAAAAAATGGCACACAAATTTGATCCCCAAAATGTGCAATAACTAGTTTAAAGTACAAACAGTTACAATAATCAAGATAAAGTCTTATAAGCATTACTCTCATAACAAACCATTGGAACTCCATGGCCCTACAGGTGGGTTTTGGCGGGAGAAATCAGTAGAGTAATATGTTTTTTCTCCAAAATATATATTGGTTTCCCTCCAAATGGCCAGGTTTAGGCTATTTTAGCATTTCCATTTATTTTTTATGAAAAGTTAACGGCGGGTGAAAAATTGATGAGTTTTTAAATAGGTCAGGTATTTTTTTATAATATTAAAAGGTCAAGTATCTATATGTGATTTATGTAAAAGGTCAGGTACTATTTTGAAATTATTCCTAAATAAGGGTTTATAGATATTTCATAAGATCGTCCTCACTGCAATTTCAACAGGACAATGTCGTATTCAAGGAATGCTTCTTGTTCATTCGGGGAACTCAAAATTTCTGCGCATAATTTCTAATAAATTTTTTCTATCTCTCTCTCTACTCATTACTCATAAAAATCTCTTTCAAAATCCAAACCGAACATGATCTTAGACTTCGTTTGACATGTCTCAAAAAAGTTACTCCATAGCTTTTTAGTTTTTATTTATTTTAAAATTTTGCTTAAAAGTTTTTTTAGATCTCTCTTTGGCTTCTTTTTTTTTTTAATATGTGACGGGAAAAGCTAAAAAGATTCGCTCCTTTTTTTTTAATTGTTTTAGACCATTTTCTCATCTACACTTTTAGGAAGAGCAATACTATGAACACAATTGTATATCACAATTTCTAACACAATTGCATCCGGATCTGTTCGAAGCACATGGATCCACATGCATCAATCAGCTCCGGACACAATTGTGTCCAAAGTTGAATGCCAAAAAATGCAAATTGTGTTGGTCTCTTCGGTACAAAAGAAAAAGAACAATTCATCTAGCAGACAACCAAACAAAGGGAAGAAATTTTTGGGTGCCAAGCATGTACCCCATGGCGGTACCCAAGCACTCATCCCAGCTGTCCAAAGGTATTTTGGGCGGCCCAGATCCGACCACTCTCTCTCCCCTCCCCGACCACTCTCTCCCCTCTCTCTCCCTCTAAAATTCGGACTGTCCAAACCACTTTTGAACTGCTAGAATTGCTGACGGGGTACAGTATATGTGGTACCTGCCCCGCACCAAAAATTTCTTAAGCCTCAGACTTGTAACAAACTGGGAAAATCTGGCGCCACGTGTCATCTCACGATTGCGTTAAACTGATAGAAAGCATTCCTTGAGTTGCAAGATGATCATCCGATGCTTGTTTTATTCATTTCATTTCAAACTCTATTGGTAACAGAACTCTTCCCCACCAAACTGTTGTAACATTGTACCAACATCTACCCTCCTTCCGTGTCCCCCTTCTCTTTCCCAAATGTCACCATTATTTTCTTTTCCTGAAAATAATCCCTAGCAATTTCTTATGGAATGTGGGTATTTTAGATTGATATCTTCTTGAAAGAATTAGAGGGTGGAAATGGGATTGCTCAGTTTTCTGAGGGGAAAAGATGTCAGGAGATTCATCAAACGAAAAGATAGTGATGCAGGCGACGCAGGTTTCCTCTCTCTCTCTCTCTCTCTCTCTCTCTCTCTCTGTGTGTGTGGATCATATACCTATTTGTGTATTTACAAGTGTACATTCATCTCCAGCTTTATACATTTGTATGCATGCAAATGAATGCCTTGGGCAATTCTGCATTTGGTGTTCCTGATATATTGTTGTTCATGGGTCTGCTATACTCTGCCCGATTGAAATGTTTTTGGCAATTTCGTCGGCATACCAGGAATTCGAGTTGGATTATCTGAGTTCTGACATTTAATATTTATAAACAGTTCTAGCTCTGTGGGTTATTAACGTAGGTGTTGTCTATCTCCATTTGATAATTCGAATATCTGCTCATCTCAATGGGCCTGTATCACTGCAAAAATAAATCAAGCTATTTGAGGTCGACTCGTGTTTGGCTTATTAAAAGCTCATTCAAGATGACGATTATATAACCGAACTCTTGTTAAGTTTTGAAACCAAGCTAGAACAACCAAACACACGGCTCAATAATCCTTCCCTGTATATACAAATCAAGGCGCTCATGATCGGTTGGTTATAAGCATATTTACATATTGGCTAGGCTGTTAAAGTCTAAAGATATCGAACTTGTACTCAGTTTGTTTCCATTAGTTGAGTTGCTTGCCGGTGTGAACAAGTGTTTGTTAGTTCGTAGTTATGCATCTTTTTTCAGTTTTTGGAGGGCCTAGTTGTGCATCTTTAATGCTCCACATCAGTGCCTTTTCTTTCTTTGGGTCAATTTGGTATCTTTTTAGTCAGATTCTATCTTTCTGATTCACATTCATGATCCAATTTTGTGCAGTATCAGTTTTTTTATTTCAGTTTCTTTGCTTCTCATTTGATCGCTCATTGAATTTTCATGTCTTCAGAATGCATAGCGAATAGTTCAGTTTGAAGATAGAGATACACAAATCATCTGCATCTTGTTCTTCATTGGAAAGTTTGTCAAATTTGATTATTAAGCTCTTCTTATTTGCATGTCTAATTCAGCGTGGATTTTCACAAGTGATCAATTATTGATATCATCAGGTAGAGCATTGGAAGAACTCCGAGGTGTTCTGTATAGTGAGCTTCGAACTTCAGAAGGCGCTAAGCGTCAACAACAGCGCCTTTGTGGTCCTGTTGTGGCAATGACCTTCAATTTTCTTGTTGCTGTTGGCATTATTATGGCAAACAAATTAGTCTGTAATCCTTCTTTTCCTCTGTTATCTATGTTGGAATTTGTAATATATTTCTTTAGTCAATGCATTAGACTAGAGGCTTTGCTCTTGCGTTTTACATACGTCTTGGCCGCCAATAATTACTCTTAGCCGCACATAATTACTCTTGGACGCTATTAATTGCTCTTGGCCGCAAATTTTGTAATCACACATTACAAAAGTTGCGGCCAAGAGCAATTAATAGCGGCCAATAGTAATTATAGGCGGCCAAGAGTGATTTTGCGCGGCCAAGAGACATGTAAAACACAAGAGCATCATGCATAGTAATCACGCTTTCAAAACTTTGTGGCCAATAGTAATTCGTTACGGCCAAGAGTAGTTATTTGTGTCCATGAGCAATTCTTCGCGGCCAAGAGGCACGTAAAACACAAGAGCATCGTGCATAGTAATCATGCTTTCAAAACTTTGCGCATTCCTCTCTTATCGCTGTTGGGTTTTCTGTATGCTTTTGAAGTCAATGCATTAGAATCTGTTGGGTTTCGTGTATGTTTCCGTAGTTGATGCACTAGACTTGAGGCTTTTTACTCTCTTATCTCTGTTGGATTTTGTGCATGTTTTTGTAGTCAATGCATTAGACTTTAGGTATCACCATTAAGGATTTGGTGAATCAATCTAAAACCAGTTCCATATATTTGTACTTCTGTTTTTTCAGGTTATGGGTAAAGTTGGATTTAACTTCCCAATCTATCTCACATTGATCCACTACTCCTCAGCTTGGGTCCTGCTTGCCATTTTCAAGGCATTCTCATTGCTTCCAGCCTCTCCTCCTTCAAAAACCACACCTTTTTCTTCTCTTTTCTCTTTGGGTGTTGTCATGGCCTTTGCCTCTGGCCTTGCCAATACCAGTCTAAAGCATAACAGGTTCGAATTCCACTATCAAATTGACAGCTTTTTGTTTCAGTTTTTTTTATCTTTTGAGTTCCAATCTGGTCTTGGCTCCAGTTTCCTCACAATTAAGCTGATTTGCAGTGTTGGGTTCTACCAAATGGCTAAAATTGCAGTGACTCCAACCATTGTTCTCGCAGAGTTCATACTCTTTAGGAAAACCGTTACGTTCAATAAGGTGAGTGTTCAATGACGATTTTATCGTGTTGTAAGATCTCATAAGGCTTTTTATGGCATGTAGATCTTTTCCTTCTAGTGTTTACAATGAACGAGAATTTTATACAATGCTGTTGCAGATTCTGGCTCTAGCTGTGGTCTCTGTAGGTGTGGCAGTGGCAACGGTGACAGATTTAGAATTCAATCTCTTTGGTGCCTGCGTTGCAGTCGCATGGATAATCCCAAGTTCCATAAACAAAATCCTCTGGTCTAATCTCCAACAACAAGGCAATTGGACAGCTCTTGCGTAAGTAATATATTCACGTCTCTGCATTTCTCAAATAAGTCGGTCCTTTGGGCCACCTGCCGAGTTATCAAAAGCACCAACTACAAAAAGATTAACGAAGAACCATCTTCTCTCTCTCTCTCTGAGTATAGGTTGATGTGGAAAACTACCCCTGTGACAATCTTTTTCTTAGTAGCTCTAATGCCATGGCTGGACCCCCCGGGGGGATTTTCCTTTGTGTGGAATCTCGGTAACTCGTCTGCTGTTCTAATATCAGCACTTCTTGGTTTTCTCTTGCAATGGTCTGGAGCTTTAGCACTTGGGTAAGTTTCCAACACTAATTCCTACATTAACTTCCAAATTTTCAGCTCACCATTAGATCAAGTCATAAAACCCGAAAACAAGTGTTTGTTTTCCTTCTTATCTGATTATTACTAATGAGTTTTGCATGTACTCGTGCAGGGCAACCTCTGCTACTTCTCATGTGGTGTTGGGGCAATTCAAAACTTGTGTCATTCTTCTAGGGGGCTACGTGCTATTCGATTCGGACCCGGGGTTTGTGAGCATTTGTGGTGCTGTCACAGCTCTTTTAGGGATGTCGGTTTACACTTCGCTGAACTTGAAAGAGTCACAAGAGTCTTCTTCTTCCTCTAACCAGACTCCAAAGCAGAATTCATCTGCTTTAAAACCCAAAAGCACTGAGGATACAACAGAGGAAACAAATGTGAAAGATGATTCTAATGCTGTGTGAAATGAGGAGGCTTTTGGCACTTTGTTGGTTCATTCTTCACCTTGCATATGAATGAAAGAGATTCAATCTCATTCGCCATTTGAATCACCTTGAATATGAGAGGGAGATTCACTAGAATTAATACTTGTTCTACTTCTACCACTGGGTTTTGAGTGGAAGCTATGTACAGAAACATTTGATTCATACCAATATTACTGATAATTTTTGTATCTTAATTACTTAACAAAAAAAAAAAAAGTTTTGTATCTTAATTACATTTTGATCAGCAAAAAGTGCTAGTGATCTCAATGCTGAGAATGGTACTCCTAACTTGCAAGAGTGATTATTCATTTTTACTACAGTTTATATCTACTTAACACAACTAATCAGGTTCAGGTGTACCCCAAGTACTTTGATTACTGAAAGAAAAGGATCAAAGAAAATTATTGAAAGATACTAGAAAGTTTGAATTATTTTTACACGAAAATGCATTTCTTTTTTTGGTCTCCTGGACCGGACAATCTTTTTGGGCCGAAGAAAGTGCCTACGCATGCATGATGTATGCACATATGCACACGTGGTCAGTATTTTTTTGCATGCACACATTTTCAATGCAACGGTTATTTGTAACGTCCTCTCACATGCAGTGGTAGAGCTAGGATTTTTACTCCGGGGGGCCGGTTTTGTAGACATATTTTTTGTCGAGACATATACTTATTATCAGTCCACATCCTATAAGAACCACCTTAACTTCATAAAATGCGGACCTCCCTTTTCCGATCGAATTTCGATGATCCGAACCACTCAATGTGTTCAGAACGTGATTTTAAGGATACCCGCGAGAAATTAGCAAAAAAAATAACCGGAAATGGCTTCATCAGAGCAGTTTTTGTTTGTTTTTTTATCGAATGGTTTAAACAAAAATTGATCAGATGAAGCCCTTCCCGATCATCTTTTTTGCCGATTTCTAGAGGATATCCTTAAAATCACATTCTGTACACATTGAGTGGCTCGGATCATCAAAATTTAATCGAAAAATAAGAGAAATAGGAAGGTCATAAAGTTTTTGTTTTCCAATACATTAAAATGATTCTAGCCTAATGTAGGGAAAGTAAGTCAATAATTATATATTTTTTCTTTAGGTTACTTCAACTATCACGTTTTTTTTTTTTTTTTGGTTTATGAAAAAAATTGAAAAACAAGAATGGGAGATAGGAGGACCAGGATCGAAAGACCGCGCGCCCTAACATAGGTCCGCCACTGCTCACATGATGTAGGCTCCACACCATTCACGATAAGTGTTACAAATAAATAGGAATAACCGACACCAAATTTGAGTTTTGCTTGTAAAGCCACGTAGTGGTCTTAGGCCCCGTTTGATAAACGAATCGAAGGTTAGATTGGGTGATGATATTAGTAATACTTTGTTTGGTTTTCAAAATGAGAATAAGTTCTATCCGGATCAACCAAACAAGGGAGCTATCCGGATAGCCCCCGTGTGGGCCCCTTTGTGCTTTTTTTTGAAAAATCCGAACTATGCATCTTGTAGTGCCCGCAAAATAATGTACCTACACGAAAAATCAACTTGTCCGGACACCGATAGGTATGTCAAAAATTGAGTTTTTACATAGAAAAATGGACGACCGCGAACAATTTAACTTTAAAAATAATTGACAGATCACGGTTGTCCATTTTTGTGTATAAACTCAACTTTTGACATACCTATCGATGTTCGGACAAGCTGATTTTTACATAGATACATTTATTTTGCGAGCCCTATAAGATGCACGATTCGAATTTTCCAAAAAAAATGCTCGAAGGGGGCCCACATGGGGGCTGTCCAGACAGCCCCTTGTCCGGTTGATCCGGAAAGAACTTTTTCTCTTCCAAAATTGGTCCGGATTGGTAGTCTCACGGGATGAACAATCCGATTCATAGGGGTATTAATTTGGGACTTGTATTCGTAGTCTAATCCCAACACCTTCTCATCACCGATCCATTTTCATTACCAATTTCTTCTATTAATCCAATCTCATCATCTAATCTCATTTCAAACAAATATTTTTTTTTTGACAAAACGATAACTGATGATATTAAAACTTCAAAACCAATACATCAAGAGGACACTTCATCCCTTGACAAGGGATCAAGAAGCCAAACGGGTGGGGACTCAGTCCAACGACTATACCCCAACCCAATTAAACCCTTACTAGCCAACAAATGCGCAACTGAATTAGAGGACCTATGGCTATAAGAGAAAATACAAGACGCAAAACAATTACTCAACACATATGGCTAAAAATCCCTAGAAAAATTCTATTTTTCTTGTGGAAGTGTTTCCATGAGATTTTACCCACAAGGTGGGAACTAATGAGGAAGAAGGTAACGATGGAGACGAGTTGCCCTGTGTGTGGGATGGAGGGAGAGACGATTATCCATTTATTTGTTTCATGTCCGTTTGCACAGCAGGTTTGGTCTCGGTCTCCTCTACTTTTAGATTATGGGAATAACCAGTTCAGTTCTTTTATAGCATTTTGGAATTATTTGGGATCTCAGTGGAGGATGGGAGTTAATAGAGATGACTGCTTTGCATTGGCTGCTGCGATTATGTGGCTTATTTGGAAAGGTCGGAATGGAGCGCTCTTCAATGGTAAAGTTGTCCTTCCCAGAGTGGTGATTATTCGAGCGGTGGGTTGCCTGGGTGAATTTCAATGTGTTACTACCTCCTCTGCTTCTGTTACAGGTGTGCGAATTGGAGAATCTAGGGGTCGATGGCAGAAGCCGTGTGGAGGTTTTATTAAAATTAATGTCAATGGCGCTTGGACAAAAGGTTCTGGATTGGGTGCTTTTGGGGTAATAATAAGGAATGAGCTGGGTGTTTTTAGAGCTGCTGCAAATGGAAGACTGAATTGGTGTTGTAGCCCCATGGTTGCAGAGGCATTAGCTGTTCGAATGGGGTCCAACTAGGACAGCATCTGGGTCTGAGGAATGTGCTTATAGAAGGTGACTCACAAGCGGTTATCAATATGATTAACGGTCTAGTAGTGGTGAACCAAGAAGTAAATATTATTATTGACGATATCAAGATATTTCAAACAAATATACTCATTATCAATCCCTTCTCGTTATCATTACCTGTCCAAATCCCAATCTCATCTCTGTACAAACTCCACCCATCTATCACTGTTTTCAAAGGCCTTAATAAAAACGTATTACTACCAAGAAGCGCGATTTCTTCCCACACCTTTGACCCTTATCAATCACAAACCGATATACACCTTTCCTCATCAATCACAAACCCTATATTGTTGTTAGAATTTCAGGAAGATCGACGCTCCCTGAGGCCGCCGCCGCCTCTGGTAGTTTGTTCTGCCGCACGCAGCCTTGTGTGAAGTTCGTTGCTTCCACGGAATCAGGTGCGTCGTCGGAGTAGTTGATTACGAATTTCTAGGGTTTTCTGTCGTTTCGCTTTAATTGTTGTTTGCGCTTGCGCTGGTATAGAATAGAACTGGTGGTAAAGGGAGGAGGAAGAGGAGGGGAAAAAACATGGGGGATCATGAGGAGTCAGAGCGGTTTGGGATGGAGAACGATTTCGAAGACGGTCAGTGGATCGGTGGGGAGTTCTACTACCGTAAGCGGAAGGACAAGCCTCGCCAGACCAAAGACGACGCCCTTTTTGGCGTCTTCGCTGATGACAGTGATGATTCCGAGGATGATTCTTCATCTGCCAGGAAGCGTAAGAAACATCTCTCAAAGAAGTCTGACCTTACCAAGCCCGTCAATTTCGTCTCTACTGGCACTGTCATGCCTAACCAAGAGATCGATCGCCATTCCAAGGAGGAGGATACAGTGGAAAATCAAAATGGCCTTGGAACTTCTTCCGGCGGCCTAGGGTTTCATTCGGGCTCCTCTTCTTCTTTAAAGAAGAGCGAAACAGACGACAACGCTGACATTCATTTTGATGACAGCGACAAAGACTTCCTGCCCACTGCTTTTGGCAGGAGGATCAAGGAAGGCGCGCAGCAGCGGCGCGAGAGGGAAAGAGAGAAGTCAAAATTAGCCAACTCCTCACAATCTGTGAGGCGGGAAACGGATTCTGGAGATGTAGGTGCGTTTGAAAAGCACACAAAAGGCATTGGGATGAAGTTGCTTGAGAAGATGGGATACAAAGGAGGTGGGCTTGGGAAAAACGAGCAGGGGATTGTCGCTCCCATCGAGGCGAAGCTGCGGCCAAAATCAATGGGAATGGGTTACGATAATTTTAAAGAGTCAAGTTTGCCGGCGTTGCAAGTACCAGAGAAGGAGAAATCTTTGCTTGGAGTGTCTCAGCCTGCAAGTCGTACCTATGAGAAGCTCTGGTCGAAGCAAGCTCAGCCAAAGAAGCATAAGAAGAAGGATTACGTTACCGCCGAGGAGTTGTTGGCCAGGAAGCAAGAGCAGGGGCTGGAGGTTGTTCAAAAAGTTTTTGACATGAGAGGGCCACAGGTTCGAGTCTTGACAAACTTGGAGAACTTGAATGCGGAGGAGAAAGCGAGGGAAAACAACATTCCTATGCCTGAGCTGCAGCACAATTTGAGATTGGTCGTTGATTTAGCTGAGCTGGACATACAGAAAATTGATCAGGATTTGAGGAATGAGAGGGAGACGTTGGTCACTTTGCAGAAGGAGAAGGAGAAGCTTCAGTATGAGACAGCTCACCAGAAGAAACAGCTGGACAATATGCTGGAAATAGTTAGCTCATTGGACCAAATTGGGGAGGAGAACTTGCTTGGAACTTTGACTCTCGACTCCCTCGCAAAGTCATTTAGGGAAATGCAGAGGCGGTATGCTGATGATTATAAACTCTGTAACTTGTCTTGCATTGCATGCTCATTTGCCCTTCCTCTGTTCATTAGAGTGTTTCAAGGATGGGATCCGCTTCAAAATCCATCACATGGGTTGAATGTGATATCCTTGTGGAAGAATCTGTTGCAAGGAGAGGATGATTGTTTTGATTTTTCTGATGCAGCGTCACCTTATACTCAGTTGTTTATGGAAGTTGTCTTCCCTGCTGTGAGGATATCTGGCACCAACACTTGGCAGGCGAGAGATCCTGAACCAATGCTCCGGTTTTTGGAGTCTTGGGAAAAGCTGCTGCCTTCTTCAGTTCTTCAAACTATATTGGATAACATTGTTATGCCTAAACTATCAGCTGCTGTGGATTCCTGGGACCCACGTCGGGAAACTATTCCAATCCACGCGTGGGTGCATCCATGGCTACCGTTATTGGGACAAAAACTGGAGATCTTCTATCATACTGTACGCAATAGGTTGGAAGGTGTTCTTCATGCTTGGCACCCTAGTGATATGTCTGCATACTATATATTGTCGCCTTGGAAGACTGTGTTTGATCCAGCTAGTTGGGAACAACTCATGGTTCGATTTATTCTGCCGAAATTGTTGGCTGTCATGCATGAGTTCCAAGTGAACCCAGCAAACCAGAAGCTTGACCAGTTCTACTGGATCCAGACTTGGGCTACTTCTATTCCCATTCATCATATGATCCACTTAATGGATGTGTTCTTTGACAAGTGGCAACAAGTTTTGTATCATTGGTTGTGCTCAAACCCAAACTTTGAAGAAGTGACAAAATGGTATTTGGGTTGGAAGGAGCTGCTCCCACCAGAACTTCTGGCGAATGAACATGTTAGGTATCGACTTAACTTGGGTCTTGACATGATGAACCAGGCAGTTGAAGGCACGGAAGTAGTCCAACCTGGTTTGAGGGAAAACATTAGCTATCTCAGAGTGCTTGAGCAAAGAAAGTTTGAGGCTCAGAAGAAAGTAGCAGCACATGCTCGAGCTTCTGGGAGCCTGGATGGTGCAACCCAGATGACCTTGAAAGAAGTTATCGAAGATTATGCACAGCAGAATGGGTTTCTATTTAAGCCTAAACCTGGGAGAATGCAAGATGGTCATCAGATATATGGCTTTGGTAAAATAAGCATTATAATTGACTCTCTAAATCAAAAGGTATTTGCACAAATGGAAGAAAAGTGGTCTTTGGTTTCCCTTGAACAGCTGCTGGAGATGCAAAGCTCTGGTTGAAGTGATGCTGAATTTCTGAATTAGTTTAGTTTTTCTTGATTTGAATAGGAGGCAAGTTTTTTTTTTTTTGTTTGTTTCCTTCTTGGCAGTTTTTTTTTTAGGTATTTAAAGGGGTAATTATAACTCGAGGATATTTCTATGCATGCAATATGATATTAGATTTTTCGGTATGTCTAATATGTGTGAGGTGGAAGGCAGTTTTGTGATTTGTTTGATTTGTAGACTCTCCTTGCTTCTTCAATGGACAGGTTCATTTTAGTGCTTTAGCAGTCTGATTGTGATCAAATTATTGGATTCTGTGCCATTCTTTTTCTGTGGGGAGTGTATGGGTTAGTTGTTGTTATGACTTGTGACTTTGTGAGTGTTGGTTTGTTGTTTTGTTATTGGTTTCTCTGTTGGGCCTCTCACGGTAACTCTAGGATCCTCATTTGGGGATGCAAAATCTTGTAGTTTCTTGATTATCATTCAAAATGCTAGCATATTATAAGGGCTTTTTTCTTAGTTTCGTGGGTAGATATCTAAGTCTTGATTGTCTTATGACATTGCATGCTTGGGTGTTCACTTGTTCATAAATCTCATTTGGTATCTGTAAATTTTTCATTGGTTCCATTTGGCCAACTTGATGACTGACAGCATCCTTGTTATCAGCATCTTAATTATTCTTAATTTAGGCATTCTGTATTGTTTATTGGCTGATGTGGAGTTTATTCAGTGAAAGCTGCTGTTTGATGGGATATGGTACCTGTAAATTTTTAGGTATTCACAGATTCGTACTGCATGTTTGGTACCTGTAAATCTCTAGGTTGTTTCAAATAGACAAATTTGATGATTAATTGCTTACCTTATATCGGTATGATAGTTAATGGTGATTAGGGTGTACAGTACTGTTCATTGGCTGATGTGATACTGTTATTCTTTGTAAACAACTCCTTTCATTCAACCCTTTGGGAAGTATGGGGAGATTACAGATTCGGTGAAAATGAAAGACCGACATATAGGGAATCAAGGGGTTTTGGATTCATCACCTATATGCTGATCCATCAGTTTTTTACAAGGTTATTGTAGATACCCAAGCAGGTAAGATTCTTTTGGAAGTCGGCGGTTTGAACTGCATGCTAGTGATGACTGATGATCGATGGCTGGTATAATTCTTAGAGAATAAATTCTTTACACCGCCGGTGTAAATATTTGTTTCCTCCAAATCAATTGTATTGCGCCACGTCGCCATTTTTATTAATTAGGACCAATGTTTTGACACGTGTCACAATGCAATTGATTTGGAGGAAACAAATGTTTACACCGGCGGTGTAAAGAATTTATTCTCTAATTCTTATTCTTATGCTAGTGATACTCACGTTATGTACATTAAATTGATGTTACACCATTTTTGGTATGACTTGTTATGCTATTTTGTGGTTTTGTTGCGCCATTTTTTGTTAAACTTGCATCCGTAGCATGATCTCAACCGTTCGATTAGGGTACGGTATCCCCATTTGCTTGGGGGATACCTTAGGTGTTCGCATGCAGGAATATTGACTCTGGAGTATACATCCAAGTCTCGTTACGGTAATCGCATAGGCAGAGCAAGACATTAGAAGGAAATTATGTACGAGTATGTTATGAATTTAGTACTCTAAATATCGACTGAAATCTCGTATCAACTTCAAACAAGGATTCTCTTAAGTCCAATTAAAAATCAATATTAATGAGTATGTTATTGAGCACGCGCTTCAGTGCAACGCACGCACGGTAAACTCTAGCAACCTACTAAACATGAACAACTTTGTTTAGATGTGGCTCTTAGCCCATCTGGTTGTATCCCTTGACTTCAAACTTTATTCAGTTTGGGGGTAGAGTCTATGAAGACGTCAAACCCCTTTGGCTGTTAACTTACTAATTCTCCACTAATCCCCTCCTGATATATAATACAATATTGGCAAAAAAACCATGAACTTTATTTATTAATTAGTAGTTATTGTAAGCAATGAAGTAAATAAATCCACTTGGTTTCAAACTGGGTACAGCCCAAGATCAACATTCCCTTTATACAGAGGGATGGAAAAAATTGCAGAGATATTTGCCTTATTTAACGCGTTGGGGATTATTTAGCTAAAATATTATGTGGTCACACATTTTTTTTGCCAAATACGATAACTAGCCAATTTTATTGTACATTGAAGTCCCATTATTCAAATAATTACAATCCCAATCCAAAAAAAAAAACTAACCGACATGTCATAGAAAACATATCGAAAGTATTTGTTTCAAAGAACTATAATCCCAATCGGAAAAATTGTAACCTTTGTTTGGTTGCATTATCATTTTATATCGAAACGAGTTAAAATTATGGGAAAAGAAGAGATTTGAAACCTAAACTAGTGGAAATGCCACAGAGAGTCAACAGGGGCAATTTGAACATTGATTGCTGCCAAAACACAAGAGGAAAAAAGAAAGAAAGTTGAAACTTTAACCCTATCTGATTTTTGTTAATTGTTTCCATTTACAAGAAACGTACAAGTAACGTGGATCGTTTAAGTATTGTTTGACGAGGCTTAAACTTGGTTCAAACTTTCCATATCAAGAGACAATTATATGAGAACAAATAATAAAGCAAATTTCCATAAAACCAAAAACCAAAGTTATCAAATGGAAGCACCTGGCTTCCCAAGCAAAATTTCAGTCATGATCAGAAAGGGAGTACAAGGGCCAGGGGCGCCCGAGTAATTTGACGAATCCAAATAAGACTGACACCTCTGGGTGGGTTTCACTTACCCCCTCCGGGATGGATAAGCAATCCAAAGCCTACCCTTATCCGGGTAGCTTGGTCGCCAAACAAACGGGGTGTAAAGGCTCTGTTTGGTAGTAGACCCCATACTATGATCTGTGCACAAATATTTGTGGGTAGCAGCTCTGGCTATTAAATAGCTTCAAATAAGCAGAGTAAGAAACTGGAACTTTAGAAAAAAAAAATCAATTAATAAGTTAAATAAGCAGAAAAAAACAAAACAAGTAATTTCATGTACAATTGCTTGTAAACGCCATCACTAATTTTTAAAAGTGAACAGTTAAATAAATTAACCGAATACAACAGAAAAAGGAGGCCTAACCCATTCCGCTAACTAAATAAATACTTATTTTTTAAATTAAAATTGATATATTATAAAAGAATAACTTGTATCGTAAAACAGGAAATAAATAATTAAAAAATAAAATTTTTAACAAAACGAGACTAAACCGAATACAACGAATGCTTTGAACCAGGAACGAAATCGATTTTGTGCACGGGGCAAACAATTTGAGAACGGGCGGTATATGTGGGAATGGGGCCGAACAAGCTGCATCATAATTTTGACTTTGACTTGGTACATCTAAAATAAATACTTATTTTTCAAATAAATTATTTTTTGAATTAAAATTGATATATTATGAAAGAATAACCTGTATCGTAAAATAGAAAATAAGTGATTAAAAAGAGTTTTTTTTCCTTTTATTTCCTAAACTATCTAACTTTTCTCTATTTCGTCCATAAACTATCAATTTGGCGATTTCATCCCCTCAACTATCTCTCTGTTACCCACATGATCCAATCGAAAGCGGTTGAACTAATTTGGACAGAAAAGAGGCTCATGTGCCTATCACATGCAATCCAGCCCAGAAGCCAGGAGCAGAATAGACAATCTAGATCTCACAATCCACTGGCGCCAACTACACATCTGTGTTTCCCTCCAAATGTGACAAAAAAAAAAACAGAGTAAAGCAACCCCCTCTGTCTCTCTCGTCCATTGCTTCTTCCTCTGACCCATTATATAAGTAACCTGCCACAAAAAAACAGAGTAAAACAACCCCCCTCTCTCTCTCTCTCCCATGGCTTTTTCTTCCTCTACAACTACCCAATAATGGTAGTCAACCATTTTTTGTGCTTCATAACGTAGACCGAGTATGCAACAAGTGTCCATAATTGCTCTTATTCAACCATAAACAAAATACACACACACACACATATACACAACTGAAATGCAAGTTTGCTGAAACATTGCCTTTGAACCTGAAAACAGAACAGAAACATTGCATTTGAACATGACAGATCATACATACAATTGAAAAACAGACCACAAAAGAACTGAACTCACAGAGCAGTAGAACTAAACCATACTATTTCATAAGCAAAGCAGTAAAACTGAACCATATTTAATTATAACAAAGTAGAACGAAAGTCATTACAATGTTCCAGAACTGAACCATATTCCATTACATATTCCAAGTTCATTACAAAAGTGTTCCAGAGACAAAAGTGTTCATAACTGAAACTAAAACATAAATACAGCCCAATATAGCTGAATAAGTCTGAGCAGTTCCCAACATAAAGACAAATGCATAACTGTTACTACATTATGGATCCCCAAAAGCAATAAATTGGATCCCAAAAATAAAGAACTCAAGCATAACAGGACATTCAAGTTGGAGTGGGATTTCTTCCTCTTCCTCTTCCTCTTCCTCTTCCTCTAGAGCTTGCTGGAAGGGCATATCCACAGGAGCTTTGCATGTCCTTGTGTTATCCCACATCTTCTGCAAGTCATTTTTACCCTTATTTTACTGAGCTTGAAGGGCTTTTTTGTAACTTCAATCTGCTTTCCTTCTTGCTATACGGGGCCTTCCAAGTTGCCTTCTGAAGTCTGGAGGTTTGATTGAATCCTTACCTGACTTCTTCCACATATCAGGACCATTTAGGGGGTGCATTATGTTTCCACAGCTTATCATGCAATACCTAACCCCCATATCCAGCATTCTTGAAGTTGTTGTGTAAGTGTCTTACACAATGCCTATGCTCAATTTCTGGTAGCAACTCCTTAATTGCATGTTCCAATCCCTAGGACAACATAAATTGAGTTACAAAACTGGTGACAAGTTAAAAACATTAAAGTAAACACAAACATAAATTGCATTTACGTTTTGCTTATCTGAAATTATTGTCCAAGTAGGTTCATTCTCGATTTGTAGGTCAGGAATCAAATGGTTCAGAAACCATGTCCAAGTCTCAGTGTTCTCTATCTCCACAACAGCATATACGACAGGAAAAGTTTGATCATTTGCATCAATACCCACCACTGTTAGCAATTGACCAGGATAGTATGCCTTCAAGTGACACCCATCCACTCCAAGAATTGGTCTGCAAGCATCTCTAAACCCTTTCTTCAAAGCTGCCCAACAAATATAAAATCTTTGGAACACATTGGTAGGCATTCCATCAAGGTCATGTTTCAAATGGATGTAAACACTTGTACCAGGATTGGTTCTGTCGATCCCAAAACATTGCATATTGTTCTGCAATGTTACCCTCAAGTTTTTTCAAGACCTTCTGCCTTGCCCTATAGCATTGGTTAACTGAAACATAGCATTTGAAATTTGATTTAACTTTTTCCACTAGCTCTGATACCTTTAAGGTTGGAGTGACCCTTATATCATCAAAGTACATCATTGCCACCCAAGAGCTATTCATCAGCTTGTTCCGCCAAATTCTACCACAGGTATGGTGTGGGTGGTAAGTTTTCACCTGTAGCGTTTTGTCTTTCCCTGTATCAGACGCAAAGATTGTCCACGGACACTCAAACTTCTTTGTCCCATCTTCTGGATCAACAACATTACATTTAGCCCTCACCCTTGTTGTTTCATTTTTGGTGAATCTTATCTCTTTCCATTGCAGAATTGAATGGTGCCTAATAGCCCCAGCAAACTGGGCCCTATGCTTGAATATCATACCCTCACAAAAAACAGGCTCCTCTCTCCCTTTTATTGGCCGAAACATAGTTGGTTTTTTCACTTTTGGATCACCTTCACCATCTGATCCACTTAAGAACCCATCTTCAGTATCTTCATATTCTGCATCATCTGATTCACCCAAACTATCATCTGCTTCATCATTTGGAGCACACATGAAGAAGTTCGATGCTTCTTCTATTCTTTTCCCTAGCATAGCTAAACCCACACAAAACCACACACTGATTTTTTTTATTTACTCGGCCAAAACCCCCTCCCCCCCGATTTCGGAACAAACCCCATACAAAACCCTACACTGATTTTTTTTTGCTTGGCCAATACCCCACACTGATTTTGGAACATGCAGTCACAAACAATTTAATACCCAACACAATCGGAAATAAAAACAAGTTTTTTGTACTTGCAGTTGGGGATGGAGTCCTTATCCCCTTGCCTCAACTCATCCATCATTCCTTGCCTTCCCAGTGAATGAACCGAGCAAGGATGGAATCGAAGCGAGCAAGGATGAATGTTAAATGTATGACATTTGATAGGAGGAAGAGAGCAGAGAAGCACGTAGTTGTGTGCGTCTGTGGAGAGAAAGGGGTGAGTGAATTTAGGGGCTTTTTCTTTTTACGAGGTGTGAAACCTGAAATGTCTATTTTGCCCCTGGCTTCTGGGTTGGATTGCATGTGATAGGCACATGAGCCTTTTCTGTCCAAATAAGTAGAACCGTCATCGATTGGATCACGTGGGTAACGGAGTGATAGTTGAGGGGATAAAATTGCCAAATTGATAGTTTAGGGAGGACGTAGAGAAAATTTAGATGGTTTAGGGGATAAAAGAAGAAAAAAACTCAATTAAAATATAAAAACCTTAGCGAAATGAGACTAAACCAAATACAATTGAATGCTTTGAACCAAGAACGAAATCGATTTTGCGCATGGGGGCAAGCTATTTGAGAACAGGGGGCCGGAAAATGTGGGAACAGGGCCGAACAAGCTTTAGCGTCATAATTTTGACTTGGTACATCTAAAATAAAAGTGGTGGCCGCGACCCCCACCGTCAACATTAGGTCCTTCTTTGCTTTGAACCTAGTGGTTGATTTGTGTGTGAACGACATGGTAAAAATGTTTACGTTTTTCCTACAAATTGCTACCGGAAACATGACATAAGATAAGAAGACTGATGAAGTGATGCTAAAAAAAAAAGACCGAAGGAATTGTTCCCCGTTTGGCGAGTTACTGTAGTGAGCCTGATGCCAGAAGCAACAACTGATATTGAGAAATTACATTGATGTATTCTTATAGTACAAGGAACGAACATAATTTTGGAAGTTCAATTTTGATTGAGAAATTCAAGAGAATCTAAACCAACCTTTTAAAATTCAATATTGATCGACTTGTGATATCTTGGAGGACTTGCGGCATCGGACATTACAAAATTGCGAAAGCAACATTCGTCCTCAAAGTTTTTAAGCTTTGAGGACTTCAAGGTGTGGTACGCAAAGGTACCAGAGAAGATTAGGAAAAACATAGAAACATTCATTAAGGATCCAAAAAATGCCTTATACATTGTTAACACCACATCCGGTACCCTATTGGATCACCCCGTGATGTCATTTTGTTGGGAAAAACCTGTTGCTAACCACCTAAAGGCAAACACAGATAGCTCACACAAAGAATACCCCCGATGGTAGTGCTTTAGGTGGTTCTGGATATGTTATAAGGGATACATTGGGGGAGATAGTGAGTTTAGGTGTCGTCCCGTTAAGCTTTGCGTTGTCGAGGTCGAGATGGCAGGATGATTTTGCGGTGGTTGAATGCCAAAAAATTCGGGCAAGTAACATAATTTTTGAGGGTGACAGCAAACAGGTTGTAAGAGTTCTCAATAGTTTTGAGGCGCCCAAGGAAAAACACGCGGAGTTTTACAAAATACAAACCTATAAAACTCCGCGTGTTTTTCCTTCGGCGCCTCAAAACTACTGAGAACTCTTACAACCTGTTTGTTATCACCCTCAAAAATTACGTTACTTGCCCGAATTCTTTGGCATTCAACCACCACAAAATAAAATCTTGCCATCTCTACCTCCAAACTCGACAACGCAAAATTTAACGGGACGACGCATAAACTCACTCTCCCCCCAAGGTATCCCTTATAACATATCCAAAACCACCTAAAGCACTACCATCGGGGTATTCTTTGTGTGAGCCAGCTGTGTTTGCCTTTAGGTGGTTAGCAACAGGTTTTTCCCAACAAAAAGACATCACGGGGTGATCCAATAGGGTACCGGATGTGTTGTTAACAATATATAAGGCATTTTCTGGATCCTTAATGAATGTTTCTATGTTTTTCCTAATCTTATCTGGTACCTTTGCGTACTACACCTTGAAATCCTCAAAGCTTAAAAACTTTGAGGACGAATGTTGCTTTTGCAATTTTGTAATGTCCGATGCCAAGCAAGTCCTCCTAGATATCACAAGTCGATCAATATTGAATTTTAAAAGGTTGGTTTAGATTCTCTTGAATTTCTCAATCAGTATTGAACTTCCAAAATTATGTTCGTTACTTGTACTATACAATACATCAATGTAATTTTTCAATACTAGTTGTTGCTTCCAGCATCAAGCTCACTACAATAACTCGCCACAAAGAACGGGGAACAATTCCTTCGGTCTTTTTTTTTTTTTAATCATCACTTCATCAGTCTTCCTTTCTTATCCATCTTACGTCATGTTTCCGGTAGCAATTTGCGGGAAAAATGTAAACATTTTTAGCATGTCATTCACACACAAATCAACAAATTTTGGCATTTTGGGAGAGTTGTTAATAATGTGAAATGGTTTCAAGTATGGGGATCAGAGTTTTTTTTTGACCTTATCTTTGTCATTACATGACTGTTTGAAATGTTTTTTCCTCTCGTAATTTTTTATTGACCTAATCTGAAGTAACTTTTTATTTAATCTATGTAATGATTCTTTGGTTGTATTTGTGATGTGTTGTATAGTCTTTGTTTCTAATCTTGTTCTATAATATAAATTACAATATTTATATACTACAAGTTTTGAATTAGTGGCTTTCGTTTCTAATCTTGTATGCATTCTAGTATGACAGTTATAATTGCATCCTTTCAACACGTCATTTGTGCCTTCTCCTATTTGTTGTATTCTGAATGGCAGCTTCCTGACCACTATTTGGCCTTCAGTAACACTGGATGCCTGTGTTAGTTAAAGATATTGTTCTCGGCAAGTGGTAGAATTCCGGGTTGTCTATGCCTAGTTGTTCGACTGTAGTACAATGTTGATTTCTTCACTGTTCTATGGTTATTTTCCTTTCTGCCTCCATTACTTTTTCCTATTAGCAAAGGTTAAAGCTTTAATTGTGCTTCTTATTGTAGAATGTAGAGTCACGACCTCATTTATTGCTGTAACAGAAAGAATTAGAGGAAGTATCATAGGAATGGATGTCTTGTGGTCTTCCTCAGTCTAAAGACCCCGGTGGAGTTTGGCAGCATGCTGCTAAAGTTCTGGTCAGGGCCTGGAGTCTTCTGAAGATTGATAAGCTTACGTTTTATTAGTTATCTTTTGGTCTTGATTTTTCTTGGACGTTATAATGGTTTAGCTTTCGTCTTTTTGTAAGGTCTCCCCTCTAACTTCTTTGATATAGGACACTTATTACCTATCAAAAACAAGAAATATTTTTCCATCTTTGAATGATGACAGTTAATTTCTTTTTTAAAATATATCTGTAGGCACATTTTTGGGACACTAGCAACTTTTGAGGATTACAAAGTTGTTCACCAGTATCGAGAAGCAAAAGTTGTTGCCGATGAGTTGGAGGATATGACAACGCAAGTCTACCGGGATCCAGAAGTACATGATTTTGATGAACTCCTCCAAAAGGCTTATAACCATGAGTTCGATGATTGCCTTGAAACACCTCGATATCACATCACCCAAAGCAAGAACAAGTTGCAGGAACTAATCCAGCAAAGCTAAGGTGCTACAAGAATCAAACTACTCTCGTTGTCTCATATAACTACGCATCACAAACAGTTTCTTATAACTACGCATTTCTACAAACTCAACAACAAACCATAGAAATTGTTAGCAATGCGTAGTTATATGAGACAGCGAAAGTAGTTTGATTCTTGTAGCTCTTTAGCTCCACTAGATTAGTTCCTGCAACTTCATCTTGCATTGAGTGATGCAATATTGAGGTGTGTCAAGGCAATTATCAAAACTCATGGTTATAAGCCTTTTGGAGGAGTTAATCAAAATCATGTACTTCTGAATCCCGATAGACTTGCGTTGCAATATCCGACAACTTATCAACAACAACGCTTGCTTCTCGATACTAGTGAACAACTTTGTAATCCTCAAAAGTTGCTAGTGCCCAAAAAATGTGCATACAGATATATAACAAAAAAGAAATTGTCATCATTCAAAGATGGAAAAATAGTTCTCGTTTTTGACAGGTAACAAGTGTCCTATATCAAAGAAGTAAGAAAGGAGACCTTACAAAAAGACAAAAGCTAAACCATAATAACGTCCAAGAAAAATCAAGACTCAGGCCCCTGACCAGAACTTTAGCAGCATGCTGCCGAACTCCACCGGGGTCATTAGACTGAGGAATACCAAAGACCACAAGACATCCATTCCTATGATACTTCCTCTAATTCATACCGTTAAAGCTTAACAAATTAGGCTATGACTCTACATTCTACAATAAGAAGCACAGTTAAAGCTTTAACCTCTGCTAATAGGAAAAAGTAATTGAGGCAGAAAGGAAAATAGCCATAGAACAGTGAAGAAATCAACAATGTACTACAATTGAACAACTAGGCATAGACAACCTGGAATTCTACAACTTGCCGAGTACAATATTTTTAACTAAACACAGACATCCAGTGTTTACCAAAGGCCAAATAGTGGTCAGGAAGCTACCATTTAGAATACAACAAATAGGAGAAGACACAAATTGACCTGTTCAATAGAAAGGATGCAATTATAACTGGCATACTAGACTACATATAGGATTAGAAACGAAAGCCACTAATTCAAAACTCATAGCATATAAATACTGTAATTTATATTATCAATGAGTAAAAAGAACATGATTAGAAACAAGGACTATACAACACATCATAAATACAACCACCAAAGAATCATTACACAGATTAAATAAAAAGTTACTTCAGATTATGTCAATAAAACAATTCAAACAGTCATGTAATGACAAAGATAAGGTCTAATTATCAGAAGAAGAAAAAACCCGGATCCCCATACTCGAAACCATTTCACATTATTAACAACTCCCCCCAAATCTGGAGAGTCAGGAGTGTGGGGGCTGGGCCGTATATACAAAAGATAAACAAAATACAAACCGGAAGGAGTTACTAAAGCAATGGCTTTTCATTACATATTCTCCTCACGTGCACACAGTCAATCACGAAAAAAAATTCCATATGCCCGACCTACGAACACATGGTAGGCCCAATCAACACGTGCTTGCCATGTGTTCACCTTGCCAGAGGAAAAGGGAACAAGGCAAACACATGGCATGCTCGTGTTGGTTGGGCTTACCACGTATCCCGCTGGCCGGGCCAATGGAAAATTTCTCTTCAATCAGACTTATAGCGACACAGATTTAACTCACGGAGAGCTAAGATGGTTGGACCTCTAATTATCCGAAGACACAAACTCTACGAGGAGGACAAATATGTCATACCTTTTCCGCATACAAATTGCCTGACTGTGCAGGGATCAGCATGCCAACATCCTTTACTTGACCCAAAAAATCTCTCCTCTTAGCTGTAAAAGAAAAGGCATACATTTTCCTTGAGCAGAAACACTATGTCCTTGATCACTTCTTGTTCAGTCATCTGCAAGGAAACAAAGTAAAAGCTACTTCACATCAGGCCTAACTAGAAATCGCCAGGCACTGCTATATTGGTTATAAAATAGAAGGATGATATGATTCTCATATGATCACCCAGTTTCATTTTCCAGTCAGTCCCAGAAACAAACACAAATGGAAATCACAAGTTTGATAACAACATACTTTCACTTCGTACTGACTGAGCAAATGCTTCAATACGATCACCAGCTCTCTCAAACACTTCAAGCAATTCCAGTGCAGATGTCATCACCAGCCTCTTATCCTTAAAAAGGCTAGCCCACTAACCTCCCTTACCACATCCCGTCAATTTTCTCTCGTTGACATGCATTGACACAGTCTCTTCAGATGTGAATTGGCGGAGATGCATGCTTCCATCGAAAGCAGCCATTACCTTTTCCCTTGCCACCATCAGCAGAGCAGCGATCTCAATGAGTTTTCCCTCCATGGCGTAATAGTAAAAGATGTCATCCACCTGCTTTGTGTTCCATGCAAGCAACCTACGGACTTCAAGTGGTACTCTCTGACAGCAATGTTAAAATATAAGCAACCGTAAGAATTATTTCCCCCACACGAAAACAAAAGTAGATATCACTACATATTGGTTTAAGTACATATCAGTTCAATAAAACAAAACATACCATTTTTGGAAGGCAAAGTAAGATGATCAACTTGAAGACAGGATCTTTTGGAGTCTAACCAACTAGGGATTCATGATAGCTGCTCATGCATAGAAAGTACAATCAAAGGGAATACTGCATAACATAGTGTTCACTCGATTTTGTTTTGTTAGATCCCAAAAAAGCCGAGCAAAAAAATAAATTAACCTCCTCCGATTTAAAATGTACCCAAAAAAAAAAACCCTTCGATTTAAAGTAATGTAAAGACATTATATACTGGTTGGGGGCCTGTTCGTTAGAGGTATATATGGAACCCGGATAGCAATTAAGAAAATGGGAATACGAATATACTACTTTTTTATTTTACATTTTTTTTCCACACGCACATACCGAAAGCGAGAGTGAGAACGAGGCCAGATCAAATACAAACACACAGACACATATATACATACATACCGAGAGAGAAACAGCAAGAGACATACATATCACATACCGAGAGAGAGAGAGAGAGAGAGAGAGAGAGAGAGAGAGCGAGCGAGCTGCTGTCTATCGTGAGAGAGAGCTTCCCCGACCGGCAGGTAAACAAGGAGTGGTGCGCCGCGGTTTAAACCAGTCGAGATATACGTTTTTTTTTTTTTTCGGGGATGTGAGCATCTCGACTCCTTCGTCTCCAACCTTATCCATTTTAAGACTTAAATTTAAAATTTTAACAAAATAAAAATAAAAACAAAAATTTCAATCTTTGATCCAAATCCTTTTTCATTTTGAATTTTACTACATACTCGTATGTCTTTCTCCAAATTTGAGACAACTCAGGTCTCTCCCTATTTTCTTGAAAATAAATATATATTTTTTGTGTTCATTTAGCGAGAATGTCCTAGAAAGTGGTTGAAAAAGAATGTCCTATAAAGTGGTTGAAAATAGACTTTCCGTACAACCCTCTAGAACTTGAGAGTTTGCCTTACTTTTTTATCAAAAAATGTGCATGAAAATTTTATTTTCTTGAAAAAATAAAAAATAATTAGCTCTAACTTCCTTTCTTATCACTTTTCCCCCACCTTTTCTCTTCTAATAATTTCAGCTATAATTACTCTAACTTTCTTGCAAGTTTTACCCTTTTCAAAAAAGATAGCTTATTTTATCTATTATTTTTTTGCAAAACTTTCATTCTGATTAAATGGATGTGAGAAAAAAAAATTAATTTCTTTCACTTCACTTTCTATCATTTTCATTTTTCATTATATTTTTCTCACTAATCAAACGGACCCGAATAGAACAATAGTCTGGTTAATTTTCCAGTTGGTAACAATATGAATGCTTATTTCTCACTCCTATGTTTTTTTAGAACATTCAATTCAATTCACAGATTGTTTTCGAAGATTCATTTACAATTGTTTCCTCAAAACTTTTACCCCAACCCGCCCGTGACGATTCAAAACGGCCCAGAAACTCAACCAACCCGTTGCAACCCAACCTGTGCAAACCCCTACGCGACATATATCTCTATTTGTTTTATGATAACCTGAATTTGTATTTTCTAATAATTTACGGAAAATACGATAGCCAAAGGAATATCGTAACATTTGGCCAGAGGAAAGTAAGAGCCAATTTTCCTGTAATGCTTGCCATTAATCTGACAATGGCGAACTTGTCGTTTAGATGAACTTTTCTATTTATGGTGATCGGCGAAGAAGCCCCCAAGATATTGATCAATTACGTGAGAGGATTATCGATCACCAGAGCAGCTTCTACTCGACGATAAGACTTTGGAATGTTGCTCTTCTAAGCTCCAAGAGCATGTCCAATGGTGGTTGAATAATGGCTATAGTCATATGTATAATTTGGCACCAAAAAGTGTTTTCTAGCCAAATTATACAAAGATGGTGAAACAAGAACAAACTCTGGTTTTATAGTCAAGGGAAATCGATGAGAGCAAAGACGTAACATGATATTCCCCGGAACCGAGTTTAATTTCTACCAACGTATACTTGAAAAGGGGTGCGCCATGTTTGAAGTTAATATTAGTACGAGTCTTGGATAACCTGCATGCCACGAAAATGCTAACACTTCCACTGTGTTCACTTTGGGTCTCTCTAACCAAACCCCCTCTTTGCGCACGGTCCCACTAAGTTTTCTCCAATTATTACTCGCATTTCTCTCTCTCTCCCTTTACTCATCACCCCAAAAATCACCCTCAAAATCCAAACCAAACAAACCCAATGTTTTGTTACTCTCACTTTTATCCCTAAATCTGTATTTGGATCCTGTATTTGCGGGGAAAACGGAAAGAGAAAGCGATACAGAATTACTTCACATTGTAATTTTGTTACAAGGAGCCCCTACATGGCTACATCCAAAGCTAAAGTAGACAATAAAAGATGAGGGGGCTCGTTGAATTTACAAGAATCACTATCTCCACTAAACAAAGACTGAAGACAGCAAACCCCAAGGCTTCTGAAGTCCTATCGCGAAAGTCCCCGGAGCCAGCTCAAGGAGAGTGCTGAGACGATTGAATTCCATTGAGGATCGTATATAGAAATTAGCGCGGAGAGAAAATAAGCAATCTCCAATAACCTTCGATACAGATATCACGTCGGAGTCAATCGCCTTGCCTGAATCTGATGCTGCACATTGTATAATTAGAGCACATCTTAAAGTTCCATCACATTTTTACGAAAGAGATTAAAGTCCGTGCGTGCTTATCAAACTTTTAGAGCTAAGGACTTAATTTGCTAATCTATTTACCCCACAAAAAAGAACCTAATTTGCTAATCCAGAAATGAACATGATCAACCAGATTCATTCCTTCCTTAACCTTTGACATATTCTTTGTTCATCTACAAGAAAACTGCTTCATTCACAGTTTGGAGCTACCATTTGATTATAGAATAATACTTCAGAAGAGAGAGAGTTTCATCTAATACCATAGTTCATAAATCATAAAGAGTAGCTAAGTAAAAGAACCAGGTTTGATTCTGATTATGAACATCTTCGGGGATAAAAACTAAGCACTCAGTTATCATACGAGAATTTGGATCTCTAACTTCCACTAAGTCACCATAGGTGGGTGTTTGTTTTGCACTTATGTAATAGCCGCTTAATAAAAAGCAGAAGCCAAAAAACATCGAAATGAAGTAATTTCAGAAGTCATTTTTTTTTTGTCAAACTTGTGACAAACATTGTGGCACAACTTCCGGAGCAGAAAAAGCCGTAAGTTGTGACTGCTGTGCCTTGTACAGAATTATAGTACCTTCCTCTCAACATAAAATTAAGTTGTTCCTGAGTAATTGCACTAAACAAGAAAACTATGATAAAAATTTCAGTTCAAGCTAACCTATACTTACTGTTAATCTGTGTGGCAGCCACTGATTATATACAGAAATGAATTACTACTTCGATAGGTACACTATTAGTCTAGATACACACAAGGGCTTTAATTACCTGAGTCACATATGACGAGCTTTCTGCGATGAACTTGAGAAGCTCTTTTTTCTTTATGTCAAAATTGTACCTTGTGTGGTCCAGTAAGACCCGTTCCCTCTGCATGTCTTCCAGCCTCCTCTCTTTGTCCCATTTCATCTCTGTTATCCGCCTTGCAGTTTCAAAATAGTTGGCACGTAGATTTGACGTTCCACAGCTTTTCGGGAATTTTACAGCTATGTTTTCCCTTAGAATATAGTGATTCAAAAGGACGAATGCCGAAGCAGGAAGAAAAACAAAACTTAGAATCTCCTAACATACATAGTAGGAACATGGCCCTATTAGGCTGAGATTCTTACCGGTTTCCCAGGGAAAACATGCCAGTAGTCTTTATTATCCCACCGTCTAAAGATATGGCTCCACTTCTTATACAAGGAAGAGCGTGTAGCATATCTGTTCTTGTTCTGTACACTTGAAGACCAGAGAAGAGGTTATAGAAAAGAATCTCCCGTAGGCCATGACCATTGGCCGTGACACAAAATAAGTTGTCATTATCAATGTTGATCATATTCACCGCAAACCCAAGAAAGCCAGGTGGAGGTTCCCCATTTGGTAATCTTGGCTTCAGAAGATCCAGCCTATGTTGGGGGTCATCACATATAAACTCGCCAGAATATGGTCTGAGATGGAAAAAAAAAAGTTATAAAATGTCCGCAAAATACAACTCTAGGTAGCAAGAGAAAAGGATGATTCATTGGTCAGATACCTTAAATTCTCTAGACAAATGACGAGAAAACGACCATCCAACTTCCTCCCTATAGAAATTCCAAGCCCGTGAATACCAGAACTTTTAGTTATAGAACCATCTTTCTCATATGTTTCCAGACCTTTAACAGAATCACAAGTCTTGCAGACAATTGCCAACATAGTTTCTATCCCAAGGTACTCTGCGAGAAGCCTGGATCCAGAGGAAGAGTATAGAACATGGTCAAGTATACTAAAGATTAGCGATAATAGCAAGACTCTCTGAGGAGCCCTTAATCAAGTGAAGTTAGCAAGCCATCGCCAAGACATCTTTGTAAAAACTACACCCATAGTATTAGTACCCACTCGTAAACATACATCCATGCACACTTGACCTAATTGGCTAATTACACATGGTCCAGAAGACCTCTATTCAATCAGTAGCCCCATATGTCATTAGCATAGGCCAAATAATTCTTTACCATCTCCATGACAAAATGTATGATAAATGATCAAACAAAGCTAAATGCAAAACAATATATACGGTACAATCACAAAGTAAACTATCAAAACACGAACAGCAACAATTCCCCAACAAACCTGCTGAGATTGTCATCATCCACTTTCCCAAGTTGAGCAACAATACCCAGAACATCCTTGGTCAACGGAGGATGAGAAGCTTGGCTACCATGACTACTTTTCAGCGAGCACAAAATGCCAGCTGCAGATTTTTCATGCTTTATGATATGGTCTACTGTTTCCTCCTCACTTTCCATGCGAGTATAGTCCTCAGCTTCCATCAATGGAGCACTCGACGATTCATATGTCCCAAGACTAACTGACAAAATAATTGTCAGGAAAAAATCTAATGAAATAATTTGAGGAAACAACACATGATCACAAGGGAATCAAGGTCTTAAACTTATGGAAAAACTCAAAACAATTTCCTTTCCGAAGTGGTGCCACCAAAGTTCAAAATGTAACTATTGAGGTCCAAACAATATCTTATAAAAATAACTCAATTTCATGTAGCAGTAATCAGAGAGAAGGAACTTGTTATAATAGAAAGATATTAGCTCCCCGTTTTGTGTTCTTGTCATTTGTACTATGTTTCTTCAATAAACTCTTACCAAAGAGAGAATCAAAGAGAAGGAAGTTCATCTTTGGAATGAACGAGGGGTAGGATGTAAATAATGCAATTGAGTGAGTTGTGCATACTAAATTTTTTTTGTTGACAAACATCAATCACATTGTTCCCTCTGCCTAATTAGGGGACAACTTTTCAAAGAGTGTGACTGACACACCCATCACTCAAATCATAATTCTCCCTTGAATCTTGCATCAGTCCAATTTGGTATGCCAGCATATCAATAAAGATAGTAATTTCTAGCAGAAGCCATGATTTGTTTTTGAAAAAATGATTTTTGTAACATACGAATTATAAATTTGAAGATTAAAATCATGGACACTACACACAGTTAAACTACAACTTGGAAAACAATATACCTTGCATATCTCGAATGGAGGCCTCCAATCTGCATATCTGAGACTCAAAATTTTTGATATTATTTTCGTGCCATTTTAATTTTAGACCTTGCATTTGTAGATCTTCCTCGAGCTTCTGATGGGATTAAAGCAACACGAAATTACTCATCCAGATTCTTCATAATGAAAATCAACCGTTTAACGAGACAAGTATGCCATCAATTGCAACTTTGCCATATCAACATAAGAATTACCACCCAATAAAAGATCTTTCCGTTGCAATACTTTGACACTACGCTGCAGTTTTAAAATAAGCTTAACAATCTTATTTGTACGTAAAACTCGGACCAAGTGCTGCTTTTTAAAATTCAACCCCTGCGTTTAGACAATAATCATTCTGAACAGTGCACTTCAGTGTTGAATGATACTGGATGGATGAAGCCTTTGTATGAACTGAAAGACGAAATCAACAAATCAAGTAATACTTTGACGCAACACCGCAGTTTTAAAAGAACCTTGACAACCTTAGATGCAGGAACGAGTGCTGCATTTTGCAATTCATCCCTTCCATTAATACAGGAATCATTCTGAACAGTATGCTCCAGTGCTGAAGGATCCTGGATGATGAAGCCTTTGTATGAATCGAAAGCCAAAATAAACAAATCCAGAATTACTTTGACACAGCACCACAGTTGTAAAAGAACCTTAACAACCGTAGAAGTATACAACACTGTTTCTGCAGGACAGAGTGCTGCATTTTGCAATTCATCCCTTGCATTGAGACAGGCATTGTTCTGAACACAGTGAACAGCATGTTTCAGTGCTGGATGAAGCTTTTGTATGAACTGAAGCCGAAATAAACTAATCAATCTTTCCCGAGCAAATACGGTATGAAAAAGATTACTAACCTGTCTGACAAATTGTTCCAGATTCGTATGAGAGCTAGTGAACCGCTTTATGAATGCATTTATACTCTCTGATCTTCCCGTCGTTATCATCCCTCCAAAGAAATGATCACGCAAGTAAGCAGGCACCCAAAAATGCTTAATTTCATACAAACCAGCAACATGCTTGTTGCTATGCAAATTATATTTTGTAACTACTCGAGACCACTTATACTCAAACTCTTCTGGAGTATCCAAGTGATATAACTTATCAAAATCAGCACACCAGCATGGATAGTTTCTTCGAAGAACACCCATAAACCAACCACTAAATTTACTGGTAATGTGCCATATGCAAAAGCTATGTTTTGTTGATGAAAACTCTTTTGCAATTGCTTCAGTCATGCTTGGATCTTGATCAGTTAGGATGGTCTTTGGTTGTTTCTTCATCAAAGATACAAATGTCTACAAATTACAGTTAATTGTATCAAAACCCGAAACGAATATAAAACCAGAATAAATATACATCTAAAAAATTGTGGTTGTATAACTTACCTTCATCAACCACTGAAAAGCACTTGTAGTCTTGTTTCGGAGAAGTGCACATCCAAACAATATTGTCTTCCCATTGTTATTGACTCCCAGAAAAATGCCAAAAGGCATTTCATATGCATTGATCTTGTGAGTAGTATCAAACACAACAACATCCCCGCATTTTTGGTACCAATCAAAAGAGTGGGCTGGAGACCAAAAAAGATGCTCCAACTTTCTTTCTTCGTCTATTGTAAAAGCATATCGAAACTCACAATTTTCTGCTTTTGCAGCTTCACAATGTTTTAAAAGATCAGTTGCATCATTGACTCCATCCTTCCCTTTTATTCTAGTAAAAAGGTCGCAAACATCTTTCTCGAAGAATGGAAGATAGTCATGATTCAAATATTTTTCAAGTTGCATGACACGCACTATTTGTCCAACCGAATGGCCTTCTTCTTTTAGTGAAAGAATACGAGCTTCATCCTCCTCTTTAATTTTTTGATTTACGGGAGGAAACCAAACTTCTGTAGGAGTCAACAGGTCATGGGTGTGTTCTTTAACAAACTCTGTGATCTGCCATTCTTGAGGAAAAATATCGAATGATTTTCTCCAAGTGATACGCATCCGAGCTTTGCATCCACATTTTATAGATTTTCTGTTTCGTTGTCCCTTGGATGGATCTAGAAGTTTCAAAGGACGTTTTCCATGACATTGACAACAAAAGTCACGTCTTCTTAATTCTTCATTTTTTTTGAATGTGCGATCTTTACGAATTGAAAATCCATTCCTACTTGCATATTGTTTGTAGCAAATAAAAGCTTCTTCCTCGCTAAGAAAACATTGACCAATAAAAGGATCGAATTCATTGCTAATGGAGTCTTCCGAAAGGCCTTCTTCTAATAAAAGAAAACCATCTTCATCCTCCTTAGTATTTTTTCTAATTTCTGGAAGAAACCGAACTCCCGTGGGAGTCAACCGTTCATGGTTGTGCTCTTTAACAAACTCTGTGACATGCCATTCTTGAGGAAACATATCCCCAGATTTTCTTAAAGTGATACGCATCCGAGCTTTGCATCCACATTTTACCGATTTTCTATTTCGCTGTTCCTTGGATGGATCAAATAGTTTCACAGGAGGTTTTCCTTCACGTTGACAACAAAAGTCACGTCTTCTTACTTCTTCATTTTTTACGAAAGATCGATCTTTCCGAACTGAAAATCCATTCCTATATGCATATTGTCTGTAGCAAATGAAAGCTTCTTCTTCACTACGAAAACGTTGACCAATAAAAGGATCCAATTCATTTGTAACTGAATCATCATTCTTTTGCCCACATTCAGGAAATTCTGTACCTTCATGGACGTGCACTGAATCTGTTGGGTACTCATTCAACTCCAGTAAATTTCCTTCTAATTGCACAACCCTTTCTTCATCATTACGAAGCTCGTTTAACTCGGTATCAATCATTGGTTCATCCATTGTCCTACAAATGAAGTAATAATGTATCCAAAACCAAAATCAATACATGAAACATACACCCCGCAACTGAGACTAGTTGTGAGAAGAATAACACAACCAATACCCAAAGAGAGATGTGAATCAAACCAGATTGAAAGAAATTTAGCAAGAATTACGTATAGAGAACTTACACTGGTTGGTTCAGAGGGCTCCCAGTGCTAAAACCCCCCATGAAACTATGGATTGCCTCGAAAAAAATTGGATCTTTGTGGCTTTCATTTCTCACCAATTCTGCAAGAGTAGGGAAAAACCCAGAGGTTTTCACAGTATCTAGATTGCAATTCCTACCGTGGAAGGCAAATGGGTTCACTCTTCCATTTTAGGGGAAAATAAAGTTGGGAGAATGAGAGAGGTGCAGAGGGAGAGAGTGAGTGAGTTATGGAGTGTGAAAGGGAAATGCCCAGGTTGGGTGAAAAGGAAAAGTCCATGCCGTATAAAAGCACTGCATTTTTTATTCCATGAACTTTTTTTTTTTTGGCACCTTTGGGAATTAGTTAGTTAGTTAATGTTACGGTAGTTTACAAAGGGTTCAGAAGCTGTTCATAGTTCTGTACACAAATTGCGGCCATCGTGGGATTTGAACTTACGCCTCCACTAGAGAGGCCAAATTTGACAACCAACTGCACAACAATGGTTGTTCCTAAAAAAAATGAGGTATCAAAAGCTTTGCTCAAATGAAAAAAATTGCGTCAAACTTTTATGACTTATTAATTTATTTTATCGGGATAAATTAATAAGTCACAAAAATTTAACGTAAAACTAACAAATATAAAAAAAAATTAAATAAAGACAAAAAAAGAAGTTACTCCTAATTTTTTAATCCAAACCTAGCTTGAGGTTTGATTCAATTACATTTTGTTTAAGCTCGATTTTTGGAAAAAAAAATTGAAATTTTAAAACGTAACCTTTCTAGTATAATTTTCCATTATTATTGTTGGAATTTGAGGAAGGTCTTCATCTGCGTGGATAAGCAAATGATTCAACTAATGGCCAAAAAAAAACAAGAAATCTTATGAAAATAAATTTTAAAAAATAATGGTGGAAATATTTATCTCGGAGATGTTTGAGGGAAAAAGAAGCATTTTGAGGTCACTGTGAAAGATTTTTACAAATTAGTTTGGACCTATTTCAATTGTTTTTGGGCTTAATATATAGGTAGGTCTACTTCAAGCCCAAGAAGTCCAACAGGTCCAATTTACAATCCAATTTCTGGCCGGTCCAGTCCAACAACTGTTAAAAAAAAGGATCTTTTTCTTTTAGTCTTTTATTTGTGACTTTTTTCCCTTTCTTTCTACGAGTTGTCCATTTAATCCATTTCATCCATTTTGGTCTTTTCTTTGTCACTTTTTGTCTTTGCTTTTTTCGTTTTTTCAATAGCCCTTTTCATTGCTTTTCGAAATGGAACTCTATGTTTTAATTGTCCGGCTATATATTGTGCAAGAATAATAAGGTTTCCATAAGGTTTTGCAATTCTTGTAGTAGCAATGTTGAGGTTTCGATTTACACAATGAAATTCTTTTTGTAGATTCATCTGTAATGCTGCCATTGGACTTTCTTTTCATAATTTTGGGAATGCCAGATAGATTCGGACCTGGATCAGATCGATTCTTTTTTGAATCTCTATACGCGCAATTCCCGAGAGGCCAGAGGCGATTCTCCTATTCTTTTATACATAATTTTTCATAGAAAGATTTTTAAAAATTAGTTTGGACCTATTTCAATTGTTTTGGACTTAATATATAGGTAGGTCTACTTCAAGCCCAAGAAGTCCGACAGGCCCAATTTCTGGCCCGGCCGCCGCAGCAAAAGAAAAGCGTAAGCAGTAAAAACGGTTTTAACCAAAGCGTCAAAGTTTGCGCCCAGGAGTGAAGTCCAAAAACAAATGGAAAGCGTTATGAATAAGAACGCTTTTAAACTGTAAAAGTTTTCGGCCAGCAACGGCTTTAGCTTTGGGCCGCAATAATAAAAACGCTAGTACTAACAACGCATTTAACTTTACTAGTATAAAGGAGCTTTGTAAAATTACGTAAATCATTTGTTAACAAGCCCTAGATCCATTCTCTACCCCTCTCCATCCCCCGTCGATATCCTTATCACAAACCCTAGAAGATCCCTTTCATCAGCGTGTGAGGCCAGTGAAAGTCTCCCGAAGCAAACCAGAGAGAGCTGGTGAGAGATAGATCATGGGTTCGAAATCGAAGAGCTTCAACCCCCGCTCAGGAGATGATGGTGCTAGCCCTGGGTTAGATAGATGCCCTTTTCACGCCTTTTTCATTTCATTCGTTTAATAATTAGGCTGTTCAAGAATTTGCTACCCTAATTTTGAACTTTAATTGTTTGAATTTCAGGAAGATCTTCATCGGTGGATTGGCAAAAGACACCACTAACGGTAACAATTCCTCTTTCTCTCTCTCTTCATAAATACATATACATATATAGATTGATACTAGACGCCAGGGCATATACGATGCACGAGCAAACTGAGTTATGCAAAAGATGGAAAGCGAAAAATCTTGACTTTTGATTAGTCTGTAATGATATCTGGGATGTGAAAGTAGAAAAGGGGTGAAAAAAATTGGGGAGGCAGTTTCTTTAGGCAGTTAATGGGTAGTTTGGAAAAAAAGAAGTGTGAGTCATCCTCAAAACTGATGTTCATACAAATCACACCACAAAGGGGTGTTGCATTTATAATAGATAAGAGATATATGTGTGTATGTGCGTAGCTTTATGTGTGTGTACTGTGTAGAATACTGGAATGTACTTTGATGCGTGAAACATAACCCATTTGCGTGCTTTGGTATGTCTAATGATGGGGACTTATGGCGATTTGTTGATTTGTTGACTCTCCTAGTCTCCTTGCTTTGTCAATGGACAGGTTCCTTTTAGTGCATTAACAGCCTGGTTGTGGTCAAATTACTGAATCATGTTGCATTTTTTTGTCTGGGGAATTTATGGGTTGGTTATACTTGTGACTTGTTAGTGTTAGTTTGTTAGTTTTTAATTGGATTCTCTAATTGGAGATGATAAATTGGTTGGGATGGTGAACTTCATGGTCTGTTGGGCCTTTTGTACTGAGGGTAACTCGAGAATGCTTATTTGGGGATGCGGTTTCTTGAAGATCATACAAAATGCTAGTATAGTATTAGGTTTTTTTTTCTCTCAAAGTTTTGTTGGTGAGGTTGGCTAGCCTGTTTGTAATGAGGTGATATGATATCTGCATCTTTATTGGATTATGGCATTGCATGCTTAGGTGTTCACTTGTTAATACATCACGTTTGGTATCTTTACATTTTACATTGGTTCTATTTGGCCAACTTGATGATGAATAGCATCCCTATCATCAGTATCATAATTAATGGTGATTAGGCATTCTGTACTTTTGATGATTAGGCCTCCTGTACCTTTTATTAGCTGATGTAGAATCTATTCCGTGAAAACTGCTTATGGCATCCATTCCCATGTTTAGGAGTTTTCACTGATTAATACTGCATGTTTGGTACCTGTAAATTCCAGGTTGCGTCAAATTGACCAATTTGTTGTTGAATAGGATGCCTGATATCAGCATGATGTTCATTAGATGTTCAGCACTGTTTATTGGCTGATGCGGTATTGTTATTTGTTGAAAACAGCTACTTTCAATGAGCACTTTGGGAAGTATGGAGAGATTACAGACTCAGTGATAATGAAAGATCGGCATACAGGGAATCCAAGGGGTTTTGGATTCATCACCTATGCTGATCCTTCAGTTGTTGACAAGGTTATCGTAGATAACCACATCATCAATGGAAAGCAGGTAAGATTCTTTTGGACTTGGCAATTTGAACTGCGTGCTAGTGATGATTGATCTCTGGTATAATTGTAATTCTATATGCATATTGACCTGTTTTTATTTGCTGTGTGAATATGGGTAGGTTGAGATTAAAAGAACTATTCCAAAAGGAGCAGGGCAATCTGGTGGATTCAAAACAAAGAAGATATTTGTTGGGGGCGTGCCATCAACAGTTACTGAAGGTTTGCTTTCTTGTTTTCAGTTCATGTAGACATATTTCATGTGCCATTTATTTGAACTCTTGTAACGTTTTTTGAGTATGTTGAATTGATCAGATGAGTTCCAGGGTTTCTTCTCCAAGTATGGGAAAGTCGTTGAGCACCAAATCATTCGTGATCGCGAGACCAACCGTTCTCGAGGATTTGGATTTATAATATTTGACAATGAGGAAGTTGTTGATGAAATTTTATCCAAAGGACATATAATTGATATGGAGGGTACCCAGGTGAGCTTAGTTTCATGGTCCCCAAGATATCAATATGTAATCAGATACACGTTTTTACTTTTTCCAAGGCATGCAAAACTGAATTCTCTTTTGTCCTCAGTATTATGTATGCCATGCATTTCTACACTGTATACTTCTTTAAATATTGTCTCAGAGGTAATTACTTTTGGGAGCTTACTTCTGATGTTGGATCTAGATTTTCAGTGTTAGATCATCTTCTCAGGAGGACTCTTCACAATAGTTTGCATCTAATAGAAAATAGGTTAACTAAGTTGCTTTGTTGTAGGTGGAGATCAAGAAAGCAGAACCAAAGAAAACCTCAAAACCACCACCTACTCCTGCATATGGTAGCAACTCTAGGGCTCGTTCTTTCAATGATAACTTGGGTGGATTTGGCAGCTCATATGTGGGTTTTGATGGAGGTTTTGGTCCTGGCCCCAATAGGACACCAGGAGGTATTGGCGCTAGGTTTGGTGGATATGGTGCGTATGGTGGCGGTGGGAGTGAATTTGGTGGTTATGGAGATTTTGGAACCAGTAGCTTAGGAGCATATCGAGGTGAATCTTCCCTTGGTTATTCTAGCCGCTTTGGATCCTATGGTGGTGGGTTGAGTGGGGGTTATGGAGGAAGTGGTTTAGGCGGATATGGTCGGGGCGAAGGTTATGGGAGTTATGGAGCTTCAAGCTATGACGTTTATGACTCTGGTCCTGGTGCTAGTTATGGTGGAGTAGGTGGGCAATATGGAAGGGGAGGCTATAGCGGCAGTAGCCGATACCATCCTTATTCAAGGTAGAAAAAATGCCTTCCCATGAAGCCTTGCTTAAGCCTTCTGTAGAAGCTTCTTACAAGTGTCTCTAGTTTCTTGCATTCTTTCCCCTTGTGGATTAATAGGTGCTTGGCTTGAGTTCTAGTGGTTTATGCTTCTACTGCAACCAACGACACGTTAGAGATCAGAAGAGGCTAGTCTGGCTCATTTTATCTGTGGTAGATGAATATTATAGCATCTTCATTTAGTATGTGGTGTATGATCGTGGTTTTCTGAACTCAATTTCTCTTTAGTTTCTTGTGTCAAGTACATCATCGTTCCAAGCTTGCTACCTTCTCCTCTAGTTTGATCTAGATCAGACAATTCTTGTGTAATAGATGTGTTTAGCTATTATGTTTACTTTAGTGCTTCATTTGGGCCTTGTAACCATGACCATCTAGTCTGTTACAAGATAGCTCTCTGCCTTTCCTCTTGCAGCAATGTATGACTGGAGTAGGAAATATCATATGGTTTAACTGTTTAGGCAACCGTATTAGATGTACACCACCCTGCAGGTTTAAATTGATAGCATAATATGAGGCAGGACTCAAACCATTGGACCTGAAATTATTGCAGGTCTTATTGGATAGTTTAAACTTTTGACATTTTCCAGGTTTTGGGCAAAGATAGTTCAACTTCCCTTCCTGATTGGCACAAAATCAGTTACAGGGTTAAGATACCTCCTCTTGTTTGACATTTACCCTCTAAGCTTGCTTGCTTCAAAATTCTGTATTCATAAACCACATAGCTGTTTAGTGTTCCATGATTTGGTTTAGTGTTTCTCTTCATAATGATTTGGCGTAGTTTCCTTATGGCCAGATTGTTTTTCTTCAAAACCCATTTCGGGTTTCTTTTTTCTCCCTTTGTTTCAACCTGTATAATTCTAGCATGTGGTGCGAGAATAGGTTTGTAGTAAGGTATCGGGCAGTTTGGATGGTCTTGAGATCACCCTTAATAACCATTGGTTTTAAGCATGCCGCTACCTTGTGCTGGTGTGCTTCAAACATCAATTGAAGATATTATGGCCATTTTCAAAAATAAATCTCATTGGAATTAAGCATGTTGAATCCATACAGGGTTTTGTCCCAGTTTTAATTGGGCTCTTGCTAGTTGATGGTGGGGTTGGTTCCCAGGGATTAGTCGATGTGTAAGTTGGCCCATACTCCTAGTGTTATAGAAAAAATAGTTCAGTTAGTTTCTGGGTAGTATACCATATTTGGTATATGTGCATGCTACTGTTTTCATTCTTCTTGTCTCCCCCCTTTTCTTTCTCTTCATTCTTCACCAAGCGGGGATGCTCCCGTTTATCAATCAAGCATATCTAAGGGAAATTTAAACACAATTTGATGGTAATTGTAAAGATTACTCCATCAGATGTTTAGGTTTGGACCTTCTTCAAATCTACGCTTTTCAAACCCAAAAACCTTTTCGCGCAGATAACCTTCTGATTGTCTTGTGGAATTTCTTGGTTGAATGCATATACTCCAATTGATGCAATTGCGCTGTTTCAGACAGTGTAATGTCTGTCCTAACACTTTCACTTGTTACTAACTTGGAAGGCTTGCAATGTTGTAGATGAGGCTATGAATCAAATTTGCAATTGCGCTGTTTCAGACAGTAGATTTGGGTACGGCATTCCTGTGGAGCCCCGGGTCTCACACTTAGTCTGGGCGTTCCAGGATCACTTACTAATTATTCATAAGTTGTGTTATCCTTTATGGCTGCCCCCGGCTTATGGCCTTTACGCGACTACTGTGATGTGAGCGGTTCAATTCGCATTGACCCTGCATCCATCCAACTAAGCCTTTCAATGGATTAGATTCGATTCAATTCGATTTGATTTGAAATACCTCAAATCCGAGTTGAATTCTAATTTGGTAATTCAAATCCCAATTCAAAAAATTGGATATTCGATCCAAAAATTCGAATCTGATTTGACTTTTTCCACTTACACAAAAATCTAGCAAATAAAACCCAAAAATTCTAATTTGAAGACATTAATTTCAGGCGGGCAGTAACCTGAAATTGATTTCAAACAACAAAGATAAAAGTGAAAACAAAAAGTATAAGGCATAAGTAGGCAATGTCTCCTAATCAGGATACGTATAGTGTACAATTTCTTTCATTTGATGAATTGTATCGGGATATGGTTACTTATGGTAAGATACGTTACCAAAAAGTTAATATACGATCAAAAGATATATCTAATTACAATCTTAAGAAAATGTTGTATATATGAAAAATAAATGTTTTCTATAAAGAAAATAAGTTTTTAAGATGAAAAATATCATGTCTCTCCAATGGGGTCTATCAAATTGAGGCTTTCGAGTGCCTTGGCCAAAAGAAGAGGAGAAGAACCCTTATACGATTCATGCAGAAATGATCAAAAGACAATCTTTCTTCTATTCAAACTCTAATGGATTGAGTTTTGGTATCCTTTAAATGGTTTTTATTGTTGCCACAATTAGATCAAAGGATTTAGAATGTGTTTGGAGTTTTGCTTCTTAAAACATGGATTGACTTTTGTTCAATAACTTATCGTATGATACATACCGAATCGAGATACGCGAATGTATCGCAGGATATGCCATCGTATTGTAGGATTTTTACACAAAAAGGATACGGCCGGATGGAGTACATATAAATTTTGGAAGAAAGCGATACGAATTGTATGATACACGGAACACCACGTGTAAGTACGTAACAATCAAAGAGCACGGACGAACAAAATTCAAATCGAATCTCTGTTTCCTACGTCGTCTATAACCTAATTGGAGTTCAATAAGTGGGAAAAAACAGTAAGCAATACGTATGAAAAATCAAAGCAAAAGATCTGAAAGATTAAAGTTGATGCATATTATATTCCCAGGTGTGCTTGAGAGTTGAGAGTGAACCGTGCAAGGCCTGTTTTTGTTGACGAGGTAACCTTTTTTACTACTGGATTGGATCCGATATATCCGAACCCGATCAGGCAAACATACTAGTATTCTGATTATCTGATTGACGTTTTCAATTTTAGATTTTCTTGGATCAGATCTGGATCCATCGACACTTGACGGACCTACATCCAACTTATGTGATGTGACGCGGAAGAACAACTAGATATTGTTCCGGTAGACGAATGTGTTAGATTTCGTTCTAACTTACTCCCTCCGTCCCAATTTGTTTGTCCAATCTTGGGTTTCCAACTTACTAAGGGAATCAAATCTGATCCATTGATTTGGAAATTTAAATAATTTGATCTATTGATTTTGAAATTGGACAGTCAATTTGGAACATGTAAAAGTAAAAAAGAAGACAAACAAATCGGGACAGAAGGAGTATATACTTTTGAATTCACAAGAAATGATATACACATTGTGTACAAAGAAAATAGTGAGAACTCTAAAATATTATTGATGATTGAATTAATTCCAAAAGTAGGTAATAAAAAGATCCAAATCAAGAAGCAAAAATGCCAAAACTAAGGAGGTAATATTGTCATGGCAATACAACCGACACTAAAGAAAAGAAAAGGTTTTTATAAAGAAAATATCCTAAGTTCCCAACCAAAGTTGCCATAACAAAGTTCCTCATCAATGATTCTTCTTTGACTTGTGCTTGTCAAAAATTTTCCAAAAAAAACTTTCGTGATTTATTTTGCATCATAACATGAGCAAATTAAAACTGGAACGAGCTCAGGTAGAGATGTCATTTTATCTTCTTGAAGTCATCGTACCTCTATTTTTTTTTTTTAACCTAGGAACAGCCTTGCAGCCGAGCCACTATATTTTGGACCTGACTGCGCAATCCAAATCTCGGGGGAGACTAGCACAGCAACCCACCACCATGGCCCCCTACTTAAATCATGGTTTGTCTCCAGGGGAATCAAACCCTGCTATGTTGAAAGCGCAAGTTCGCTCTTACCATATTGACAACCCATGGTCTCAATTAACAAAACATGTCGACGTGGCACAATGTAATTGATTTGAAGGAAACAAAAAATCATATGACAACTTTTTTTTTTTAATCTATCTTGGTAAAACACATTCCCTTCCATTTTTTTTTATAGGTTATTTGGATTTGGAAGCAACTATTCTATAGTTCGGAAGAAGTCCAAGATCGTGTGTCGTAGTTAAATAATTTGATAATCTGAACTGTTCATAATGCAATCTCTTCTAGATACGTTATTTGAAAACGGTGGGTTCGACTCCGCTGTGGTCAACTAAATTGATTTTTTATTTACAAAAAAAAAAAGAAGGGGAAAAAATGGACGATGTTGTCATATGATTTCATTGTTGCCTTCATAAAATATGTGGTATATACACAAAATGAATCAACAATTATAAAGAGAGAACCTTAGGGAGTGTTTGGGAGCCTCAATTTTTTATTTTTTGCATTTTACTCATTGCCTTACTAGCTTTTTGAATTAGAGAATAAATTCTTTACATCTTACCGTTGGTGTAAACATTTGTTTTATCCAAATCAATTGCATTGCAACACGTGTCAAAACAGTGATCTCAATTAATAAAACATGTCGACGTGGCGCAATGCAATTGATTTGGAGGAACAGAAGTTTACACCGGCAGTGTAAAGAATTTATTCTTTTTGGATTATAGTCAGAATGTGTTTTGAATCTGGTAAAGTGTTTGAGAGATATGAGCAGAATGTATTTTGTAACATAATTAGTGTTCGAGAAATATTTATAGAATACATTATGTAGGATAAGGGAGAAAGAAAATTACTGTGACATGTTTGTTTTCTCTTCAGGGTAGTTTCCTTGGGTAGTTAAGAGAGTAGTTTAGAAAATTAAAACTGTGAGCCGGCTTCATAACCATCGTTCACACCAAGAAAAATGCTCACTTTACAATAGTACCAGATATTTCATACATCACATATCTCATCAACGCTTTCACAAATTCATAATCTATTTTGCTTAGAATTCAATATGTATAATTCGCAATTTAAGCTCTAAAAATTTGGGTTGTCAAATCCTCTCCACCAATTTTTTAGTATACTCATATACACTCATATACAAAGTAATTTTTTTTTTTTTGGGTCAAGCGGAAATATATATACAAAGTAATTTTCAGCCGCATGATTATGTTTTGAGATTCTCTCACGTGATTATGCAGCTGAAAAAACATGGTACATGGGTGCACCCAAAAATTTGTACATATGTTCTCCAGTGCTCCAACGACACCGTATTTAACTTTGACCCATCTATATTCTCCTCTCTCTCTCTCTCTCTCTATAACTGACAGGCAACCGACTCACTCTCAAAGCTTGTCTTCCTTTCCTCTTATTTCTCCACAGTTTTCACTCCTCCATCTCTCCCAACAGTAGTGCTCTTGTCCTTGCAATTGACGACCGCTCGAGTGGTTCCAAGTTTAGAACTTTTGGCCTTTGTGGGATTGGACCTGTGACCTTTTGGGCAAGCTTTCCCTGCATAATCTAAAGTCCCGATCTTTGCAACTTCAGGTACTCATCCTTCTTATTGGCTTTTGAACTGGTTCTGCGATTTGCTTTTGGGTTTTGCTGCTCCATAGTATATACTTTGTTTTTTAGCATCTGGTTTTTTTTTGTGGGGTTTTAGATCCTTTGGTAGGATCTCTATGAGAACAGGTGGTCGACTGTGCTCAAGATAGCCGCGATTTTCATCTGCCATTTTTGTTGGAAAAATTCATTCTCGAAACTTAAATAATTGGAGACAACTACACGTACAACATGAACAATATGCAAACATGTTGATCGAGGCACGCGTAAAGTTTTCTCCTTATATGTATAGAAGATACGTCCCTCTTGCACCAGGTTGATTGACGTCCACTCCTGAGATGCAAGGATCATCCTGGAAGTTTTGTGTGCCTTTAGAGCTTTCCCTGTGAACCAAAAACCATCTGTTTGCTCAAATACCAAAATAATATATCTCCACAAAGTATGAAAGGAAAGCACCCAAACTCTCCGGCTTCAAACTTTGGTCTCTAGCTACCTCCTTATAAGGACCAAGGAGCAAGTGTAGCATTTAACCTATGCATAAAACCTGATAAAAGTTATATACGTACCCTACGAAGACCCCATTCAAATCAATGAATTTGGTGTATGACTCCTGAGTAGTAACTTGTTCTACATCGAACCTTTTTCCTTCTTAATTATATGTAGAATGTTCAACTCATTTGAGCAGAGATTTCAGTACCTTAGGCTTCTTATGAGCAGGATACCTTGTAGATCTATCTGGTTCACTGGTGATGCTGCGTACATCTGGATTTATGACTTTGTCCCTGGATTTTCGGATAGTGAAAAAGACAAAAAAGAAAGAAGAAGAAAGAATGAAATTGAAATGTTTGGATTCATGTAGTAACTATTTAGCATCGGGTGTGTATACTTTTCCTTGATTCAAACGTGATATCTGAGACTTGGCATGTATCCTTCTATTTGAACTTACATGAACTTTTGACTTTATTGCTGCAGATGCCTCTTATCTGTGTTGTTAGAGTTGGTGATGAAAAACAAAGAGAGCCGTGTATTTGGCTCAGTAACGAGTATTGACTTCACGCATTTGTCCTTTCCTTAATAGCCACAAAATCTTGTGCTAAGCAAAGGAAAATGGTTGGTAAAAGAATATTAGAAGGAAATTCTTGTCGGCCTACACCTTTGCACGTTTCAAATTTGAATGCAAGTAAATCACAGCTTAATGCAACAGAGGACAAATCAATGGATTCTCCACGACAGTGGATTACCAATGCTTTAGCTGATCAAACAGATTCAAGCTTAGCTTTGGTTGATATGGAACAAATACCAACAAATCTAAGTCCTACGGTTACCGACACTGGGGGTTTACTTGAATGTGGAACTTATCAAGAAAAGAAAGAATCAGAACATGGGTATATAAAGGATAGGTCACCTTCAACTAAAGTAAGTGATCAGTCCAGTAGCCTTGAATATGCTAGTGGGATTGCTAAAATTAGCAGTCAAGCTGATTTTGTTGAGAGTGAGCAGAGCAGCACGTGCATGGGTAGCTCAAGCAGTGATATAAGTTTTGATAGTAGTTTTAGCAGTTTTAGAAGAAGTGTTAGCAAACCCCACAAGGCAAACGACTCAAGATGGGAAGCCATTCAAGTTTTCCAAGAAAAAGACGGTGCTTTGGGTTTGAGCCATTTCAGATCGCTGAAGAAGTTGGGACGGGGGGATATGGGAAGTGTCTATCTTTCAGAGTTGAGAGGGACGAAGTGCTTCTTTGCCATGAAGGTTATAGACAAAAAATCACTAGATACCAAAAAGAAGCTGATTCACGCTCAGACAGAAAGAGAAATACTAGAGTCCTTGGATCATCCCTTCCTTCCAACATTATATAGTCATTTTGAGACTGAAAAAGTCTCGTGCTTGGTAATGGAGTTTTGCCCAGGAGGTGACTTGCATGTACTCCGGCAGAAGCAACCAGGAAAGCGATTTCCCGAAGAAGCTGTTAGGTATGAGATTTGTTCCTCTTCTAATCTCAATATGGTTAATATCTCATATTCTATCAGTGATAGTATGGGTGCATGCTTTGGTAGAATGTTTGCCTACTGTTTTTTATGCTCTTTATGACATCGATAGATTGTTTGTTATCTTATCATTGTTTCTAGAGTATCTGTGCTATTAATTGCATGTTAACCATCTGCAACCTGTATTTTACTGAATGTTGAAAGTATGTATGCTAACGAGGGTTGCTCGGTATTAAAGCATAACAAACTGTTAATTTTGTTGTCCCCATTTGTTCCAAGGTTTTTGAAGTCAATCCTATAGATAGAGGTGGAAAATAATGCCTTGATTTGATTGACTGTATTGGGCTTGCGAAGCCTGATTCGTTTTGGATAGTGCCCCTAAAATCTAGACAGGTGGTGATGTAAACTCAAGCTTATAAATACTTGCTATACGCAATAGCCAATGTAACTTGTACTCTCTTCATTCGACATAGTGAAACTGGTGTAAGCCGTGGATGTATCGACTACACAGTTAGAGAACCATGTACAAATCTTGTGTCTCTTGTTCTTGATAATTCTTCGCATTCTGTGCTGCTAAGTTAATAGAAAGAAAATCTATCTAACAACTTAGAAAGAATACTGTTACAATTTAGAAAGAAAATGCATCTAAAATTCTTAATATGACGTTCGTGCGTGCCATGGGAAGGTTCTTGTAACAGGATATTCCATGTCTGGAAAACGGAAATGCTGGTATCCTTTTTCACTGAAAACATCGACAAGGAGATGCGAGCATTGTGTTGAAGACTCCTAATAGTAACTTAAGGTAGAACAGTTTAATTAGTAGGGATGAACGCAATGGGGCAGCGCTGCAGCGACCTTTTTACTTCCACCCTCGCCTGGATGGAAATTGTGGACACGCCAAATATCCGACTCGTGCTATGTTGTAAGGAGTTGGGCATGTTGAAACTAGAGGAATGAGAGTAAGAAACTGGAGAGAATAGTGGAGAGAGGAATGCTGAGTGCAAAACTAAGTTGTTACTGGTCTACCTTCTTCGGTTATCACACCACGTAAATATTGAAAGAACACTAGTCTTCTGTTCTCTTGAGGTAATTTTGTTTTATGTTCACCTTTTATTGTCATCAAACTTATGAATTTCCATATTCAGGTTTTATGTAGCAGAGGTTCTCCTTGCTCTTGAATACCTCCACATGCTTGGCATTGTCTATCGCGATCTTAAGCCTGAAAACGTCCTTGTGAGGGAAGATGGACACATAATGCTTTCCGACTTTGACCTCTCTCTCCGCTGCACGAGCCGCCCAAGAATTGTCAGGTCTGCATCAGCTAGGCCTGGAACTTATTGTTTCCAACCTGCTTGCATCGAACCGTCTTGTGCAGTAACCCCAGCATGTTTCTTCCCTCGCATTCTTAATAAATCCAATAAAGAGCGAAAACCAAAGAACGAAGTGGGAAACCAAGTCGCCCCGGTGGAGCTCATAGCTGAGCCAACAGGGGCCCGCTCAATGTCGTTTGTCGGGACCCATGAATACCTGGCACCTGAAATCATAAAAGGTGAAGGTCATGGTAGTGCAGTGGATTGGTGGACTTTAGGTATTTTTTTGTATGAATTATTGTTTGGTAAAACTCCTTTTAAAGGGTCCGGGAATCGTGCCACAATGTTTAACGTTGTTGGTCAGCCGGTTCGGTTCGAGTCACCTGTTATCAGTTCTGCAGCGAGGGATCTGATAAGGGGTTTGTTAGTGAAAGATCCCAAGAAGAGGTTGGCATACAAAAGAGGCGCAACAGAAATAAAACAGCACCCTTTCTTTGAAGGTGTGAATTGGGCTTTGATTCGTTGCATAAGCCCACCCCAGATTCCAAATCCGGTTGAGATTGAACGGATTCTTGCCCCAACGGTGTCCAGCAAAAAGGCCGGTATTGATGGTAACCATGATGAGAAAGGCTCCAACGATTATCTTGAAATCGATTTCTTTTAATTAGATTCCAGGCTTGATTTGCTACTTGTTTTCTTCCTCATAGAAAGCTGTAGGTGCTTGCCAAATAAGAATCCGTCCAATCGCCAACGAATGAGTTGCCACATTAACATGTTATACGCAATGTTGTATAAATTGTTGTGTTTGTACTTACTTTTTTATGCATATAATAAGACTGGTAATACGTTTCAAGTTGTCATTAAACAGTTTCCAATACATAATATAGTCTGGATAGATCATTGATCATATGCAGCATTTTGATTCTAACTTCCTGGCCAAGTTAGATGGAAGTTTAACAAGCCAAATGGAGCTGAAAAGTTGAAATGGAGGATGTTAAAGGGTTCAAGCTTATCCTGGCCAAAACATTGGATTGTGCTAAAGTTATAGTACATGCTCTGTTTTTTTGTTGTTTTCGTTCCAGAAAATGCGAGAACTTACGTTGATAATAAAAGAAAAAGGTACAAGAAGGATAAATAACTTTGACACAAAACAAATCAGTAGACCACAACATTAACTACTCGAAAGCACTTGACAAAATACCGTTCCAGAGTTGCCTTCACATGCAAAAGCCAAGCGCGATAAGAGCAAGATATTATGCATAGTGCTGCGGGACAGAAAGAGGTGAGGATCACTGTAGTTATGCCATGCACTTTTGAACTCCTCTCTTCTTCTTCGTCTATTTTTCACTAAATAAAATCGAGCGGATCCAAGATAACTGAGCTTGAGCTGTTTACCATCTGGCTTAAGCTTGTGGGAAGTGGGTTTGGCCAAATTCTACAGTGCTATTAAACGGTGGTAATGCAAATCCATGCAACAATTCCAATGACATGATGAAATACTGCATCTAATTGATGGAAATCATGGGATGTGAAGTACGAGGATCGATTATACTAACACTCTGGGTCTTGGAAAGGCCTCGTGGAATCGTAGAAAATCTAACCATTTATTTGACTTCTTCAACTAAATATGCACAACCAATTGATGCATATATATTTGAGACAAAAAAAGTTGTGCACGACAATTTGCTTGATGTCATTGAATATAACCTTTTCCCTGGATGGGCTTGGTAGTTGAAACAAAGCTAATTATGCCACTGATCAACAGCCTAAGGAAATGTTCAAATAAATCTCAAATAAATCCCTACCAGTGAGGGTTAATAATTTTAAAGTCAAGGATCTCATTGATTGGGATTAGCTTTCTTGGAGGGGAGCTCTTATTCGGGTGCTTTGTGCTGTTTCCTGATGCTGTTATAGCCAGAATTTTGGATATCCATTTGCCAAGGGAGAGAAGGGAGGATGAGCTTTGTTGGGAACGATGGGCAGGATACAGTTAAGTCAAAATTATTAGTAAGTACTGTTGCTGTAATAATGCTAGTGCTAGTACGATTAGGTTTGCAAAAGTCTATGTTGTAATATGGTCTGTGTGTCTGTAATAAGTCATAGTAGTTGGACAAAGCAGTTAAATTATTAGTCAGTACGTAGACTAGGCTTTGTAGACTAAGAAAGTCCATGATTGAATAGTGTTTTGTCAGATTATTGGTGTAGCACCAATTATATGTAGCACTATTCCCTGATGTCATGCATGGGGTATTTTTAGCTTACTCTTCCAAGTTTGGTCCTTTGACAGCTAGCTGTGGTTTTGAGGGGTGGAAAAAGTTAGGAAGGAATGGGTTTGTTCACAGAGATAGAGCAGTACTCAAGGTGCGTGCGTGTTCGGCGCTCATGGTGGAAGCAGCTGCGGTTTTGAAGGCTCTGGAATGGGCAAGAGGCAAGGGATGGAGTCGCGTCGAAGTTTCCGCGGATTGTCTTCAATTGGTGTCCTACTCGTCTCGTATAGCTAATGCTAATATGTATGTTAGACCTGTGTTGTGGGACATTTTAGCTTCATCTTGTACGTTTATTTGTGTATCTGTAACTAAGTTTCCGAGGACATTAGTTGGAGACGAGCGAGCAGCACATGCTCTGGCTAAATCTGTACTGGCGAGTTAGTGAAATGGATATGTTTTTTTTCAAAAAAAAGGAGGCCATGCAGGATTTAGGCCCTGGAAAAACAGAAATGCGGTGAGCGTGGATCGAACACGCGACCTTCAGATCTTCAGTCTGACGCTCTCCCAACTGAGCTATCCCCGCTTATGCGTACATTTTCGAGTCTTTTTTATTTTAACTTAATTCATAAGTGCCACCTCTTCGTGGCTCCGATGAATAATGAATTAACCTCCCCAATAATGACAATTAAAGTGGGTGACTGCAATGAATTATTGTTGCAAATTTTAAGATTCTAATTTTTCAAAATCAGTTTGGAGTGTTCATCAAAAATTATAGGCAACAAATTTTCGAATTTTGCAAATTCTGAAAAGCTAAAAAAAGAAAGAAATTCTCAAAATCTCAAAACTGGATTTGGGTAGCTTTTGGGATTTTACAACTCAATTTCTCCAAAAAAAAAAAAAAATTTCTCATTATCTCGCAACTGTAACAAAGAAGTCTCTCAGCTTCTACTAGATTCTAGAATCTAATTTGCAGTAAAATCTGAAGTTAAAATCTAAAATTTGTATCAACAACTATTACAAACAAGTCCGAAGTCTAATACTATGTTACTGCGGATTCTAGCATGGGCGAGGACTGATAGCCATTCTAGAATAAAGTTGGGTGATAGGTACTCCATAAAATTGATGATGAACGGATACAGTCAAATTGTGTTAACTGTTGTTAGTACTAGTAATTAATAAAAGTTTCTCATATTCTTTTCCTACATTACTTTTATGAGTCTGTTGTGCTTGAAAACACAACCCTAGGACACAATCGAATTTGAAGCCGTTCGATGCATATGAGTCCACATGGATTCGAGTTGTGTTTTAAATTTATGTTTGTAGACTTTTTGTTATTTCGAAGGCTACAAGACTTTTGCTCCAAGAAAGCCTAATTAACCTCGGTTTCGTTCACTTATCAAAAAAGTAGTTCAAGAAAGTTATTTCCATTCACAGTTCTCCTTCTGCTAATTGAGGGGCCGTTCCAGTTTTAAGAAAAAGGAACTTTTGGAAAAAGAAGGTAATTTCAAGCTTAAAAATTATGTGTTTACGTAAATAATTTTTCTATCAATATGGATCTTGTTTGATAGATTTTATCGAGATCTTTTATATGATGCAAAAAAAATTAAAAAATTATTTTTCATTTTCATTATATTTGAGTTTGAAAATTGAAGAAAAAGTACTTTTAGAAAAAGAAGGGAAACTGGAACAGCCCCTGAACATGTTAAATTTTTTAGAAAGTTGCCTCAAAAATTTTTAAGGTAATGATTTTTACACCCCCATTCTTTATAATCGCACTCTCCTTTTGACTTATTGTAACGTGAATTTACAATATTGTTCTTCCATGTATGAAAGGAGTTTATAAATAAAAAGATGAAATTTTATAAATTCACATCACAATAAGACAAGAAGTATGCCTTTTGAATTTTTTTTTTTAAATCAATTACCAATTTTTTTAGAAAGCTAAACATTGCCACATGAGTTGACCGTACATTCCTTTTCTTCAATAACTCTGGTCTAGATTATGAATTACTGTACTACAGTACTCTGATTGATTAGGTTTCTTGCAGGTAAAATATTTAGGTCCCGTTTCAGTTTACCTTCTTTTTGTAAAAGTCTTTTTTTTTAATTTTTTAAATTCAAATATAATAAAAATAATAATAATAATTTTAAATTTTTTTTTACCATATAAAAAATATCAATAAAATCTATTAAATAAAATCTATATTGATAGAAAATTATTTACATAAATACATAATTTTTAAACTTAAAATTATCTTACTTTTAAAAAAAAACTTTTTACACAATTTGGAACACAAACAACCGAAGGTTTCGTAATTATCGTTGGTCCCCCTGTTCTTGGAATTTTCGGTCCTATAAATCCGCTATAAAGCAGAGCTCACCTTAGAGTCAAAGCAATAATCGTTGATCTTTCTCAATAAGGGGCCACATACCCATTTGACTCCCCATTCACATTCTCTCTCTAGATTTCGCGGAAGGGGATACCAGATCAGAAATTCAAATTCTGGGTTTGAGCTCCCTGGCAATTTTTACTGTGCGCAAAATATGGATATCATAACTGAAAACATGATCAAGCAGTTTCAGACATTGATTGAACAGAGTGAGTTCCTCAGTCATAACCTACTCTTCACTTTCTTTGATTCGATCCACAGCAAAGAAAAAGCAAAAAAGATACAACTTTTTGTCTTGTTGATCTTCAGAACCCTTGTAATATTTACTCCTTTTTTCTTTGTGGTTGTTGCAGTTGATGAGCCACTTAGGATTACCTTCAAGGTACTCATTCCTATCTCTCTCTATGTGGATGTAGTGTACATGATGCACATTAAGAGATACCCATGTAGATATACGTATGGTATGGGTCAGATCTGTTATTTATTAAAACTAAATATGCGAGGTGGTGATCTGGGCATCTAGAGCTACTCTTGATCTTGGGTCTGATCTCCTCTCTTTTAGTCTTGAATTTTCTGTATGTGGGTTTACGTATACTGACTATGCTGGTGTATATTATTTACTTATAAAAAAAAAAAAGTATAATATAAATGGTAAATCCTATTGCTATTTTGTACTAATCTTTTTAAACATTGAAATTTAGGTCTATGTGATGTATGTATCCTAAATTCTTAGATCTGGATTGCATATCTGATTATGGTTACACACTGCTGCGAAATGCACGATCTTTTGTGTTTGGTTGTTTAGTGGAAGTACCGACAAGGCGACGAATAAATCGCTCTTAGTCTTAATGGGCCTCTTAAATCTGTTTAATTTTCCATGGATCAGTGGTCATAGTGCTACCTTTGAATATGGAAAGGGGGTCTCTATTAGCTCATTCAAATGTTTGCAGTTTTAAGCTTTTTTCCCTTATTGATTTTAGGTCTCACAGACTGATAGAGTGTTGGTAACTTGAAGTCACCAAGTAAATCTAGGATAGGTGGTAGTAAAAATTGTACTTCCCAGATCTGGGAAAATGTCATTGGTCCTGAGATTTGAGACCACAAATCGAAGGAAAACACAACTTTATTAATTGATAGCTTCAAGATTCAATATCAAATTGACGTGCTTGGGAAAATAAATTGGAAATATGGTCCCAAGGCATTCTGGGCTGAGAGATGGCAAGGGTAAAGGTCCCTAAGGGCCAAAGCCTACACTCTGCTGCATAGGTTCGAAACTATAACTCGTTAATGTATTGAGAAATGGGAGGAAGAATTCAATCTTTTTTATCAGATGAACACGCAGTAGTTGTAAAACTTATCTTGCATTATTGCATTGAACAAATAGAACAATAAAATTGAGTTTTGTCTTAACTTACATTTTACAGACTATACATCAAGGATATCCAACTGAAACTCTGGTGCGGTTTCTCAAAGCAAGGGATGGGAACGTTTCCAAAGCCCATAAAATGGTTAGATGCTGTTCATTTCAAATGAATACTATGACCAAAATAAAAATAAAACATCCTTTAGAACCACTTCTATGAATGCATCTCCATTGCTCACCAATTATTATGTAACTGTTGCAGATGGTTGATTGCTTAAACTGGAGGATACAAAATGAGATTGACAATATATTGGCGGTGAGTTTTTATTTTTATCTGAAAACCAACTTCCATAGCTCATTATTCATTTTTCCTCCGTTTGGTTGGTGTTCAAGATATTTTTACAACAAGCCAATTATATGGTTTTTCTAGTTTCACAAACCAAACCCGACTGGGAATTCTAACAAACCAAACCGAAATGCTCTGATTGTTTTGGTACTCAAAAGTTCGGTACCAATAAGTTCAACTGAAATGTTAAAAGGGGGAAGGAAAAATAGCAACTATTATTTTAATGAAACTCTAATCTAGTGCAGTACAAAGAAAAAATGAGAGTATAACATTCTTCCATCTCTATGTAATCATAAGTATGTGAAGGGAAACTAAGATATGAATATATAATACTAGATGCTATGAAAGTAACACAAAACAATCGGTTCGGTGTACAAATCTTTAAACCTAAACCAAACAAAAAACCAATTTTGTAGCTTTTGACAACCAAATTGACCAAAACTAATTAAAAATCAACCACAATTCGCCGGTTCGATTTGGTTTGGTGCTTAGTAGGGAGCTCTTAAAGTGATTAGGAGCGTGCTCTTGGACTCCCAACTAAGGAGCTTGACGGGAGCCTGCACCCTTTGGGATGGGAGCACGCTCCTTACGAAGATGAGAGTTTTTGTAGGATCCTTGTACAGGAAAACAGGGATTTATCCTTTTGCTTTATTAATTGATCTTTGATGAACTCATATATCTAGCCCATGTCATGATAGCTTGAAAAGAAAACCGTCTATTGTAACACTAGCCCATTTCTTACACTTATGGTAGGCTTGACCTATATTTTTACTCCCCAAAATGATTGTACTTTTAAAGTGTATATTCTATACTGCATTATTTTTGTAATTGATGTACACATTCCTTCACGCTCCCAACCTTGAGAGCTTCTATATTCCCCTGCTCCCCTCTCCTGCTCTCGCTTCGTGCAACTAAGGTTTGGCGGTTTTCCTTACATCCCTAAGTGACTAAGTATAGGCTAGAAGCCAAAGAAAGTATGATATAAGCCCTGGCCACCAAGGTATCAAAGTTCTTGTGCTTTGAACTCTAATCACTCAGATTCACTCTAATTCTTGTACCTCGATTATTCATGGAAGTTATATTCACTTGCGTCAAAGCTGAAAACTGTCATGCCTTATCAACTCATCACGATTTAGAACAATGATAATGTTATTCATTTAGAAGATTCTGGAAGTTCTGAATAGGTTAAACAATGTTGATATATCTCACTAGGTCATTAATGATGTGCTTCATCATTGACTTTAATTGGTGCGTTATGCAGAAACCAATCGTTCCTAGTGATTTGTACAGAGCAGTTCGGGATTCACAGCTAATAGGAATGTCAGGTTACTCAAAAGAGGTACTAGTCTGTATTGATGGTTTCCTTTGGGTGCTTGAAATTTGTGTTTACACGAATCGGTTTCAGGACTTGGATTTTGTTTTGCCTCACCAGTCTGGTGAAGTTGATCATTGTGGAAATAAGATTTTAATAACCGAGAAAGATTGCAGTTTGGTAATGATTTGCTGTTACTCAGTCCTTCTTTCCCCTTGTAATCATTTCCAGGCTCTTCCAGTCATCGCTGTTGGTGTAGGGCTCAGCACGTTTGACAAAGCATCCGTAAGAACCCAATATTTCTTCATTTTGATACTAGCTTCAGCATCATCAACAATTTTTTTTTGTTTTCAAGCTACTTGGGGGTCAATGCACCCGAACTTTTATCGACAGGACATAATGTTACACTGATGCATGAAGTGAACCAAGCATGAAAATTCCACTTGGAGCTGGGTTCAATCATTTTGTCCATACTGATGTTTAATTCTTTTTCCATTCTAGGTTCACTACTATGTTCAGTCCCACATCCAAATGAATGAATACAGGGACCGTGTTATATTGGTCAGTATGATTCCAGCAGATATGGGAATGGTTAACCATATATCTCAGTTTTAGCTTCCATTTTACCTAACTATTGTTTGGTTACAGCCCGCCGCAACAAAGAAGTTTGGACGGCATATTGGTACCTGTGTGAAGGTTCTGGACATGACTGGTCTAAAGCTTTCAGCACTCAACCAAGTTAAGGTATCGTTTTGGATTGCATGTTAAGCCTAACCTATAGTCGTATCGCAATTTCCTCATTTGTCTTTGAAACTTCCTGATCAACTCTCCGCTGCTCTCGTAAATGTTAACATTTATTAGTGAAATGGATGTAATATTTTCTATTCCACTATGATTTATAGGAGTTATTTGATGGCCTGAAATTGATGTGATTCCTGTCTTTCTTTTGATTTCACATACACAGCTTATTTCATGTAGTTTGTTTATTGGGAACCATCTTCATGTTCTATGTTTGTTTCAGCTATTGACTGTTATATCAACCATCGATGACCTCAACTATCCCGAGAAGACGGATACATATTACGTTGTTAATGCACCATACATATTTTCAGCATGCTGGAAGGTTTGCTTTATCTTCATCTCTGATGAAACATGTAAAACAGGATGATTTTCTCTTATGGAAATCCTAAGAGGTGTGTGTTTTGGCAGGTTGTTAGGCCTCTTTTGCATCAGAGAACCAGGAACAGAGTTCAGGTGCTGCCAGGTTCTGGTAGAGACGAGTTATTGGCGGTATAAAAACTTTCACCGTGCTTCTTTCTCAGTTTCTATACAACTTTATTCTTAAAACATCATTTGTTCTACAACTGTCTGATGTTGCAGCAATGATTCTGAACCTTCTTTTATTGCTGTACACCAAACCTTTGACACTTGATTTGCTACTTGAATGCAGATAATGGATTATGCATCTCTCCCGCATTTTTGTAGAAGAGAAGGGTCTGGATCAGCTCGGCATTCTGGTAACGGAATGACAGATAATTGTTTCTCCTTGGACCATGTTTTCCATCAACAGCTCTATCATTATATCAAGCAGCAAGCTGCACTTGTAGAGGCACCAATTAGACAAGGTTCAGTCCATGTGGATTTCCCCGAACCAGACCCTGAAGATGCCAAAATTGCCGAAACCATAGAATCCGAGTTTCAAAGGCTTGAGGATCATCAGAATGGGCTTTCCAAGTCCAACAGCAACCATAGAATGAATGGTGACTGAAAGCTCGAGGAAGACGAGCCTTTTTTAAGGGCTCAGGTGATATGTAGTAGTACAACAGTTCGTTGATTACTTACAATAACTTGCATTGAACGAGGGTTTTAATTTAGGGATGACATACCAATTCCTTGCATCGGCTCACTGCAGATTTGGTAGCAGAAAAGCTGGTTGCATGTAGCTTTGGCATTACCATTCACGGGTATACAATTGTATTGATGACCAGAACATGACGGACTCAAACATGAATTTGTTCGCTTTTTACAACCGTCTGAGACGGAGACAACAGTTGGCAGCAATGTTAATGGATTTATGAATGTCAGAGGTTCATACTTTCTATTTCTTTCCATTGAAGGTTTTGATAATGAGAGAGAGAGAGAGAGAGAGAGAGAGAGAGAGAGAGAGAGAGAGACCTGTTTTGGGGGCGCATTTGAGAGAGAGAGAGAGACCTGTTTTGGGGGCGCATTTGAGATCCTGTTAGAGACGGTTTTCTGTGTTTGGTGCAACAGAGTTAATAATGAACAGTGAGTCGTATAACCCAGATAACGTTTTTAAGTAGTGTGAGTTTGTCGAGTCGATTTGTTGGTAGTCTGAGTTTAGTTTTTACACAATGATCCCTGGTTAATTTAGTTTAAGAATTTTGAAGAGGATAAACTTCGTCACTCATTAACGCAAATGAATTTTCAAGAGGATAGACATCTCGTCACTCAAACGCACCATTGATCACTCATTAACGCAAATGAATTTTCAAGAGGATAGACATCTCGTCACTCAAACGCACCATTGATCGCAGAAATGACAAATTTCGATCAACCAACATTTCGTCAACCAACAGAATTGGCTTGCTGATCAGGTGAGGAATTCGATGCATTCGATTCTTGCCTGCACCTGGACTCCTCTACCATGTTTATGAAGCAAATTGGAGTAGGTTTTTTTGGGTTATCATGATCCATATTAGTTGGAAATGTACTACTACAATTTTAAAGAGGCTAACATTGAAGTTCAATGATGCATGTGCTGCTGTTGGCCCTACTGGGTATTCCTTGAAGCATCGTTTGAGGAATCAAGAAGAATGCACTGAAAATAGAAGCACATGTAAAACAGCAGGCACCAAAGTAACTCCTGAGAAAACAAAACAGATCATGTCCTGAAATCTCCAAGCAAATTGTTATAGGGTGTTTGCTAGACCATTCAAAGCCAGTTTCTTGTGCTGAAATCTCCAAAGCAAATTGTTCTAGCTTGTTGCTACAACATTCAAAGTCGCTCTTCCTAAACCCCAACCACACCACTGCTTCCAAATTCCATCTTTCACATTTTAAACGCCTAACGAAAAAAACGAAATAACACCAAATATACAAATACCAAGGTATAAACGTTTATCTCTCAACCATTCTCACTTGCACAAAAAATACTAAAGCGAAAACACGTCTCAAAACGGCTTCTCACCAGGTAGATAAGATGGCGATCCACCCTCAATCTGATTCTTTTTCCTGTGAAAGATGCCACTGAAACTAGGTAAAAGCCCTTTCTTAGATACTGAAATGTTCTCCTTATCTAGCTTTTGGGCTGCTACAACTTTCTCAGGCAGGTTCTGCTTCTGAATTCGGTAATGGCGTGGGGAAGATTCTGTTGACATCTCTGTCTCAGCAAGAATCCGAGAAGCGGCATCAGCTGCCTTCTTCAGCTCCCGGTCACGCCACCTCCGGAGCTCTCCCTCCACGGCCTTCTTGGCGGCCTCCGCCATCTCCGCCTTCTTCAGCGCGTCCTGAGTCGCAGCTTTCATATCCTCAATCTCCTTCTGAGTCGCCTCCATCCTCTTTAGTGCCTCATGTTCACTAGCTTTCACAGCTTCCACCTGAGCTACTGCAGCTGCCACTTTCATTTCCGATAGTTTTTCCGATTCCTCTACTTTACGGCTCAATGCCTCAAACTCATCCCTAGAGATTGTAATGTGTGCCCCAGATTCAGAGGTCGAGGCACGCGCCGCATGAGTTCTCTCAGACAAAATTCTGATCTGATCAAGCGCGCTTGCCTCAGCCACTTTTGCTTCCTCAGCTTCTTCCAGTGCTACTTTTAGAACATCCTCTGCCTCCTTGAGCGTTATTCTGGTGGCCTCTGCTTCCTTCTTTAATTCTTCAGCTTTCTTTTTCATCTCTTCCGCTTCCAATCTAGCGTTTTCATTTTCTGATGATAATTGGTGGAGTGTTGATATCATTTCTTCAGAAGCTCCTCTCACTTTAGATTCTTCTAAGATGGCTGCTTCAAGCTCAGACTTGCTTTTCCGGAGCTTCACGTGCAGATTGCCAGCAATGGATTCTGTTTCCGCATCCTTCTCCTTTAGTTCCAAATGCTCTCTTTTCACATTCTCCAGCTCTAGCTTAAGGGACTCCACCAAGGTTCTAAGGGAGCTTTCCTCTTCAACAACTTTGTGAAGCGACTCCTTAGCATCATCCAGCTCTAAAGTGACTGTTCTAACAGAATCAAGATCCGAAGCCTTCGCATTTTCTGTTTCTTTTTTGAGGGATCCAATCTCATTCACCGTCTCAGCCAGCTGAGACTCAAGATTTTTCGTGACTTCAGGATCGATCTCTTTCTTCAAAGCAAGCAATTTCTTTGCCGAGTCTTCAAGGGTAGCTTTATACGACTGTTTCTGAACTTCCTTTTCAGCAAATATCTTTTCTTGATCCTTCTGGACTAAAATCGTTGCTTCCTTCACCTGCCCAATTGCCTGATGTATAGCAGTAATTTCCTTAGAAACCTCACTAGCTTTCTCCGTGTTTGCTTTGGCTGCTTGCTCAGCATTTGCTGCTTGCTTGAAGGCAGCAGATTTTGCTTCCATGGCCGCATTACACTCCTGATGCATCTGCCTCAGCAATTGTTTTGCGGCATCAAGTTCAGCAATTTGAGTCATGTACTGCTCTCTTTTATTTTCCATGTCCTGTTTCTGGGCGACATCATTTACCACAGAATTATCACCGTTTGCTTCTGCAAGTTTGTTCTTTGCAGCTTCTGTTGCCTTGATTGCCGATTCCTTTGACTCGGTCACAGTTTTGAGTTTCTGGGTTAGTTCATCAACTGCCTTTTTAGCCTTTTCAAGCTCTTCAAGTGACTGAGCTTTTGTAGTTTCAGCATTCTGCAGTTGTTCCTTGAGCTTATTTAACTCTTTCTGAGCCAAGTGAAGCTGTGTTTCTTTTGCTAATACCCTCTGCAGCAGATCAGATAAACAATTATAAGCTAATCATAAGTTACTACCCCCTCTGTATTTAACACCAGCATCATCAATCGAAGGGACAAATGAAGCCACAACTCAATTTATTGGTGTCTCGAGAAAAGAAGAATCGGATTAAGTAAGAAAATTAAAGCTGCCAGAGTAAATGCTGACACTTCGTGCATGACTGCACGGTATTAACACCAACCTTTATCAAACTAGTACTAGGTTTGCAAAAAGGTCAAGCTAAGTACAATTCCATCAATAACATCCTCCATGAAATTTATGAGCTCCTTATTCATTCACCAAATCTTAGATCAATATTAAGACAACAGAGTTTCCAGAACAATCAATCCCTCCAGGCCAATCAAAAATGAAAACAATCGATCCCAAATGGAATTTCCCATGCCATAAAAGCTTTGCCATTTTGTAGCATTGAAAGCAAACAATGTTACCAAAATTGCAAGTAGAAAAGAAAATTTTGCAATTGAATGAGTAGCATGGTTTGGTTCATGCCACAATAAGTGAATAGGTGACTAACGAATACATCTCTTTGGGCACAAAATCCCACAAAAATAAAAAGAAGAATTAGTTTCATAGTACTTGCCGAAGCAATGGTACTACAGGAAATATTATTGCACTAATAAGACAGAATCTACGCTTGCAACTGTCTACTATTCACCTAGCGCTTCATTATAAGATGGAAACCAATATCTGTTGTATACTTGTACTGTATTTCAAAACTTTCAAAGCCACATCATTCGGATCTGAATTTAGTACAAGGTCCTACTGTATCCAGAGACTGGATTGTCACTAAATGCATGCATGTATACATTTTAGGCTTGTTATTATGGTACAATTATATTACCCCCACAAAAGAAGAAAAATACTGTAAGTGATATGAATATGTTTCTATACAAGTACAACAAAGGTATCATAGATTCATAATACCTCCGCAGAATGTGGCTTTGTCTTCTTGATGGCAGGTTTTTCCCCTGAAAAAGCGCCTTCACCAAACAAATTGACGGCATCCTTGACAGATTGAAATGGTGCCCTGGTGTCTATCTCTCCTACTTCCGCTTTAGGAGAGTCGGTAGCATTTTGACGGTCTTTTGCTCCCATAGTGCTTTATTTATTATTACCTAATCGCCACCTGTCGATAAAGAAGACAAAACATTTGATTTTCGGGCTAATCTAGAGAAGAATGAATACATACATAAGGATAAACCTGAGTGGACAATACTCATAATGATATGGCAGATAGAAGGTAACTTCCAACCCAAAAATTGCCAAACATAGACAGCCTTGCTTATATCACAAACTGTTGACCCAGGTAAGAGTAAATGAGTAAAAAAGGTTCTAATTGAGAAACACCAGTCAAGCATATGAATTATCATAGAGAACTGGGTTTCACTCGCAGACTGAAAACTTTCAGAGATGTTCATTGTTTATGTGTCCTTAAGGTCTAAAAACTGAAGAAACCACTATATATAACGGGGTTACTTAGGATCTCCTTAACTCCTACATGACTGCACATGGCAAATGAGGAGGTAAAAAGGAATTTACTGAATAAGGGTCAGGTCTATACAATATGCAGAAGCGGCAAAAATGATACAACAGTAACAACATCATAATGGTCGGCCAGATAAAAGCAAAAACGGGTAGCAGGACATCCACAATTGCAAAGAATGAGTTTGATTAGACACATTAATGAAGCATTGGACCATGGTACAATAACTCCGTAAGAACAGGAAACTAAGGGTGATACTTGGGAACAATGGCACAATTTTCCAGCAACCAATTCGCAAGACAGAGATGTCCGAAGCTCAAAGAATCAAACAAAAGACCACAGACAAAACATGGCCTTACATAGTTGGTGATCCTCACAAAGACTAAATCCTATGGCGCAAAGCAACACAACAATAGGAAAACATTTAATAGCGGTGGAATGGATTAGAAAAGCTAGGGAGAGACTGTATTAAATAAATGTCCAAGATAATGTGCAACTCAATAGCTGAAAACAACCAGAAAATAATCCACAAGTCTAAAGTAGAGAACTAGATTACAATTGGATTAAGCAGCCAAAGTTAATTATGTCTCGTAAACTCATGGATATTTAGATACCTGATAGTAAAAGAGAAGACACTACTACTTGCACCAATCAACCATCATTCTTGGAAAATCATTTAAAGTGTGTTTTTCCCCAGCCAAAAGATTTTCATCAAACATGTATAAGAATATTTACAAGCTTAGTCACATAATCCTCCACTAGGATCCTTTGCTCGAACTCTCAATTCTCACTGCACACTTGCACCCTCAATCCTCACCCTAGTGAATTTTTAGTAGTTTGGGATCTTTTTGAAAGATGCTTCCACACTCTGTGCACATTCTTGCAAGAATCATGTCTTCACTCTAGTTTCCTCTAAAAGTTCGAAATTCTCTTTATCAACAAACAGAAAGAAAGTATTTTCGGTGGTATAATCCTATCCGGGTCATATAAATATCTGATGATCTTGCGACATCTTCCACTAATTGCAGTATCGCACAAGCTGCTAGCCAACGACTATGCCACTTCCAATCCCACTACATGACCATTAGAAAAGTTGATCCCATCATATATTCTCAATTTTTCATGGCATCAAGAACGAATATCACAGATACCATAGAAATCACGAGTCAAATCAAACAAATACCGTAGTAAATAACAAATTTACAATAACCGAATATTCACAAGTAAAGAGAGAGAAAAGCAAGAAAAGACTATGAAAAGGCAGGAACAGGATAAAGTACAAACCTAATGATACCTTACCGAAAACCCCTAATCAGTAGAGAGCGAAGAGACAAAGGGATCATAAACCCTACGATTCAAAACCCAAAATTCTGACCGTGCACCAATTCTTGATTCATCTTCTTTCTATAACAAAGTCACAATACCCTTTTGGTAAATCTTTCAAAACCCAACTGAGAGTAGCACCAAGAAACAGTCCAAAGACTGTTCCAGCTACCAAGAAAATGGACTATTGACTACACGCTAAGAATACAAATTTCCAGTGACCTTTTCGAATTTGCAAGAAGAAGAGATTAGTGAAGTTGGAGTATGAACTGGGTTTGAAGGGAGGAGAATCGAAACGGTGGTGGGGACTGGGAGGAAGATTTCAGAGGAGAGAGAGAGAGAGAGAGAGAGGGGTTTGAAAATTCGACGGCTGGTTAGGACATCAGAGAGAGAGAGAGAGAGAGAGGGGCCAGGTCAGCAATGGGGCAGCGTCCAAGAAGTGTCTGTGGACTCTGACCAGTGTAGTGGGAAAACGACGCGAAAACAAAACTAGATAGGGTAATATCAATGACCCCCCTGAGGTTTTTCCTGATGGCAGATAACCCCTTCACGTGTATGAAATAGAGATAAACTGTTGTGGTTTGAATGTGTACTTCACAATACCAAACCAAAAACTTTTCGACCAAACACGTAATAGAATCAGCCAGAACTGATTTATAGTGGCAAGTTTACCATTTGTTATAGAATAACTAACAAAAAACTCTTAATTCTCAAATTTTTAAGTCGACCGTAATAAATTTGTTCTTTTTCTGATCAAAATAGTTAATATTTTTGTTAATCTTTTTATTAAAACAAAACTCTTTCAATGGGTATAAAAAAAGTCATCTTGTTTCAAAATAAGTAAGAGTTGATATCATATTATTTTTTAATAAAAGGGTCAATTTTCATACATAAGTCATCTTTAGCTCATTCCATCACTTGTTTTGACAGATAATTATCGATTTAGGGTATCTATGAAATGCACATAGAAACCGCGGAAGGTATCCGCCATTGAAGAAACCTCAGGGATTGTCAATGAAATTTACCAAGTAGATAAAATGGATTGGGCTTTTCTGTCTTGTCTCTTTCTCTCTCTTCTCTCTTTCTCTCTCTTACACGCACAACTTGACACTAACATGTCCTAAAACACATTTGATTTGCTTTTCTATCAACCTTCCGATAAAGCAGCAGCATTATTGCCACACTTTATGCTATTTCCTTTCATACAAACTCACGGTGATCTCCATCATGCCTTGAGATCCCATGTCCGACTCTCCCTGTCTGATCCGTCTGTCTCATTTCTCTCGGTCGTTGATTTCGCAAATCAACAATTGAGATGAACCGAGCATGTTTTGCTCTAAAACGATGTCGTTTTGAGAAAAAAAATGCTTGGCTTATCTCAGTCGTTAATTTGCAAAATCAACGGCCGAAAAGGATAAGACGGGCGGGTCGGACATGGGATCCGGACTCTCGGATCATTGGGATGGGCTCTTTCTCTCTCTTGGCATATTCGACTGGCATCATATATGCATGTCAAAATAATTGGATTCTCTCTCCAAAAAGTATGGAAAGGAAATCAATATCATGAAAAAAATTTATTATATTTAGAGTAATTAGTTCACCAATCTGGCATCAAGAGTACTGAATTAAACTCATCTCACTATTCAATGCAAATTAAATTATTTGAATAATGTGATAGAAATGGTAATAGTCATTTTTAGTGCCGAATTTAGCACAAAAGATGGTATTATTATTATTTTTTTGAATGAACAAATGGCAATAGGTGAACTTGAATTTTGTCCAAAAATATTACTATCAAATTATGACTTTGGCACGCTAATGGCATGTGACAAAAGATACGGAAAAGATATCTGCACCGACGGTTTCCGTAGGGAAACCGTACCGACGGCCACGCGCGGTCTTCTCCGGCCACCGGACGGCCGATCCGAGCCGTCCAAAAATTTTATAAAAAAAAAACAAGGGGGCCTTCGCGGGAATCAACGGCATCCGAGGTGTGTAAGGTGCTTGATCCGAGCACCCTTTTTTCGTGTATATATGTATATTCGAGGGAATCGAATATACATATATACACGAAAAAAGGGTGCTCGGATCAAGCACCTTACACACCTCGGATGCTGTTGATTCCCGCAAGGGGCCCCCTCGTTTTTTTTTTTTTAATTTTTGGACGGCTCGGATCGGCTGTCCGGTGGCCGGAGACGGCCGCGCGTAGCCGTCGGTACGGTTTCCCTACGGAAACCGTCGGTGCAAATAGTAGTACCCCAAAAGATATTGCTTTTAACTCTAATGCTTTGGGCTGTTGGCCTAGTGGGTGTTGACTTGAGATTTAGGAGATTGATATCTCATAAGGTCTCATGTTTGTTCTTACCAGCAACTATTATATTAAGGTCACCTCACATCTACGTGTAACTGTGTAAGTATACGAGACTTTAAGGATTACTAAGATGCACACAAATTGAGCAAGTATATCCTGTATTAAAAAAAAAAAACACGATTTCTTTGATTTTTGAAGCAGTGAAAGTTTGTGACTATATGAGTTCTGAAAGGAGATTGAGAGAAAATTAACATGCATGGAATGCCTTTTTTCCTAAGTTATTATGCTCGTTTGTTAGCTCTTTTGTACATAATATATGGTGTGCTTGCACATGATTGAAATCAATTGTGCCCCTCGTCTCTTTTTGTTTCTCGATCTTCTTTTATCACCATGTCCAAAATGGTACTGAGGTTTCTAGTGCCACCATGCATAAGGCAGACGAAATACTCCTAGCCAGCAATATTTGCCTATCAAAGACAAGTACTCAAGGCCAGGGTTGCAAACCAACTGGATTGTTCGCGAATGGCTTGAGGTTCGACTCGCTATAGGCTTAGTTCGGTTTGGCTTGTTTGTGAAAGAGTCGAGTTTGAAGTAGGTTTAACTTGACTCTTCTGTAAAAGCTCGGCTCATTTATAAATGCTCACCTCCTTTATACTCAGCTCGTTTAATAAACGAACTGAGTTCGAACCCCTCAGATGTTGCTATTTTGCAGTCTACTTTTAACATGACCACCTCTCTCTCATGGAGTTATGATTTGGGTGTTTAAGTTTGCGTTGTGCACTGAAGAGCCATATCCTATTTTATTTGTACTTTAGGTATTTTACAAGAGGCTGTGAATTGAATGCGGGACAGTGGAAGATTTGTTTGCTCGTTGACTTTAGGACCTCAAACTTAGTTAAAATTGATGCAAGTTTACCCAGACATCCGTTATAAAAAAGAAAAAGAAAAGGAAAAGGAATGCAGAACAGTTTGATTTCCTCTTCACCCAGTCTACATTTAAAGAGTCCTACTATTGGTATAGATATGATGACTACCGATGGGCAGCAAGGATAATTCGAGCCGTTCAATGATCTTGAAATCTTGAATGAAAAAATAGGAAATTGGATCGAGTACATACACATATCAGATTGAGCTGATTTTTCACGAATCCATTCATTTTTTTTAATTATTGAACGACCCGAAGTGGGCCCCGCGTGGCCGTCTATCCCCTTAGCATTAGTGACATTTGAATGCCCCCAACATTTTCCTTTTGATACGAATTTGAATGGACGGGCCCTTTAATGTTATGTGGTGGCCCAACCAGTTTTACTTTGAAAACCCAGTAATCGCACAGTACAAAGTGTGATTGGAAAACCTGGGTTTTGGGCCCATTGTAGCATGGAGCTTGTCCGGGGGCCCAACAATCCGATCCATATGTATCACCCATTGGGCATACACTTGGTTCAAGACCTTCTTCAGGAGTTAAGCCCAAACAAAAGGCAACCAATAGAGTTTAGCCACTTAATTTTGCATTAATTTTTTGTGGATAATTAGTTCGTTGTGATGAGAGGAATCGGAAAAGTAAAAATTTATGATCCGAACTCAAATTTTTTATATAAAGACAAAAAAAATCCAAAAGATATGTTTATTTGGGTTATTTTTGTCTTAATTTACCAAATTTTGAGTTTGGTTCATAATTTTTTACTTTTTCGATTACTCTCGTTGAAATGAACCAATAATATACAAAGGTCTAAATGAACCATACCGGAATTTCTATTTCATTGACCTGCTATATATGAGAAGTTTTTAAAAATTAAAGGTCTAAATTTTGTCTATTCACCGTAAAAAAGAGCATTTAATTTTATATCGAGTCGTTTCTTTTTGCGTGATGAAAAAGTTCACTTTTATTGAAAAGTGCATGAGGCAATCTCGAATATGAGACTACACCCTTCAATGAAACACTAACCGGTGAAAAATTGTATTTTTCAAAATTATTTATCTTAGTAATTTATTTGTAACTATAACGGTTGTAATTTTTTTATTTTTTAAATTCCGTTTGTCAAGACGACAAACGATTAATCTCCAAAAATTGTTCCACTGCATAAATTATCAACTATCCTGCAAATTCACCAGGAATTTACACATGATAGGTCAACATTCGCAAATAACACACTCTCAAATAAATCTTACTGGTACTTAAAACACAACTAACTAGCACTCTTAAATTAAATTAAATTACTTACCCCACAAACATATTATTAAACTGACTGGTGTTGACATTATTTGTTTCATTTTAGAAATGAATATTTATAACGTGACACGTGATATATATGGGCATGACAAAATTGACCAATTTGACAGGTTTCATTTTAGCTGTATGGTGTTCGTCAGGATTCTTGCATCTCATTATAGGAGGTTAGGTGTTCGAATCTCTTCTTCTGCGTGTGGATGTTCTTTTTTTGGAGAGACTTGTCTTTTGTTTCTTTGTTTCTTTCCTATGATGAGCTTATTTCTTGTATTGGTTAAGTTGTTATCGGGCTTCGTTATCTTGTGAATTTTCACCACTGATGTCATGTTCCAAGTTTGTTCTTTGTAATTCATTCATGATATAAAAGTGATCTCTTCTATCGATTGAAAAAAAAAACCTACGAAGGATAAAACAATTTGCTACAGTATGTCTGCCCGGTGCTCCATGTGCATAGATGCATGCATTAAGATAAATGTCACTACTTTTCGAAATCGATCAGATGTGTGGGACAACTTACGCACACTTTGATCAATTTCAAAACTTAAAATTATGATTAGATAAACATTTAGTGGCCTAATTAAAGAGTTTTTTCACGACAATAAGAGTCCAACGAACGAGCTTGAGAGCGTAAACCTCTAACCTGCTGTCATACTTCTACTCGACAAATCACTCTAGATTACGGCCACCTTAATTTACTTTTCACCATAACCTTTTATGTAACCTATGAGCCTATTAGATAGCTGATCATATAAAAATGGGAAAAGGAGGGGACAATATAGTTGCAATAATAGAACTTTGATTCATGCATCCAACAGAAAGTGATTTGTCCTTTTGCCGATTTAATTTTTTTTTGACAGAAATTGATGTGGCCAAATACCGACAATTTCCAATCGCACGAACCTCGGTGAATGAAACCGAGCTAAACTTACCTATACTACTGTACAAAGGCTGGATGGGATATGCATCCCACCCAACCTTTTAATTGAGATTTAATTGTTCGGATTTTCACCGAGATGAGAGGTTGATAAATAGAAAGCAAATGCTAAAATTCTTATATGATCTTAAAATATAGCCTTCGACATATATCAAATTTTCTATGCTAAAAGCCCCTTATTTGAAATTATTATATGTACCCTAGTATTTTATTGGAAAATTATTATCTGAGTATGTTTTTATAAGTCTATAATAATATGAGATCAATTAATTGGAATGCAAAATTCATAAAGTGGACCAAATTTGGAAGTTCCCCCACAAAAATATATGCATGGGGGGAAATAAGCTAATTAGGAAAATTAAATAGCCTAACTCTTGCTGGATTTTTGTTTCTCCACATTCAACCTCTTTTTTTTTTTATTGTTCAAATCTTTTAGGTGCTGTCTCCATGAGAAGTAAAAAAAAAAAGAAGACACTATTTAAGAGTTCCTCAAATTAAAGATGACAATTTGATTAATTAAGAAACTATATTAGAGAGCTCAAACTATATTTGACAATTTTGTTGTATAACTTACATGTCCAAACTAGCTTACGAGTACCTCAATTAATCCTAAGGGCCCAACTCTACCGTTCACATGCGGGGAGCTCAATTAAAGATTGAGCAAAAGTCCGTATGGACTGGCTAAACCCGAAAGAGTTGATAGTATCTAAGACCTTAAGAAAAAGCAAACTCCTATAAGTCTCGAGCCTTAATCAATGGTTAAAAACGTGAGACATATAATAATGAGGTGATTGCAATTGATAGTGATCAGAGGATTTAGCATTAACAAAGTTCTAGTAGTTTGGTTTAGAGGTTGAAAATATTACTATAAACAAGTCTATCTGGGTGGATCAATCTGAGAATATGCCAAATTTATCGCTCTTAACTACGAACTGGCCGGACTAAGAAACTCACTTCTTGAATAAATTATTAGGTCATCCTAAGGCACCATGCACGTGGCGGTTGCCTAATTGACACCTTTCTCACATGTACGGAATCCAAGACTAAATGTGTGAATCTCACATGAATTTGTGGTGGTCGATAGCAGTTCCTCAAGACTATTGAAAAATTACTCCACTCCTTGGACTTTCCATCCCTCATTTGGATCTTTTCGCGGTCCGTCCCAAGAAAATGACAACTAAATGACGAGACTCCATCCCGATAGCAATCCAAACTTTAATCAAATAATTCACGTTGACATGTGTATGGGTGATGTGTATGTGTGTGCGTGAGCATGAGCATGAGTGCATGTGAAAGTGTTTTTTAAAGATATCACAAACTACTAACTACAAGAAAAATAAAATTTGGTGACGAAAAAGTGGTGACGAAATTTAATTTCGTCCCCAAATGAGTATATTTGGTGACGAAAAATTCATCACTATTTTGACAACTTCCGTTACGAAATAATTTTGTCACCAATTATACCTGTTTAGTGACGAAAAAAATATTTTCGTCACCAAAGGTACCGGCCATTTGGTGATGAAATGCATTTTTCGTCGCCGAAAGCTTAAAAAAGGTGACAAAATTATTTTTCGTCACCAAATATAATCATTTGGTGACAAAAAATATATTTCGTCGCCAAATGGGACCAATTTAGTAACAAAATATTTTTTTTCATCACAAAACACTCAACTTTGGTGACGAAAAAAAATTGTCAGCATTTTAACGCTTTCGGCGATGGAAAATATATTTTGTTGTCAAATGGGTACCTTTGGTGACGAAATTTATGAATTGTGCTTTGTCACTACATATATTTCGGACATAACTCTTTACTAAGAACTCCGATTGAGATAATTCAAATTGGGTTTGAACAATACTCAAATGCCTACAACTTTTATGTTTATCAAAATTGCTAATTTTAATAGTTAAAGGTTCAAAACTACATTTGAAATATATTTCATGTTAAACATATATGTTATATATTAGATATTTCAAATATGTATTGAAAAGTGTGTGGTACAGTTGGTTGAAACTTGCCTGAAAAACTCAGGGGACTTGGGTTTGAAACCTAGCAAGAGCAAGAAAGAGGGAATGGTTTTTTAACATGTGTCTTTTGCAACGAAAAATTTCGTCGCCAATTTCTCACATTGGTGACGAAAATTTTCGTTACCAATGTGATCCATTGGTGACAAATTTTTTCATCACCAAAAGGAATAATTGATGACAAAAAAATTCGTCGTCAAAGAGCACAATAGGTTTCGTTATCAAAATGCATTATAGATGACAAAAATAGATTTCTTCACAAGGTAGGAATCCTCGACAATCTTTAGTCGAATTTTTTTTTTCCGTCACCTATATTATTTATGATGAAAAATATGCAATTTATGATAATTTTCATTCATCATCCAATGTAATTTTTTTTATAGTGACTAGAGTAAAATTTGCAAGAGAGAATTAAGGGTTTTTTTTATAGTGACTAGAGTAAAATTTGCAAGAGAGAATTAAGGGTGCAAGCAAAGAGTTCTATTAAAGAATTATGCGACTAAAGATTCATACACTTTGCGCCGCCCATCACATATTGCCAGCTGCACGTATATATTTTATTTTTCGGCGCTACTGAAAAAAGCTTGGCTACACATGCATGTATGTATCATACTGATTGTTAACGAATGAGCTTTTAGCTCAGTTGGTATCCCTACCGCCTCCCTCAGTGGAGGCATGGATATCGAGTCTCACGAGATGCGATTTTGGGTTCAGGACTATGGTCAATTTTTAAATATTTTGTGGATTAACATTTTAACATTCCATTATCCCTGATTGATATATACAATATTGACACACTTAAAAAACAAAAAACTGCGTGTTGCGCAGGCCATGAGTCATGAGCACTGAATAAAATTCTTCCAAAAGTCTTCGATAGGACGACGTGATTTTAATTGAATGACAAGGACTGACTACAATAATTTCCGTGTGACCAAAAAGGAAAAAAAAAGGACTCCCTACAACAGTATTGTCGATACGTGGTGTTAGAAACATTTTTTTCATCGTATATTTTTGTAAGATTTACGCATTTAGTATATATGAACTCCACAAAAATATGTGGTAAAATATGTGGTGTACTATATGGCACCACGAAGTACTTTGTGGTGCACCAAAACTTTTCAATAATTTTCCATATTCCTCTCCATTATTGCTGTACATTATTGACCACTCTGTAGTCCACCACCTCGATCTTGAGTATTAAGATAAAACCCTTTGGAGATAAATGCTCTTTGTCCTTGAGTGTGTGGTGAGTGAGAGAGAGAGAGAGAGGGGATGGGTGGAGATGTTGGAGGAGAAGAGGCTGAAGCTGAACTGCCTCTATTCGAAACAAAAGAGTCCAAGGGTAAACTTGCATACAGGGTTTATGCAGTCACGGTGTTGATTGGGATATGCTCGATATGGGTATATCGGTCAATGAACATCCCAACAGCTGAAGAAGAGGGAAGAAGGGCTTGGATTGGTATGTTCATGGCCGAGCTCTGGTTTGGTTTCTACTGGATTATCACTCAGTCTGTTCGTTGGAACGTTACCCATCGGTATACGTTCAAGGACAGGCTCATAAACAGGTCCTCCCTCTCTCTCTCTCTCTCTCTCTCGATGAAATTTTCAAGTTTTTCTTATCTACTGCAACATTGAGAAAGTTGAAGAGGAGAAAAAAGAAAGGAAAAACAAGTGTTTACTGATATTTTTGCAGAATTTCTGGAACCATCATGAAGGAGAAAGCTATGGTACAATTAGGTGTGCCGTAGAGATGTTACGTACGCATTTTTTTTAGAGTACATATGTTGAAAAATGTTAAGTACAAAGAAAATGGACAAAAAAAAGGCTCTTAAAGTGTATATGAACGGCTCAGATTCACAGTAAATTTAAGCCGTTCATGTACACTTTAAAAGCTTTTTATTTGTCCATTTTCTTTGTTTCTAACACAACCCATATATGTTACGCATATTTTTTGTGTACGTTACAAAAGTTTTTGATTAGTTACGTCGGGTGTACCTCACGGACGGACGCAAGATGGTTTTGACATTGCTTGGGTGAACAGTAAAGTGGTATGGGACGGCGAACCTTTGTAATTTTAAATTTTTTGAGAAAAGCGCAACTATAATTTTAATAAAAATTTAAAACTTGACTAAGGCCTCGTTTCGAAATGTAAAATAAGTACTTATTTTTTAAGAAGACAATTTCAAACTCAAAAATATGTATTTACGCAAATAATTTTCCTACCAATATGGATCTTGTTTAATAGATCTCATCAGATCAAGATCTTTAATACGGTGCAAAAAAAAATTAAAAAATTATTTTTCATTTACATTATTTTTGAGTTTGAAAATGTGAAATAAGCTGTTTATTTTTTAAGAAGGTTTCTGGAACGGGGCCTAAGGCGTCGCCCAAGCACATCTGTCCCTCGGTCTGTCCTTGGTTTACCTTGATACTCATAATTTTGGAGGATGTAGATATGTTTTGGTTTATGGTAGACATTTTCTTGGGCGCATGCATGCATGGTTGGACACATGTTTTTAAGATCGATTAGTTACGTATTTTTATGGTCTTAGTTATGCGTATGGGGTATGCGGTATACTCTAAATATAGTTACGCATTCTTTTGATTAATTAAAAATTTGTTGGGTATGAATTACGCACTTTCTTATTTTTTGGTAACCAGAAATTTTGTGACAAAAAATATTTGAGGAATCTACCATAGGCTTCCCCATTAAGTGAATACCTCGATTCTTCGTGGCTCCGTTTGGGTATTTGGAAATTAAAAGTATTATTCAAACAAATTAAACGGCAAGTATTATCAGTAGTAGACAAACTTTTCAATTTAATAACAGATTATGTTGAACTTCCAATTGAAAAACCTATGTTGGCTCTTTTAAGAATATATATACTTACTTACTTCTTAAGGAACATAATCATTGCGCTTGTCATATTTTTATTCTTTTTGTACCATTGTAATAAGTATTTTTGAAGCATCATCGTTGTCTTTTTCTTATTGCTAGTAACCAGTTGATTCGATCGACATTTTACCGTGTAGAAACGGTGACTAAGTGAGTATAATAGACCGGCCACAACCTGCCGACTGATTTGATTAAGAGTTTAATCAATTAATCAGATCGTTTGAATTGATCAAGATGACATTATTTTGCAAATATAAATAAGCAATAGTGATGGTGGTTCATAGTACTTGACAGTTGTCAGTGGCGATCGATACAATCGGTTAAAGTGGAGTGATTGATTTGGTTAAGAGTTAAACCGGCCAATTGGTGGGTGCGAGTTGTGGGAGCTCTTTCTTTAGAGAGAATTTTTCTTTCTTTCTTTGTTCTTTTTTATATGGGCTTACTTCTTATATTGATTAAGTTGTTATTGGACTTGATTATCTCGTGGCCGATTCTCGTCACAATTGATGTTGTATCTCTTGTTTGTACTTATCCTATCAATTGACAAAAAAATTTGATCAATATGGAAGAATTATCAATGTGGTATTTAACAGTGATGGTAGTTGACAGTGTTAAGTGAAGATCGATATGTAATTAGATAAAGTGGACCGATTTATTCAATTGAGTGTTTAACCGATTAATTGGATTATTTGAATTAATCAACAGGCATAATTCTGTTAAAAAAAAAAAAAAACAGGCATGGTTTGCAAAATAGATAATGAATAGTTCCAGTGGTTGGTAGTGAGATAATGAGTAGTAATTGATTGGCTGGTCCTAAAAAATAAATAATCACGAACAATTACAAGTATCTTAAAAAAAAATACATGATGGGTCCTATAATCCTCAAAATAACAATAATGATTTCTCTAAATAATCTCTAAAAAACTAAATCCTTTGGATCATCAATTGGGCCTCCACTTAACTTACTAGCTCCACGCCTGAAAAATATAAAACGCTTGATAGTATATAAAATATGACGACAAAAAACTTGAGTGCTTGAAATAAGAACAAGTTCAAGAAGAGATCGATAAAAGATCACACTGATTCAATTGAACGTAAAATCATATGTAGTCCTGTATTCGGCTCATCTTACTAACATGTCTAGCACCGCTCGGGTCAGGTCAAGATATGTATGCACCACTGTGGCCGTACAAAAACACTATGGACTCCAACGCATGTTACGATTCTCGTAATGCCATGAATCACAGAAATCAAACGAGAAATTAAAATGAAAGCAAGAAAAGAAAAAAAAAACAAAAAAAACAGAACATATACGGTATATATTTTTTTTTTGACAAGAACATATACGGTACGAGGTTTGGTAAAGATCTGTTCTTTTCCTCATTCTGACTTCTAAAATGCTACAGGTACGGGGACAAGTTACCGGCGGTGGACGTATTCGTATGCACGGCGGATCCCACAATGGAGCCTCCAACAATGGTGATCAGCACCGTCTTATCGGTAATGTCGTACGATTACCCACCTGGTAAATTGAGCGTTTACCTTTCCGATGACGGCGGCTCGGAGTTCACTTTCTATGCTCTCCTTGAGGCCTCTCGTTTCTCTAAGCATTGGATACCGTTTTGCAAGAAATTCAGCGTGGAGCCCAGGTCCCCGGCAGCCTATTTTGCTCAGAATTCCAAACCAGAAGACCCAAAAGTTGCAAAAGAATGGTTGGCTATAAAGGTAAGAATCATTCCATCCGTCCAAAATGTTTGTCCGGTCCGAAAAAAGTGAATTTAAAAATAATAGTGCATGTTTTTCAATAAAAATTCAATATTTTTTCTTTAATTAATATCTAGTAAATTGATGAAAAAAATTCAAATTTTTTTTGAAAAAATTGTATTTATAGTGTACGAGCCTTCGAGACATCTTCATTCGTTGCCAACTGATTTTTGCAATTGGTTTTGATTTAGGTAATTTAACACTGTAATAGAGGTAGGTTTTCAAATACTTTTGGATAACACACTTTATATTGATTGCCCATTGTTTATCACGTTGTTTCATTGTCATCCCAATAATAGAAAATAAGTTTACCTCTCTGCATGCGAGTCAGGAGTCACGTGTGGTTTATTAGAGCTTAACCCATGCACATTGTTTGTTACTACCTCCCAAACTAGTACATAAGCTTGGGAGGCCACTTTGCCAATTAGTTTTGAGGTGGATGTTTTGATAATAGATCCAAAATGGAGCCTTTGTGAAATACATTGCTTGAATTTTTTTGAACCTCCTTCATTTGTTCGTTAGAAATTATATGAAGAGATGAAATCCCGGATAGAATCAGCCATTGAAAAGGGTAGTATTTCAAAAGATATAGGGGATCAACACAGAGGTTTTTCAGAATGGAACTCAGAAGTGACGAAGCAAGATCATGAGTCCATTGTACAGGTAACTTCACATTTTTCAGTGACAGACATCAACAACATGAACTTGTTGCTTAACCATCTGAAGAGTCATTATATTGTGCCTTCTCTGTCACCAGATTTTAATCGACGGAAGGAACCCGGATGCAGTGGACGATGATGGACATCAGTTGCCAACACTAGTTTATGTGGCAAGAGAGAAGAGACCTCATTTCCCTCATAACTTCAAAGCTGGGTCCATGAACTCACTGGTAATGAACGGGGTCCATCTCAAGAACTTTTTCGCAATCGTATCCTGGCCGTAGCCATATCATGTTTTGAAATTTGTACCATTATTTCGTGATTTTGTAAAATCTATATTAACTATGCTGCATTCGAATATGTGCAACATATAAAGCACAATCAGCTCAAGTCAAATATACTGCAGCTTATATCCTCTTGTACATAGTAGCCGTGTGGTTAGCTGTATTTTTCTGAAATTAGTTTGAATGTGCAGATAAGAGTATCCTCAGAAATAAGCAATGCGCCAATTATTCTTAATGTGGACTGCGATATGTACTCAAATAACTCAGATGCAATAAAAGAGGCACTCTGCTTTTTCATGGATAAAGAGAGAGGCCACATGATATCGTACGTGCAATACCCGCAGAGGTATGATAACATCACCAAGAATGATATCTATGCAAATGTAGCCAGTGCAGTTCATAAGGTGGGAATACAAACATCCTTATTTAGTATCTTGTTTTATCTTTCTTCCCAATGGCTCCTTTTTTTCTTTTTTCTTTTTTCTTTTTGAGTCTGATGGATAATTTACATGGGAAACGTTGGTCACAAAGATTGAGCTTCGTGGCATGGACGGATGGGATGGGGCCTTGTTCTGTGGCACAGGATGCTTTCATCGGAGAGAAAGCCTTTGTGGACTTAAGTTCTCCAAAAACTACCGAGGAGAATTGAACAGTCTTTGCAATGTAACGAAAGACAGTTCTGTCCATGATATGGAACAAGGATCAAAAGTTCTTGCGAGTTGTAGCTATGAGAAGGGCACACAATGGGGAAAAGAGGTCTCTCTCTCTCTCTCTCTCTCTCTCTCTCTCTCTCTCTCTCATATTTATACGTCTATCTGTGCACGGACAGATCCACGGTTGTAATTTGGACGGTGAAACCATATGCACCATCCAGTCAACAACATTCACTTAGAGAATATGAAGTATTCGAACAATTCCTTAAACTTTTTTAGTTTCATCTTCCTTTTACCCACAAGAAGCAATCAATTGTAAACTCAAACTCACCAGAGAAATTCAGGAAAATAACTGTTCGAGGAGAATTCCTATGGTATAAATTTTCTCATTATCAGTTCATAATTCATGACTATCACGAGTGCAACAATGGGGGTCTGTACATTGATCTTTATTTCTATTGTTGAAATGGGAAGGTTAATATGCATTTCATGTGTATGGATTTGCAGATGGGATTGGTGTACGGGTGTTTGGTGGAAGACATCATAACTGGATTGACAATCCAATGCAGGGGATGGAAACCAGTCTACTACAATCCGGAAAGAGCGGCCTTTCTGGGTGTGGCTCCGAACACTTTAGATATATCACTTGTCCAGCACAAGAGGTGGTGTGAAGGCATGTTTCATATTTTCTTGTCCAAGTACTGCCCCTTCACATATGGTTATGACAAGATCAAACTGGGTGCCCAAATGGGCTACTGTCTGTACCTTTTGTGGGCTCCTAACTCCATCGCCTTGCTCTATTATCTTATCATCCCTTCTATTTGCCTGCTCCACGGCATTCGTTTATTTCCAGAGGTACCACCCTCCCTCCCTCTCTCTACGTGTGTGCGGGTGTGTACACAATAGACTGGCAGAAGTAGAACTGGACGACATGGAGACCATCCAGCCGCTGGTGCCAAAATGGCATTACCAAAGCCATTTTGGCTGGCTATAATGTCAATCTGCCAACAAATGACAGGGTTGCTCCACATTTTGGCATAACCACCTTTCTTCCCCCTTTGCCACCACCTTTCCCACACTTTGGCTGTTCGGCTAAATAAGCCAAGTGGCTTATTTTTTTATCCTTATTCAAATTTTTTTCGCATTTGTTAGTTTTTTGTCAATGTTTTGGAGATTATTGTTTCGTCATGACGAAAGGAATCTAAAAAGTAAAAAATTACGATCGAAACCTAATTTTTTTGAATAAAGGCAAAAATAAGCCAATAAGCCAATTTTTTCCGTTCGGCTAAATAAGTCATTTAGTTTATTTTTTTGTCTTTATTCAATTTTTTGCACATTTGTTAGTAGTTTTTTGTCAATTTTTGGGGATTATTGCTTCTTCACGACAAGAGGAATCTAAAAAGTAAAAAATTACGATCGAAATCTATTTTTTTTAAATAAAAACGAAAAAATTGGCTTATTGGCTTATTTTTGTCTTTATTCAAAAAAATTAGGTTTCGATCGTAATTTTTTACTTTTTAGATTCCTCTTGTCATGAAGAAACAATAATTTCCTAAAAAATTAACGAAAAACTAACAAATGCAAAATTTTTTTGAATAAGGACAAAAAAATAAGCCACTTGGCTTATTTAGCCAAACGGCCATGCGGTGGCAAGTTCCACTTTTGCCAAATTTGGAACTTACAATTGCATAACCAGAGATTAGCATTGAATTTGACACGAGGGTGGAGAGGGGTTTGCCATTCTTGATGCTAAATTTCGACTTCGACATGGCATTGGCCCAAAAGTGGGCTTGCTCTAAATAAAACATTGGAGAATACTATAGACCCATAAAAGTTTCATGTGTTAAGAAACTTGTATTGGCAGAATTGCATTCGACGCCTGCAATTATGGACGGAGCCACTATAGGACAAGTATTGGTTTAAGCTCTTTTTTCGGGAAAAAATCTGCTTGACTAGGATTTGAGAATATTGCCTTGACCATTTTTTTTTCAACAGTGTTGATTGTGCCATTGTACAGAAAATATTTACATCACAGGACCATGGGTGAGATTTTCATCTTATTCCGCTATGTCGTGATGCAAGAGTGTCTGAAATTCCAATTTGAAGGTCTCTAATATTCCAGATTGCCTAGTCCTTTGAAAATTTGTTTTTAGCCCTCTGGAAGTTTCACAGCCATGAAAATCGTATATGGCTTTGTTGATTAGCACCTACATAAAAGAATCATGGCTCTGCCCCGCCAACACTCCACTATGATGAACGAATCACTCTGCATTCCGACACTTATCTGTTAGCTGTTTCGGCCCTTTTGGGTACCGGCCTAAAATTTTGCTCCAATGTACTTTCGCTTATGACTCAGGTGTCAAGCCTATGGTTCCTGCCTTTTGCATATGTATATGCAGCCAGGAATGCTTGTAGCATAGCCGAGGCCCTGGCATGTGGAGACACACTCAAAGCATGGTGGAACTCTCAACGGATGTGGTATTTTCGAAGGACGACTTCCTACCTTTTCGCCTTCATCGACACCATCACTAGGCGATTGGGTTTCTCTCAATCAGCATTTTCCATCACGGCTAAAGTGGTCGACGACGATGTGTTGGAGAGGTACGAGGAAGGGACCATGGAGTTTGGAACCTCATCAGTCATGTTCACAATCATAGCAACGTTGGCTTTGCTGAACTTTTTCGGCTTTACTGCGGGGATTTTGAAAGTCATTTGGGGTTATGGTTTCGCCGAAGGCTTGACTGTGCAAATTGGTCTTTGCTTGGTAGTGGTTATGATTAATTTGCCGGTGTACCAAGCACTCTTCTTGAGGGATGATAACGGCCGGATTCCGTCTTCGGTTATGTTTAAGTCGCTTGTTCTGGGTTCATTGGCATGCCTGATTCCCGTGTATTGAGTGAGGCAGGTTGAGCAAAAGAATGGTTATAAGAATGTCTGTATTTCATGATGAATTTAAAGGACCTCTAATATCCGTGATGACTCGTGAGGTTCGTTTATGATTTGAGGTTACGACGATTTTTTTCCTTTGAAATGGTAACTCTCTATTGTGAGCGGGACATGTGCACCTACTCGTGAATCTCTACCGTCATCTTACCTCAAAAGAATTATGCCTGGTCCACATAATTCGCGGCCGTGAAAGCTTCTTAACAAAACACATCACAACCTACTAAAACTCGCGAGAGTGAGGATTGAGAGCTTGGATGCAGTGTGAGGACTGAGAGCGAAAGCGCACAATGTTTTGAAGGATTATGTGTCTAAGGGAGAAGGAAAGGGAGGTATGTAAAGATAAAACACAAACAATGAAAGAAAGAGTTTTCAATGTATCTTTTATGTTGTTTCTATCATGTTGGGTAACTCGGTTGGCAACTCGTTCAAATTCTCCTGGTAGTCTTGAACTTCGAATGAAGAAAGCTTGTGAGAACAAGACAACTCCCAACTGGCCCTGGCCTCTATCTCAATCCATCTCAAAACAAGACAACTCCCAACCCTAGACTAAAGGAGGTGAGCTCGAACGATTATTTTTTTTTTCCCAATAAATAATGGTATATTTTTATTTTTATTAATGCAAAGATGAAACATCAAAGGTGGCTTCTCTGTGAACCCAACTCGGAAAATTCCTTTGCCAATTTAACGGGGGAGTGTAAAAAATGAGCTCGAACGATTAGAATGATTTTTTTCTGAATTAACTGGTGGTATGGTGAAATTAACATTAACAGAAGAACACATAAGGGACATTTGTTTGGTGGAGTTTGATAATGGAGGGGAGTTTAATCACACGTATCTACGCAATTTTGACAAATCGTTAGTCCAAGTCATCAAAATCAGGCACTAATTGATGAATTTAGACGACAGGGGTATAATTGAATAACAGGTCAATAATTTAGGTGTTTATTTGGAGTTTAACAAAGCTTGATCGTGTATTGGACACTGTTGAAAAAGTTTGGAAAGTACTGTATTTTGAAATAAGAATAGGTTCTGTCCGGATGAGCGGAAACCCCACCGCTGCCGTCATAGTCTTATCGTGTGTTTATTGCGATAATCTAAATCGTTCTTGTAAGGCCTGCAAAAGAGTGTATTCATGCAAAAAATTAACTCTATGGGACATCTATATATATATCAAAAATGAAATTTTGGTTTACAAAACGGACAACCTAGATTATATTAATAGTTTTTAAGTTTAAATGTTCATGAAAGTCTATTTTATAAATTAAAATTCAATTTTCAATATACCTATCGATATCTGATTAAGTTGATTTTTGGCATGATTACACCACTCTGCGGGCTGTACAATATGAACAGTTCAGATTATCGCAACGAACGTATGGTGGGGCCGAGGCGGCTCATCCGGAAATAACTTTTTCTATTTTGGATTTTTTCCCAAAAATAATAAGCATTGACAAGGACTGTTCGTTTGAGGTCCATTGTTCCCCATAATTGCTGACTTTGACAAGAGTGCGCTCTACTACCTCTTGGCTCTTGTCAAGAACCCTCTGAAAATTCTAGTAATACTGCATACTCTTTGTCCTTGCTCTGTGTGTGTGTGTGTGTGTGAGAGAGAGAGAGAGAGGCGATGGGAGGACATAATGGGGGAGACGAAGAGGCGCCTCTGCCTCTATTCGAAACAGAAGTGTCCAAGGGTAAACTTGCATACAGGGTTTATGCAGTCACGGTGTTGATAGGGATATGCTCAATATGGGTGTATAGGTCAATAAACATCCCAACAGCTGAAGAACATGGAAGATGGGCTTGGATTGGTATGTTCATGGCCGAGCTCTGGTTTGGTTTCTACTGGATCATTACTTTATCTGTTCGGTGGAACGTTACCCATCGTTACCCATTTAAGGATAGGCTCATAAACAGGTCCTCTCTCTCTCTCTCTCTCTCTCTCTCTCTCTCTCTCTCTGTGGATAGCCTTTCTTGATGCTTTTTTTGCTTAGTTGTAGTGATTTTCTTGACTGTTTTGATCGGTAATAATTTAGCTCTCAATAATTTGTGTGGGTGAGTAAAAAACTTTGTGCCATGGCGAGTGCAGTTTTCCATCTCAGATTGTAATCTCCTATTTTTTAAACAGTGGACTGTCTTTTCCATGCACTGAGGCCGAACCACATAAAAACTAGGTGTGTTCTTTTTCTGTGCGTGCTTATTCTTTTTTGGTTGTGCTTGCGTTTCGGTTGGGATCGGAATTTTCCCAACATCGAAATCAACCACTGAACACTAGTAACATCAGGCCATGAACTAGCTCATAACCATTCTTAACTGAGTCTGCCACCACCATTGGATCCCAATTTTGTTTCCTCGAGTCCTCAAAAGATCTTGAGCAAACGATCAGAGCAACTCAAAAGCAAATGCACAATCACGCAATGACTATAGATTTACCCTGTCATCACATGTGGGCTACTATGGTAAAGAAAACAACACAAAATACAACATACACATGAGTTCACGCGTCGCTGTAATAATAGCTAACGCTTCAAATCCGTAAAAAGTACTGTTTTTTCTAACTCGGAAGGAAAGCAGCAATTTTACTGATTACTTGGTTGACGCTCTTGGCGTCGTGTATAGTAGGATCAAGTTTGACACTCCAAAACACACATCATTGTGTTACGTGGTTGATTCCATGTTCTTAATTTTGTCATTCTGACCACCTCATAAAATGCAACAGGTATGGGGACAAGTTACCGGCTGTGGACGTGTTTGTATGCACAGCGGATCCCAGAATAGAGCCTCCAACAATGGTGATTAGCACAGTTTTATCAGTCATGTCATACAATTACCCACCTGATAGATTGAACATTTACCTTTCGGATGATGGTTGCTCGGAGTTTACTTTCTATTCTCTCCTTGAGGCTTCTCATTTCTCTAAGCATTGGATACCATTTTGCAAGAAATTCAGCGTGGAACCCAGGTCTCCGGCAGCCTATTTTGCTCAGAATTCTAACCCAAAAGACACAACAGTTCCAAAAGAGTGGTTGGATATTAAGGTAGATACTTCTGGACAAGACTCTTTTAATTGATTGCTTGTTGTTTGTCACCTTTTTTCTTTTGTCATCTTATAATAGAAAATATGTTTACCTCTCTGCATGCAAATCAGGAGTCACTCGTGCAGGGTAGTATTACTCTATGACAACCCATCATACATTGTTCATTATTACCTACATGAGCTTGGGAAGCGTCTACTCATTGCCAATTGATTTGAGTTGGATGGTTTGATAATAAATACAAAATGGAGCCTTTGTGAATTACATTGCTTGAATTTTTTCCTCATTCTTTTTGTTGGTTAGAAACTTTATGAAGATATGAAATGCCGGATAGAATCAGTCATCGAAAAAGGTGGTACTTCAAAAGATACAAGGGATCAACACAAAGGGTTTTTGGAATGGAACTCTGGAGTGACAAAGCAGGATCATCAGTCCATTGTACAGGTAACTTCACTTTTTTTTTTTCCAGTGGAACACTTCAACACCATGCAATTATAATACGTTGTGCTTTTTCTGTTACAAGATTTTGATCGACGGAAGGAACCCGGATGCAGTGGATGATGATGGTCATCAATTGCCAACACTAGTGTACTTGGCTAGAGAGAAGAGACCTCATTGCCCTCATAACTTCAAAGCTGGGTCCATGAACTCACTGGTAATAAACCGTGTCCATTTTAACTTTTCTTTTTTTTTTTGACAATCGCATCTTGGCCATACCAGTATATTATTATTGTAATTTTGTATTGCCATTTCCTGATAGTTTAATTTCTCTGTTAACTATGTTACATTCAAATCTGTGCTTTGTTCTGTAACCTGTAAAATACAATCAGCTCAAATCATGTATAATGCAGCTTATAGTTGGCTCATTTGCTACATTGTCAGTAAGCTCTACCCATCTTCTTGCAGATACTAGCCATAGGATCCACTGCATTTCGCTAAAATCAGTTTGAATGTGCAGATAAGAGTATCTGCAGAAATAAGCAATGCGCCAATTATCCTTAACGTGGACTGCGATATGTACTCAAATAATTCAGATGCAATAAAAGAGGCACTCTGCTTCTTCATGGACAAAGAAAGGGGCCACATGATATCGTATGTGCAATATCCGCAAAGTTATGACAACATCGCCAACAATGACATTTATTCAAATGTGCGCAGTGCGTTTAATAAGGTAGGAATACTGATATCCTTAATAACTCTTTCGTGTTATCATTCTTCCAATTTTTAGTTGCACAACAGCAAATCCTACCAATCTCTGAGGTATAACAGGGCTCCTAACATTAGACTATTTTGTAATGTCTAAATTTTAACCTTTGTTTGACTTGCAAGTCCGAGGGTGGGGATTGTGGAGAAATCATATAGTGCTCCTGGACCAAATTACATCTTCTCAACCACACATTTGTCTTGGTTCCATGCATTTAGTGGTGGAACCACATAATACGTGATTACAAATGGCCTTTGGGGCCTGCCTGAAGAACGCTGAAATTTTTCCCCCCCACAACCAGTTCTGTATCCTCTCCTTGAGACTATTCTAATCCCATGGGTTGAGTTAGCTAATCCTGGAAATTTTATCTCACAACTCAGATCAATAGTGAGTTCCTTATCCCATGCCTAACTAAACCGGGGACGTGATTAATTCACGAGCTGAATTTATCTGGGATTTAGTGTCACTAGACTAAGAATCCTTACCTCCTCCTTATTCCCTCGATTTTAGTTCTTCTCAAGACTCCTTACCCTCCTTATTCCACTGAAACTGATGGATATTTTATATTGGAATGTTGGTCACAAAGATTGAGCTTTCTGGCATGGATGGATGTGACGGGGCCCCTTATTGTGGCACTGGATGCTTTCATCGAAGAGAAAGTCTTTGCGGAGTTGAGTTCTCCAGAAACTACAGAGGAGAATTGAACAGTCTGTGCAATACAATGAAAGACAGTTCTGTCCATGAATTGGAACAAGGATCAAAAGTTCTTGCAAATTGTAGCTATGAGAAAGGCACACAATGGGGAAAAGAGGTATCTCTCTCTCTCTCTCTCTCTCTCTCTCTCTCTCTCTCTCTCTCTCTCTCTCTCTCTCTCTATACCCACTGATATACATCTGTACAGGAATGGATCCACGATTGTAAATTTGGACAGCGAAACCATTCGTGCCGCTCAGTGAATAATTAAAAGATATGAAGTATTACTATAATTTCTTAAACTTGTTTAATTGTGTTTTCCTTACCCCACAAAATAGCATTGATGTCACATGTTCCTTAAACTTGCTCAGTATAAACCAAACCAATGATGTGTATAAAAATAATTTGAGGTTATAAACTCAAATCTCCAAGATATTCGGGAAATTGAACTGTTTGATGAGAATTCCTCTTGGGTATCCTAAGTTTCTCATAATGAGTGCAACCATCGGGGTTTGTAAGTGTTTGGGATCGCTCGGCCCCTTGGATCCATCTCTATTTACATTGTTAAAATCGGAATGATAGTATGCATTTCATGTGTATGGATTTGCAGATGGGATTGGTGTACGGGTGTTTGTCGGAAGACATCATTACTGGATTGAGAATCCAATGCAGGGGATGGAATCCAGTCTACTACAATCCAGAAAGGAAGGCCTTTCTGGGTGTGGCTTCAAACACCTTAGATCTTGCTCTTGTCCAGCACAAGAGGTGGGGTCAAGGCATGTTCCAGATCTTCTTGTCCAAGTACTGCCCCTTTATATATGCCCGTGGCAAGATCAAACTAGGTGCCCAAATGGGCTACTGTGTGTACCTTTTGTTTGCTCCTAATTCCGTAGCCTTGCTCAATTATCTCATCATCCCCTCTATTTGCCTGCTGCGCAGCATTCCTTTATTTCCAGAGGTAACCCCTCTCTCTCTCTTCCTCTCCCTCTCCCTCTCTCTCTGTACAATAGACTAGAAAAAGTAGAATTGGACAGCATGGAGATTCTTAGTACAACTTTGGACAACAGACCCATAAAAATTTTCAAGTTTTAAGTAGTATCTTGTACTGACAGAATTGCATTCGATGGGGTTTGGAGCCACTATTGGGCAAGTACTGAGTTTTTGAAAACAAAATTTTCCATGTGGTTTTAAGCTTGTGATGAGTTGTGTTAGGAGAAGAAGGGGAAAAAAAAAAAAAAAACAATTGCAATTTTGAGAATGTTCTTTTTTTTCCCCTGTGATTTTCGATTGTGTTGATTGGCCCATTGTACAGAAGATATTACGTTGCAGAACCATACGTGAGATTTTCATCTTGTACACCATGCCCTCATGCAAAAGTGTCTACAAATTTCAATCTATAGGTCTCTGATATTTCAGATTGACTCGTTCTCGGAAAATCTGTTTTTAGCCATGGGGAACATTCACAGCCATGATCTTTTGGATTTCTTCATTTAGGATTTCGATTAGGAGATTTAGACATAAATAATGGCTCAGCCCGCACCAAATACTCCACTTGGATGAAATATTTTAGGTCTTCCTGTGAAGTTTTGGTCCAATGTATTGTCTCACTGATGATTCAGGTGTCAAGCCTTTGGTTCCTGCCTTTTGCATATGTATATGCAGCTAGGAATGCTTGTAGCATAGCTGAGGGCCTGACATGTGGAGAAACACTCAAAGCATGGTGGAACTCTCAACGGATGTGGCTATTTCACAGGACGACTTCCTACCTTTTCGCCTTCATCGACACCATCACTGAGCAATTGGGCTTCTCTCATACGGGGTTTTCCATCACGGCTAAAGTGGTCGGCGACGACGTGTTGAAGAGGTACGAGGAAGGGATGATGGAATTTGGAACCTCATCTGTCATGTTGACAATAATAGCAACGTTGGCTTTGCTAAACCTTTTCGGCTTTGCTGGGGGAATTTTGAAAGTCGTTTGGGGTTATGGTATCACCAAAGGCTTGACTGTGCAAATCGGTCTTTGCTTGGTAGTGGTTGTGATTAATTTGCCGGTGTACCAAGCACTCTTCTTGAGGGATGATAACGGCCGGATTCCATCTTCGGTTATGTTTAAGTCTCTTGTTCTGGCTTCATTGGCATGCCTGATTCCTGTGTATTGAGTGAGGCAGGTTGAGCAAAAGAATGGTTATAAGAATGTCTGTATTTTCATGATGAATTTAAGAGACCTCTAATATCCGTGATGACTCGTGAGGTTCGTTTATAATTTGAGGTTACGATGATTTTTTTTAACTTTGAAATGGTAAATCTCTAACAATTTTTAGGCTTCCGAATTTCATATTTTCGCCTATTTTCAATACAACATCTCTACCGTGAGTTGGACATACGCACCTTCTTGTGTGAATCTTTGCCGTCATCTTAACCTCAAAGAATTATGCCTGGTCCACATAATTCGCATGCATGAAAGTTTCTTTGAAAACACATCACAACCTACTAAAACTCGCGAGAGTGAGGATTGAGAGCTTGGATGCAGTGTGAGGACTGAGAGCGAAAGCGTACGACGTTTTGAAGAATTACGTGACTAAGGGAGAAGGTAAGAGAGGTATGTAAAGATAAAACACAAACAATGAAAGAAAAAGTTTTCAATGTATCTTTTATATATATGTTGTTTCTATCGTGTTGGGCAACTCGGTTGGCAACTTATTCAAATTCTCCGAGTAGTCTTGAACTTCGGATGAAGAAAGCTTGTGGGAACAAGACAACTCCCTTCCCAAGACAACTCCCAACTAGCCCCGGCCTCTATCTCAATCCATCTCAAAACAAGACAACTCCCAGCCCTAGACTAAAGAAGGTGAGCTCGGCCGATTTTTTTTTTTCCCCAATCGATAATGGTATATTTTTATTAATGTAAAGATGAAACATCAAAAGTAGTTTCTCTATGAACCCAACTCGAGAAATTCCTTTGCCAAGTTAATGGGGAGTCTAAAGATAGGGCATATTTGGCTATAAGCTTGAATGATTAAAATGGATTTTTTCTGGATTAACTGGTGGCATGGCGAAATTAACAGAAGAACACAGAAGGGACATTTGTTTGGTGGAGTTTGATAATGGAGGGGAGTTTAATCACACTTGTCTACGCAATTTTGACAGGTCAATAATTTAGGTGTTTATTTGAAGTTTGACAAAGCTTGATTTTGTATTAGACATTGTTGAAAAAGTTTGGAAAGTATTTGAAATAAGAATAAGTTCTGTCCGGATGAGGCGGAAACCCCACCGCCACCGCCATAGACCCATTGTGTGTTCACTGCGATAATCTAAATCGTTCATCTTGTATGGCCTGCAAAGTAGTGTATTCACGCAAAAAATCAGCTCTATGGGACATCTATATGTATATCAAAAATAAAATTTTGGTTTATAAAACGGACGGCTTAAATTCTGTCAATAGTTTTTAAGTTTAAATGTTCATGAAAGTCTATTTTATAAATCAAATTTTAATTTTTAATATACCAATCAATATCTGATCAAGTTGATTTTTGGCATGATTACACCACTCTGCGGATTGTACAAGATGAACACTTTAGATTATGGCGAACGCAAGGTGGCGCCCACAATGGCAGGCGGCTCATCCGGAAATAACTTTTTCTATTCTGGATTTTTTCCCAAAAATAATAAGCATTGACAAGGACTGTTCGTCTGAGGTCCATTGTTCTGCATAATTGCTTGCCTTTGTCAAGAGTTCGCTCCACTACCTCTTGGCTCTTGTCAAAAAGACAAAAACCCTCTGAAAATTCTAGTAATACTGCACTCTCTTTGTCCTTGGTGTATGAGAGAGAGAGAGAGAGAAGATGGGAGGACATAATGGAGGAGACGAAGAGGCGCCTCTGCCTCTATTCGAAACAGAAGTGTCCAAGGGTAAACTTGCATACAGGGTTTATGCAGTCACGGTGTTGATAGGGATATGCTCGATATGGGTGTATAGGTCAATAAACATCCCAACAGCTGAAGAACATGGAAGATGGGCTTGGATTGGTATGTTCATGGCCGAGCTCTGGTTTGGTTTCTACTGGATCATTACTTTATCTGTTCGGTGGAACGTTACCCATCGTTACCCATTTAAGGATAGGCTCATAAACAGGTCCTCTCTCTCTCTCTCTCTGGATAGCCTTTCTTGATGCTTTTTTTGCTTAGTTGTAGTGATTTTCTTGACTGTTTTGATCGGTAATAATTTAGCTCTCAATAATTTGTGTGGATGAGTAAAAAACATTGTGCCATGGTGAGTGCAGTTTTCCATCTCACATTGTAATCTCCTATTTTTCATATAGTGGACTCTCTTTCCCATGCATTGAGGCCGAACCACATAAAAACTAGGTGTGTTATTTTTCTGTGCGCGCTTATTCTTTTTTGGTTGTGCTTGCGTTGCGGTTGGGATCAGAATTTTCCCAACATCGAAATCAACCACTGAACACTAGTAACATCAGGCCATGAACTAGCTCATAACCATTCTTAACTGAGTCTGCCACCACCATTGGATCCCAATTTTGTTTCCTCGAGTCCTCAAAAGATCTTGAGCAAACGATCAGAGCAACTCAAAAGCAAATGCACAATCACGCAATGACAATAGATTTACCCTGTCATCACATGTGGGCTACTATGGTAAAGAAAACAACACAAAATACAACATACACATGAGTTCATGCGTCGCTGTAATAATAGCTAACGCTTCAAATCCGTAAAAAGTACTGTTTTTTTCTAACTCGGCAGGAAAGCAGCAATTTTACTGATTAATTGGTTAACGTTCATGGCGTCGTGTATAGTAGGATCAAGTTTGACACTCCAAAACACACGTCATTGTGTTACGTGGTTGATTCCATGTTCTTCATTTTGTCATTCTGACAACCTCATAAAATGCAACAGGTATGGGGACAAGTTACCGGCTGTGGACGTGTTTGTATGCACAGCGGATCCCAGAATAGAGCCTCCAACAATGGTGATTAGCACAGTTTTATCAGTCATGTCATACAATTACCCACCTGATAGATTGAGCATTTACCTTTCGGATGATGGTGGCTCGGAGTTTACTTTCTATGCTCTCCTTGAGGCTTCTGGTTTCTCTAAGCATTGGATACCATTTTGCAAGAAATTCAGCGTGGAACCCAGGTCTCCGGCAGCCTATTTTGCTCAGAATTCTAACCCAAAAGACACAACAGTTCCAAAAGAGTGGTTGGATATTAAGGTAGATACTTCTGGACAAGACTCTTTTAATTGATTGCTTGTTGTCCGTCACCTTTTTTCTTTTGTCATCTTATAATAGAAAATATGTTTACCTCTCTGCATGCAAATCAGGAGTCACTCGTGCAGGGTAGTATTACTCTATGACAACCCATCATACATTGTTCATTATTACCTACATGAGCTTGGGAGGCGTCTACTTATTGCCAATTGATTTGAGTTGGATGGTTTGATAATAGATACAAAATGGAGCCTTTGTGAATTACGTTGCTTGAATTTTTCCCTCATTCTTTCTGTTGGTTAGAAACTTTATGAAGATATGAAATGCCGGATAGAATCAGTCATCGAAAAAGGTGGTACTTCAAAAGATATAAGGTATCAACACAAAGGGTTTTTGGAATGGAACTCTGAAGTGACAAAGCAGGATCATCAGTCCATTGTACAGGTAACTTCACCTATTTTTCAGTGAAACACTTAAACACCATGCAATTTTTTCTTAACCATCCGAAGAGTTATTACATTGCACTTTTCATGTTACAAGATTTTAATCGACGGAAGGAACCCGGATGCAGTGGATGATGATGGTCATAAATTGCCAACACTAGTGTACTTGGCAAGAGAGAAGAGACCTCAGTTCCCTCATAACTTCAAAGCTGGGTCCATGAACTCACTGGTAATAAAACCCCATTTCTGCTTTCTTTTTTTTGACAATCATGTGTTGGCCGTACCCATATCTTATTTTTGCAATTTTATATCGCCATTTCCTAGTGGTTTAATATCTCGATTAACTACGCTGCATTTGAATCTGTGCTTTATTATATAACATATAAAACACAATCAGCTCAAATCATATTTACTGCAGCTTATAGTTGGCTCATTCGCCACATTAAGTCACTAAGATCTAGTATATCCTCTTGTAGATACTAGTCATATGATCCACTATATTTGCTAAAATCAGTTTGAATGTGCAGATAAGAGTATCTGCAGAAATAAGCAATGCGCCCATTATCCTTAACGTGGACTGCGATATGTACTCAAACAATTCAGATGCAATAAAGGAGGCACTCTGCTTCTTCATGGATAAAGAGAGGGGCCACAAGATATCATATGTGCAATATCCGCAGAGTTATGATAACATCACCAAGAATGATATTTATTCAAATGCAGTCAGTGCAATTCATAAGGTGGGAATATAAACATCCTTATATAGTCTTGTGTTTTATTTTTCTTCCCAATATTTGGTTAACGCAATAGCAAATCCTATAAATCTCTGAGTTTACCAGAGGTCATGAGATTAAACGATTTTGAAATTTGTAATTTTAACCTTTGAAGAAATCATCCAGTGCTCCTGGACCAAATCACATCTATTCAACCATGCATTTGTGTTAATCCCATGCATTTAGTGCTAAAACCACATAAGTATGTGATTAAAAGGAAGGGTTTGGGCCTGCCCCAAGAGTACTGAAATTTTTGTACCCAACAACCAATTTCGTATCCTATGCGGGGGAGTATTCTAGTCCCATGGGGTGATTTGGCTAATCCTGGAAATTTAACTCACATCAATACTGGGTCCTTATCCCATGGGTAACTAAACCGGGGATGTGATTAATTGGTGAGCCAATTTTATCCAGGACTAAATGCCCCTGGACTAAGAATCTTACCCCTCCTTATTCCACCAATTTAAGTACTTGACATTGCTCTTTTCTTTTTTTACATGGAGCGGAGACTGATGAAAAATTTACATTGGAATGTTGGTCACAAAGATTGAGCTTGCTGGCATAGATGGATGGGATGGGGCCTTGTTCTGTGGCACAGGATGCTTTCATCGGAGAGACAGCCTTTGTGGACTTAAGTTCTCCAAAAACTACAGAGGAGAATTGAACAGTCACTGCAACATAATGAAAGACAGTTCTGTCCATGATTTGGAACAAGGATCAAAAGTTCTTGCAAGTTGTAGCTATGAGAAGGGCACACAATGGGGAAAAGAGGTCTCTCTCTCTCTCTCTCTCTCCACATATTTATATGTCTATCTGTGCAGGGACGGATCCACGGTTGTAAATTCGGATGGTGAAACCATGTGCACTATCCAGTAGAAAATATGAATTATACGAACAATTCCTTAAGCTTTTTTATTTGCATCTTTCTTACCCACAAGCTAAATTTTTATCAAATGTTCCTTAAATTTTTGTTGGTAACTAATGTTCCCTAAACATGTTCAATATAAACCCACAGATGATGCTCTATATGAGCAATCAAACTTAAACTCAAACTCTCCAGAGAAATTCAGAAAAAATGAACCTTTTCATGAGAAATCCTCTTTGGTATAAAGTATCCCATATTTTCTCATTATCAGACTTCAGGACTATCACAAGTGCAAACACAGGGTGCTTAAAATGGGAATGATAATATGCATTGATTTGCAGATGGGATTGGTGTACATGTGTTTGGTGGAAGACATCATAACTGGATTGACAATACAATGCAGAGGATGGAAACCAGTTTACTACAATCCGGAAAGGAAGGCCTTTCTGGGTGTGGCTCCAAACACCTTAGATATATCACTTGTCCAGCACAAGAGGTGGTGTGAAGGCATGTTTCATATTTTCTTGTCCAAGTACTGCCCCTTCACATATGCTTATGGCAAGATCAAACTAGGTGCCCAAATGGGCTACTGTCTGTACCTTTTGTGGGCTCCTAATTCCTTCGCCTTGCTCTATTATCTCAGCATCCCTTCTATTTGCCTGCTCCACAGCATTCCTTTATTTCCAGAGGTAACCCCCTCCCTCCCTCTCCCAGCATGCGTGCATGTGCATACACAGTAGACTAGAAAATGTAGAACCGGACAACATGGAGACCAACCACCCATTGGTGCCAAAATGACATTATCAAAGCCATTTTGGCTGGCTATAATGTCCATTTGCCAAAAAATGGCTGGGTTGCTCCAGATTTTGGCATAACCACCTTTCGTCCCCCCTTTGCAACCACCTTTCCCACACATTGAAGCTGAGATGGTGGCAAGTTTCACTTTTGCCAAATTTGGAACTAACAATTGCATAGCCAGAAATTGGCATTGAATCTGACACACGGGTGGATAGGGGTTTGCCATTCTTGACGCTAAATTTCGACTTTGATATGGCATTGGCACAAGGGTGGACTTGCTCTAAATAAAACTTTGGACAATACTATAGACCCATAAAGAATTTCAAGTGTTAAGAAACTTGTATCGACAGAATTGCATCCAACTGGGCCTGCACTTGTGGACCGTGGCCACTATAAGGCAAGTACTGTTTTAAGCTTGTGTTTTAAAAAAATTCGTCTGACTAGGATTTGATAATACTGCTTTTTCCGTTTATTGTTCAATTGTGTTGATTGGCCCATTGTAAAGAAAATATTACTCGCAAGACCATGGGTGAGATTTTCATCTTGTGCAAGTGTCTGAAATTCCAGTTTGAAGGTCTCTAATATTCCAGATTGACTTGTCCTTTGAAATTTTGTTTTTAGCCCTCTGGAAGTTTCAAAGCCATGAAAATCACGCAAGGCTTTGGTCATTAGCACCTAAATAAAGAATAGTGGCTCTGCCCTGCCAACACTCCAATGGGAGTCTGGGATGAACAAACCGCACTTCATTCCGACACTTATATGTTAACTGTTTCGGATACCTGTCTAAAATTTTGGTCCAACGTATCACTTATGACTCAGGTGTCAAGCCTATGTGCTTCGTCGAAACCTAACCTCTTAGAAATAGGTTTACACCCCAAGCGTAGGGCTAGGTCGTTGAAAGCATAATAACCGGTAAGACCGGAATCGTTCCCACAGAGAAATCTTCTTTAGCGAATTTGGAATAGAAGTTGCGTAGAAAGTTGTGGCGTTCAAGCGGCCAACTTTGGTTTTTGGATTCGATTGGAAATTTAACTTGGAAATAAACTAGGTTAAGATGGTCGAGTCAAAGGGATCGATTACCCACGACTTAGCCGTCAAACGGTTCCTTCATCTAACTCATGAGTGGACCGAAACCGTCCGGATTCCACTAGAAGAATTAAAAGCTGAAGACTACTTATAACTTAATTCAAAGCTCTAATTCAAATTGAACTCATTTAACGCAAGTGAGAGACGAAAATAGATCGTTCGCACGCGTAGGATTATCAAGCTCGTAGCATAAGGCGATAGACTTCATTGATCAAAGAAGCCACCAACCCCATGATCAAAGCTAGAAATCATGGGTTTAATTCATTCAAAACCTTGAGATTAAGCTAAAGTTAAGAGAAACCATTTAATCGACTAATCCATAGGGTGAACCTCACCCCATGACTTAACCTTTGAACTACTCACTCATAGTAAAAAGACTAGAAAAAGAGTTAAACATAGAAAACATGATTTACCGATAAAAACGAAAATAAACTTGATTTATAAGAAGATCTAACAAGTAGCTACAACATTAATACTTGAGAATTAAACATACAACTAATACCTTGAAGTGTTCTTGAAGGAAATGACAAGAAAAGCTTGAAAGACTAACAATGGAGTCCTAGGAAGAGAAGAAAAGACTTAGGCCTAAAAAACTAACTAATGGCCATCCCTTCCATAAATGGCATACAAGCCTATTTATAGAGCTTATAAAATCAGCCTTACAATGGACAAAAAGACCCCCAAAATATCCCAAAAACATACTAGAAGTAGAAACTTTCCATATATGGAAGGTTGAAATGTTCAGCAAAAAGCTGCTGGCCGAAGGGCATTGGTACCGGTACCTCAAAAATGAGGTATTGGTACCAATCCAACTGTCTTCCATTTTAGCACCAAGGTACCGGTACCATGTTTTTGAGGTACCGGTACCAACTGGACAGATTTTTTGGGCAACTTCACGGGCTCACTTCGGACACTCCCGAACTCGGATTTGGGTGTTCTTTGGACCGTTGGAAAGCTCGATGAGTCTACTTTCTAACCCAAGTGGTTTGGATCAAAAGTACTTTATACATCAAAAGATATGACAACTCTACCCTCAGCTGGTCGGAAGATGAGTTGCTTTGGTAAAATCTTCACTTCTCTTTCAATTCCCTTGACCCTTAGGCGATCCGACCAACCTCCAAACGATCTCTTCATGACTTTTCGGGCACCGCAACGGGGTGGCACGTGGCCTTGAGCACTTGGTTGCATCCAGAGCATTCTTTGGCGTACAAAACCGCCTTATTAGCACGTTTTACCTGAAAAACACAAAAACGTACCTTACGTGCAATATCGCATAAAAACGACAATATATATGTACAAACACAACATACTAGAGGACTTAAGCACCAAGAATATGCATTATTGGGTGCTTATCACACCCCCCAACTTGAACTTTGCTAGTCCCTAGCAAACTAGAACAAAATGTATTAACTAACCTATGCAATCTTTCCGAGATTTAAGATACAAAAACTATGCTCAACTACTACAACTAGGCAAGAGTCCAAAACACCCCTTCAAATCTGACCATATGCAATCCACGCACAAACATGCCATGAGCTAGGATGAACAAACTATGCCATATTAGAGCAGTCAAGCATGCATGCACCACAACGAATTTCGACTCCAAAACTCACAAGGATAACGCTCTTATTCGACTTTTCACACAATGAGATACAAGATACATCCCATGATAAGCGCTAGCGAGTAAATGCAATAGCTAGAGACAAAAAGCTATGCATGCTATCGAAAGAGCGCTTAGAAACAAAGGAAAGCTAATTATTGACTAGTATGGAAAGACTAGGAATATCACAACTTAAAGTAATAATAGATATCGACCATGCATCAAACGGAGTTAATTAGCGTACAAAGGATCAACGGAGGACTTTATTAGCTTATAACGACCTTGGATACAAAGGGAAATAGACTACAAAAATGTAGTGGCCATATACTTGCACGGTTCATCTACCCTTGGCCACTACCAACCCTAAACTACCCAAGGCATGGCCACATATCGGCCAAACACCAAACAAAGTTACGAAAAAGAAATAAAGAAAAACTACTACCACCGACTCAACAACACATAGTCGTCATCCTCATCCGGCTCCTAATGGTATTGAGCATCGAGCTCTTCCTTTCCATCGGACTCTTCCTCATTCGGAATGTAAGCTAACCCGGAGGTCACACCAATCCTCTCATCATAGTATTCAACCCTCTTTCGAATATGATTTTGCTCTTTCATAACATTTCTTTGATTTTCTTTGAGGAATAGGGATATTTGAATTGAGTTTTGTAGTGAGAGAGATTGAGGGGCCCATTTGAGAGCTTGGGAGAGGGAGATGAAAATTTGGGGTTTTACCTTTTGTAGTGGGAGAGGAGAGATAGGGAATCATATATAAATTCATTGCCTTTTGCATCTCAACCACTTCTATCATATTCAAACCCACTCTAAACCTCCTTGAATCATTCAAAACTATAAACACACAACCCTCCAAACATCCGGTTACCTAAGTTTGAACAATGGAAGAGACTTGGACTATGGTTCAAAACAAGGACGATGAGACTCTTATGTGGTTTAATCAAACAAAAATGCCTTGAATCATTTCCTAAGTACGCTAGCAACTCCAATAAGATGCATGAAAGATATAAACACTACTTAAGCATGCACAAAAGGTATTATTTACGCAAGTGCGGGAAAATGAAAGCAAAAAGCATGGGATGCTTAAGAATGAATCTCTACTCTAGCGATGCATAACACTTGACTTGATTTTTAGGCTTAACTTGTTCATCAATGTTCATATATATGCATGTGACATGAATTCAAACCTATAACCAAATTCGATGGGATACACGACTCTTGCCATATTGACATAATTGAGCATAATTAAAGTATCTATCAAGAGAAATTACTACTAACAAGGGAGAATTGCACAAAAAATTTAAAAATTTTATCAAAGACAGAAAAAATGAGACAAGTCTCATGAACATATATATCCCTCCCCCCAACTTAAACGATGCTATGTCCTCATAGCATGGAGAACAACAGTATTGAGAGAAGAAAACAAAAGATTATACCTCTGGAGGAATGTCAACCCCCGTATACCTCGACCAAGTTGGAGGCTTTCTTGTCATAGCTTCCCTTCATCATTGGAACTGCTTCCAAGGCTCACTCTTTCGGCTCCTCCATCGGAACCACAGCTAGTCACACAAGGTCATCGCTGGGGCTTTCTTGGTCTTACAACCGCGACACGTAATCGCACCCATGCTTAGGGCTCTTGAATGCCTCACTCACCATAGCTTTTAGACCTAAACCACCAAGGCTGGTGTGGTAGCATGCTTACCCTGCAAAAGACTTGAGAACCAACTACCTACTAAGAAGCAAATGACATTAGTACCACCCGGCTCGTGTTATCCGGCCCTAACAACTAACAAGTAAAATTAAATCCACCAAATCGTCACGTGATTGAACGGGTACTACTTTTCTCCCCATTTCTCACTCAAAGCATCGTAGAGCAAGTCATGCAACAACTTCAAGTTCAAAACGGGTGGCTATACCGGACCATCAAAAGAGCAAAAGAAAAAAAACAAGAGAGGGAGAAAAAGAAAGAGTTTATGTACGTTTATCCAAATGCGGGCTCCTCACACTTATTATGCCAACAAGAGCTAATAAAATGAACATAGTACTCCACTCCACACTTTGCTTCAAAAATTGAATCCGACCATGCCACCAAAATAGATACTTTGAGTATCGCAATTGCTGAATTCGTTTCAAAAACTTAAGTTCAACCAAGTGCGCATTCCACAATAGATTGATTTTCAAAGAGTTGACAAAATCTATAATATAAGGATGGTAAACCAAATCAAATTCATCAACACCAACAAAATCAATCAATTCGGCTTTTAAAAGCTCTTGCACTGGTGGAGACTCGATAGGAGGGGTGGCATCGTCGAGACCTGAGAGTATTGAATGGTTCAAAATTTCTATGGAAGGTATCTCCTCAAAGGAAGGAGACAAACTCTCAGGTCTAGACACATTCTTCCCATCCTGCTCATTCAGCAGAGCATTCAAGAAGTCTACCTCCGCATTCGTTTTCTCAACAATGAGAAATTTCTCCCCCGGATCGTCACACAAAGGGGGATCAATAGGGGGAGAACATTGGATATCGGGCTCAACATCTGGCACATCACTCCATTCCGACTTTGCAGAGCTTTCATAAGCTAAACTATCATTTTCAACAAAGATATGTGGCTCAATTTCCTCTTCTATGACATTTGAGTTGGACTCTTGACAATGTTTAACAAAAACCCTAGATTGCACAGTTTGAGCCAAATCATCAAAGAAATCCAAGGCTTGAGCAGGTTCTTTTTCAAAAAGTTTGCCATCGCATATTATGTCTAAGAATCGTTGACTCTTTTGAGAAAGTCCATTATAAAAATAGTTAGCAATTTGAAAATTTTCAAAGCCATGATTCGGGACTGCAATGAGCAAATCTTTGTATCTTCCCCAACATGCATAAAATGACTCATTCACTCTTTCAGCAAAAGTTTGAATTTGGTTATTGAGATCTAACCAATTAGTGATGGTCATATGACTTTTAAAAACATTGAAGTCGGGACAGAGATACTCCTGCAAAGTCTTGTGGGGTGGGAAAGTTTGATTGGGACAAAGGTACTCCCGCAAAGTCTTGTAGGGTGTTTCCCAATTTGCTGCCGCCATTCTATTAGATTGATAAGACATAATGTAAACAGGCTAGAGGGGCTATGCCGCCACCTCTTTTCTCAAAACAGTTCTGTGGGGTTAAGCCACCGCCACATATATACACAACAAAAGAAAAGGCAATTGATGCTCAATCTAACTTCGTTACACCTCAAGTCGAATTGGTGGCTCGGTTAGAGGTATCCGCTAAGTCGAGTTCAAATTACACAAAGGAAAAATAAACGGAGTACTTACAGTGGTTTGTCGAACCTCCAAATAAGCTATAAAAAAAAGATCCCCGGCAACGGCGCCAAAAATGCTTCGTCGAAACCTAACCTCTTAGAAATAGGTTTACACCCCAAGCGTAGGGCTAGGTCGTTGAAAGCATAATAACCGGTAAGACCGGAATCGTTCCCACAGAGAAATCTTCTTTAGCGAATTTGGAATAGAAGTTGCGTAGAAAGTTGTGGCGTTCAAGCGGCCAACTATGGTTTTTGATTCGATTGATGAAATTGAACTTGGAAATAAACTAGGTTAAGATGGTCGAGTCAAAGGGATCGATTACCCACGACTTAGCCGTCAAACGGTTCCTTCATCTAACTCATGAGTGGACCGAAACCGTCCGGATTCCACTAGAAGAATTAAAAGCTGAAGACTACTTATAACTTAATTCAAAGCTCTAATTCAAATTGAACTCATTTAACGCAAGTGAGAGACGAAAATAGATCGTTCGCACGCGTAGGATTATCAAGCTCGTAGCATAAGGCGATAGACTTCATTGATCAAAGAAGCCACCAACCCCATGATCAAAGCTAGAAATCATGGGTTTAATTCATTCAAAACCTTGAGATTAAGCTAAAGTTAAGAGAAACCATTTAATCGACTAATCCATAGGGTGAACCTCACCCCATGACTTAACCTTTGAACTACTCACTCATAATAAAAAGACTAGAAAAAGAGTTAAACATAGAAAACATGATTTACTGATAAAAACGAAAATAAACTTGATTTATAAGAAGATCTAACAAGTAGCTACAACATTAATACTTGAGAATTAAACATACAACTAATACCTTGAAGTGTTCTTGAAGGAAATGACAAGAAAAGCTTGAAAGACTAACAATGGAGTCCTAGGAAGAGAAGAAAAGACTTAGGCCTAAAAAACTAACTAATGGCCATCCCTTCTATAAATGGCATACAAGCCTATTTATAGAGCTTATAAAATCAGCCTTACAATGGACAAAAAGACCCCCAAAATATCCCAAAAACATACTAGAAGTAGAAACTTTCCATATATGGAAGGTTGAAATGTTCAGCAAAAAGCTGCTGGCCGAAGGGCATTGGTACCGGTACCTCAAAAATGAGGTATTGGTACCAATCCAACTGTCTTCCATTTTAGCACCAAGGTACCGGTACCATGTTTTTGAGGTACCGGTACCAACTGGACAGATTTTTTGGGCAACTTCACGGGCTCACTTCGGACACTCCCGAACTCGGATTTGGGTGTTCTTTGGACCGTTGGAAAGCTCGATGAGTCTACTTTCTAACCCAAGTGGTTTGGATCAAAAGTACTTTATACATCAAAAGATATGACAACTCTACCCTCAGCTGGTCGGAAGATGAGTTGCTTTGGTAAAATCTTCACTTCTCTTTCAATTCCCTTGACCCTTAGGCGATCCGACCAACCTCCAAACGATCTCTTCATGACTTTTCGGGCACCGCAACGGGGTGGCACGTGGCCTTGAGCACTTGGTTGCATCCAGAGCATTCTTTGGCGTACAAAACCGCCTTATTAGCACGTTTTACCTGAAAAACACAAAAACGTACCTTACGTGCAATATCGCATAAAAACGACAATATATATGTACAAACACAACATACTAGAGGACTTAAGCACCAAGAATATGCATTATTGGGTGCTTATCACTATGGTTCTTGCCTTTTGCATATGTATATGCAGCCAGGAATGCTTGTAGCATAGCTGAGGCCCTGGCATGTGGAGACACACTCAAAGCATGGTGGAACTCTCAACGGATGTGGCTGTTTCGAAGAACGACTTCCTACCTTTTCGCCTTCATTGACACCGTGGCTAGGCAATTGGGTTTCTCACAATCTGCATTTTCCATCACGGCTAAAGTGGTTGACGACGATGTGTTGGCAAGGTATGAGGAAGGGACCATGGAGTTTGGAATCTCTTCACCCATATTCACAGTTATAGCAACGTTGGCTTTGCTGAACCTTTTCGGCTTTGGTGGGGGAATTTTGAAAATCATTTGGGGTTACGGTTTTGCCGAAGGCTTGACTGTGCAAATTGGCCTTTGCTTGATAGTGGTTATGATTAATTTGCCGGTGTACCAAGCACTCTTCTTGAGGGATGATAACGACCGGATTCCGTCTTCGGTTATGTTTAAATCTCTTGTTCTGGCTTCATTGGCATGCCTGATTCCTGTGTATTGAGTGAGGCAGGTTGAGCAAAAGAATGGTTGTAAGAATTTCAAGATGATTTGATGAAGGACCGTGATGACCCTGAGGTTTCAAAATTCCCCCACCAAAGCCGAAATCAGCATGCATGAAAGGATACTTGTCCTTTGCGCTAATATCTCATTTTCGGAGGAATAGAAAGAAAATTCTATACAAAAGTACTGAAGACGAATAGGCATCTTCTTGTGAATCTCAATTGACACTTTAAGAATTGTGCGTTAGTATAAATATTAGGTGTATGATTTTCAAGACAATCTTGAGATTATAGTTCTAGGTCTTCGGGGGGTTTTTTCCACACTTTTCAAATAATTTTTGCTAATCCACTCAAGTCAAAACTTCTGTAATTAAATGAAATTTTAAAATCCTATACCGACAAAGCATTTCCTATGAACATATTTTTTGTTTAAAAGATGTACAAATAATAATATATATGAACTTTTCCAATGAAATTTGACCAAATAAGGATTTGGAAAATGCAAGTCTACCCTGCTCTTTACGAATTTGGAAATTTGGAAATCCTATACTGTAGCTTGCACTACAGGGTCTGTAGGGCGGCCGATTCGGCCCCGTCCATTTTGACACCAACAAATTGGTTTTAATCCGATTTTTCCTATTGATCCGAGTCATCTATTGCTCAGATTAAACCTAATGATCCGAGCCGTCAATTGCCGAAACGAATGGCTGAATCGGCCGCCTTACAGGATCCCCGGTTGTACTCCAAAAAGAAAACCCCGCCTGCCCCTGCCCTAAACGGGGGCAAATCCAGTCAAGTTTCTTATGGTCATTTAGTTTTAGGCCATTTGTGGGCCTTTTTCCGGACCCACAACAATGATTAAAACCGTTAACTTTTTAGAATTCGTCAAGAACATGAACAATATTGAAAATCACGTTGATTCGGTACCATTTGATATGATTTCAAAATGCATTAAATTTGTAAAAAAAACAATGTGCAACACTGGATTCACAACAAGCTTAATGCATTTTGAAATCATGTCAAATGGTATCAGATTAATGTGATTTTTCACATGGCTAATGTTTTCAGCGAGCTCTAAAAAGTGAACAATTCTGATCATTGTCATAAGCCCGGAAAGAGTCCACAAATGACCCAAAACTGGACCGGACCAAACTGAACCATAAGAAACTTGACCGGACCTTTGCCCGCTCTAAGAGCATGTACATCAAGGAATATGCATTTTAGCTACAAAATAGTGTACTTTTTTATTTTACCTATTCAAATATATCTCAACCTCATACCAATCCTCTCTATTATCATCTCTATCTTTATAAAATATTATATTATATTATACCATCTTTCTCCCACACAAACACACTCTTCATCAGAGAGAGAGAGAGAGAGAGAGAGAGAAAAACAATAAAATAAAGGATTGCTGGTGAATAGTAGCTCGGTAGAAGTACCGAGTCAGTGGAGAAAAGGTATTTTGCCTCTTTGTTTGACTAGGCTGGTGCAGGGAGTTTTTGAGGGGTTCTCTCTTTATTTTACCTAATATATACTAGATATACCTAGGCTTGTGTACATGCTCTAAACATAGCAAACAAGTGTTTGACTATGATTAAACGCAATCATAAGACAGTTCGTCTTCATCGTCCCAACTCGAACAGGTTCAAAACCCCAAATCCCTACAATTCTTTCAAATCAAAATGGTATCCTCTCTCTCTCTCTCTCTCTCTCTCTCTCTCTCTGATTTCCTGTAATTCTCTCTTCAGGACTTCGTCTAATTTTGATCCCTAGTTTGGTTGCGAATTCATCCTCTCGGCTGAATTTACTAAAAGGAACACCTTTTTTCCGGTCAAAAGTTCATATCTTCTTTTGTTCAACGAAATTAGGGCATGAAATTCTGTAGTTATTATGTTGATTGCGAGTGATAGACGATTTCTGCTCTATTTGAATTATGATTCAGCAAGGAAATCGGTTCGTTGAATGGGTTGAATTCCCTGAAAAGAACACTTTTTTCAACATAAAGTTGAAATCTTTATTGTTAAACGAAATAAGGGCTTTTAATTCTGTTGTTATTGTGTCAATTCGTAGTGAGAGATGATTTATGCTCTTTTTGAATTATGATTCAGCTGGAAAAATCGGTCTGTTGAATTCACTAAAAAGAACACATATTTCGGGCCTAAAGTACAAATCTTTTTTGATCAACAGAATAAGGGCTTGTAATTGTTATGTCGACTATGAGTGATAGATGATTTGTGCTCTATTTGTCTTATGATTCAGCTAGAAAAGCAGTTTGTGGAATTCGCTGCGGTTTTGATACTTGCAGTTTTATCGAGCCTTCAACAAGAGGTGTCGGGAATAAGATTTGTGATAGATAGGGAAGAATGCTTCTCGCACAATGTTGAGTACGCTAGGGACACCGTTCATTTCGCCTTTGTGGTAATCAAGTCTGAGGGCGCATGGCATTATTCTCCGGACGGGGTTGATCTTGTGGTAAAAGCTCTATTATTTGTGCGATATATCTTTTGATTTTATGGAGTTCTAAGTGCTATGCTGGTATATAGATAGCTCTCTACACATATTTTATGCTGATATATTTGTTTTAAAGGATAAATACTATCGAGAAACCAAAGTTTTTGGTTGCTGTAATGCTGGATTTCCAATTATATGTTACGAATATTTCGAACTTGATGTGGAGCAAATCTTTTACGATAGTGGCAGAAAGTAATGGAAAGTCTACCCTAAAGGTGAGCACTTGAATGTTGGAATCTTATGGCTTGGTTATAGCAGTGGAAGTCCAAGAGATAGGTTGTTGATGGAAGGAATATACGAACTCTTTTGAATTACAAATTTTTTACCAACAGATAGGACGTAGGAGGCAGTTCTGGTTTTGATATCAGTTTTCATTCATGATCGGAAGTTTTTCCTTGCTTTTCCATGGCTAGATTGTTAGATTTCCGAACGTTTTCCCTTGATTCCCAATTTTTCTCTCTTTTTATACCATCATTGATCATGAAAAGCTTAAGTCAAACATCGCATATGGTATGTTAGTTCGGTATAGGCTTTTCAATTTTAGTTTCAACTTTTTGTCGTGTGTGCGCGTCAGTGAACTTTGATTGTGCTGCATCAAGGATGTTTTATTTAAGGGATATGTGTTTATCACTGGGGAAGCAAAAACTGTGGACTCTCTAAGTCTGAGACGAAGGCGGTCGTTTAGTCGTGTCATGTGATAAATGTCGGGTAAATATCTATCTTCTGAGTTCTGACTCCATGCAATAGTTTGAACTCAACAGAGCTTCGGAATATTATTTTGTTGTTCAACAAGAGTCTTTGGAAGACATAAGATGTGTAGGGGTTTTTTCTAAGAGAAAGGAGAATATTGAGGATTGAAAGCATTAGAATAGACATTTCCTGAATAGGGGTTGACCATCATGTTTCATTCAGGTTGGCAGGGATTATAGGCATCGGAGGGTGTGCTTGACTATATCCAGGAAGTCTGGTGTACCCTTCTCAAAAATTATATTGCCTTTTAGAAGCAAGGTGGCAAACACCTTTAAGGGCACCAGTGGGTTCCCTCTATAACTATTTAAATATTGCATACCATCCTTCATTGTGAAACTGAATTATGTTGTACATTCACACTTGGGAAGATTCAATCTTAAAGTCCCTAATTAGGGGGACTAGGTGCATTGGCAAGTGGTCTATCAGAAAGCAGAGATTATTTGCTCACTATTTCCATTTTCATTTCCCTTGAATATTTGAGAATGGAATAACTCCTGCTTCCGACATAGGATTAGTGCTAGTATCTGCAAACTTATAAAAAGTGTAGAGACGCCTTAAACTATGATCATTTGGATGTGATGGCCCTGTTTCGATTGGAGAAATCCAACTTGGAGGGTATCTTTCACATTATGTCCCAAGCCGAGACAGGATATTTGAGATCCAGAAATAAGACCATCCCCTTTCATCTCTCTATGCGTTCTTGCCTCTATTTTCATCTCACTGTTTACACTTGGATATTTTCTGTTTTCTGCAGACCACATGACTTACTTGCAACTTTTGCTGAGATTACCAGGTGAAGGGACCTTCTGGTGAGCAGATCCATGATTTTCATGACAAGACAAGTGAGAAGTTTCAGTTTGTGGCTCAAAAGAATGGGCTACACCGTTTCTGCTTCACTAACAAGTCTCCTTATCATGAAACCATCGATTTTGATGTACACGAAGCCCATTTCACATACCATGATGAGCATGCAAAAGATGGTGAGCCATGCTTCTGTGTATTAATTTGCTTCCCCTATCCCGTTAGCCTTTTAGGAGGGAGCGCATTCTCTCTCTGCATTCAAGTATAGAACTTATTCTCACTATTTCCGAATACTGACTGTCATGCACATCTGCAGAGCATCTCAAGCCTTTGCTTGAACAAATAGCAAGGATAGAGGAGGCTCTATACAACATTCAGTTTGAACAGCATTGGCTAGAGGCTCAGACTGATCAACAAGCAATAGGTATTTCTATTACTGTGACTTCCATCTAACTGTCTTTCCTGAATATTTTGGCTCTGCTCAAACTCTTATTGGCAGTTTGGACTTCACTAGTCACTTTTGCTCTCCACCAAATTCTTTGACGGGAAGAACGTTCCTACTTCCACATTTGGAAATGTTTGACTTAACTAGATTCTGATTAAATTGTTTGGAGACACAATATTGTAGGATTAGCAAGTTTGTCGTTTCGCAATTTGACTATGCTTTTAAACTTGGAATGTAGTTAATGAAGGAATGAGCCGGAGGGCAATTCACAAGGTTTTGTATCAATCGGCTGCTCTGACAGGGGCTGGTGTTCTCCAAGTTTACCTTCTACGACGCCTCTTTGAACGGAAGTTGGGGATGTCCAGAGTTTAGGTTTTGCATCGTGTGGGATATTTATGATTGTAGAACTTTGGACCTGGGTTTTTGGTCTTTGTTCTCTCTTATTTACAGAAACATGTTTAGCCTCGATTAGCAATTCAAATTGGAGGCTTGTGACTGTCAGATGACTCAGTTAAAGAAAATTTTCATACTTATTTTGTTGGTTTGTCAGCCTGACGGCTACACTGGTGAGGCTGGCGAGCAACTTCTCACAGAAAAAAATGTTAGCCGTATCGTATGGAGGGAACCAATCTTGTGGTTTTTGCAAAACAGCTGCAGAAAAATCATTAAGCACATACCATTTTGTGACCGACCTTTCTAGCGTTTATTGTCGTTCGCACTGGAAGTGCACTAAAATCTTGTGATTGTTTGAGCTGGTTGGCTATTGATTTTTGTTTGCTCTCACAGCAGGAGGATACCGTTTTTAGTGTTCTTTAGTAGTATATAACAGGATATGGTGCTGTTTAAAAAAAAAAAGATATGGTAGCATCTGACAACGCTGACATTTTTCCTCTAATGCTTTCACAAGTATACAAATACCATTGGAAGCACCTCCCTAATACCATAATATCTTATCAGATATCGTTAAGACAGACCATCTGCCCGTTTTCCGTTGCAAAATGGGCAACAGAAAGAACAGATTCTATGCCTCCCCTTCTGGTTCACGAAGCATTCCTCGGGCAGATTTGGGATAAACCCAGCCCAATGAGCCCATTGCAATTGAATAGCTTGTCCTGTCCAATGAAACAAGGCGTACGAGAACCGAAAAAATGATACTAGTGAAACCGACTCTGGCAAAAAAACTTGCAAAACCTATCACTCGGTGGACATAAAGGTTCTATTACTTCACAGACAGGCTCTATGGCCCATATTGGAAGCAGAGGAAAGTTGAGCAAGCGTCACATGGTAAGTTGGTAACACATCAAATCAATACATACTAGATACAATAAAGTTCTCTGTTTTTAAATCTCTTCACCCTGGGGCAACATAGTTTTTACAACACACAAAATGGATTCAAGACAACCATTACTCCACAGCTCCTATCTTCAGAAAAATATGGCTAGGAGCCTGCTATGAGCATGTTCTTCTATTGAAGGACATGCAAAGAGACAACCTTATCAAGATTCTGCATGCGAGGATGCGCAGCAAAACCATTTTTTCTGCAAAGGAACAACAGTAACATATTAGCAAAAGCACACACATAGCCCTATGAACAGCTGACAAATGAATGACTTTATATAGTCTATACACCAGTATAATAACAGGCCATATAGCGTCAAAAAGTTACAGTTACGTAGAATATCCCAAACTAGCTCAGGGCAACAAAAGGCAAAGAAATAGGATGGTCCAATGCAAGTCCAATAGCATTGCCTTATAGGAATCTATGGTCCATGAACATTGTCCATTGGGCCAGATGTGTCCAAGAGAAAAGGTAGGCACTTGTCCGGACTAGAAAACCAAAGCAAGAACTTTTCTGAGGTGTTCCCCCAGTGAATTTTATACGAAGGATGGATTCAGACCATCTATAGGTACTTCAACAATGAACAAGCCCTAGGTAGATGCAGAAAGATGAGGTCCTGTGTGGCTGTGTTTAGGAAAATAGATGGTGCTAACAGCAGCACCACCAAAATTAATGAAGTGATATGCTTCTACTGGACATGGGGCAAGTAGAGATGCAATCAGCTGCCAAATAATCTCTTCAACTTTAAAAGAAAAAAGGTGAGAGCAACAGTTAACATTCAAAGAGTAACTTACGGATTGAGGCTTGACAGAGTCCGCTCCATGCATGAGATTGGACTCCGACTTTGTTGGTGACTCAGGTTTGCCACCAGTCTTTTTCTCGTCCCTGGCCTTATTAAAGATCGCAGTAAATCCCTCAGCTGACGCAGGGTCATTCACATCCCATTCACCAAACTTCGGCAATGGCTTTCCCTTTTCCTGTTAGAGGAGAGAAGGAAGGGGATCATTTACACAACTATTTTCCATGTACTCTTGCTATTGCTAATCCAAGTTTCTAACTCTGCTTTTCATGCGAAAAGTCGGAAATGGAAAAATAACTTGTCAACCAGAACCAACTAAGCATTCAAATAAATCGTTCCTAGCCTGCTCTTATTGTTCCACTGTAATCTAGCACATGCAAGCATGTGGCAGTAGCCAATACTTATGATGGTGCATCTAACATTACTATGTTAGTGCATCTACAGTTACTGATGTAGTGCAGGTAACCACAGACACCAAAAGATGCCATTGACGGTTCTATAGATCTTCTACCTTGATCTTGCACTCTCACTGCTATTTCAAGCATAGTGGTCCAGGTTTTGTGCAACTTTCTCTCTCTAGACTATAGAGCATGGCAGCATGCGATTGGTTCCATATAGATCACAGAAACAATAACTGCATGGCCTTGTTTGATCGCGACCAACTTTTCCAAAATCAAGATCAATTAAAATTCTTCCATCATCTGATGATATGATGGAAGTACCTGTGCAAAAGTGCTATAAAAAGCATGGGAGAATTCATTGATTTCCTTTTTGTGAACAGTCAACACATATGGCTGGGAGTCCTCAAAGGAAACCACACATGCATCAGATAATTAGGATAAATATAGGTTTTATCCTACGATTGAGATCAGCTAACCAATCTAATACCTATCAATAAGAAACTGTGCCAAGCATCATACAATTAGAAGGCAGATGAAGAGTATATACTTCCCTAGGGACAAGGTATAACTTGTGAGCCACAAACAGACACGTGCACACACATATCAGATTGGTAATAATAGCGGACTAAATTAACAATAAGAGGAACATTAAAACATAAAAAAGCATCACCTTGGGGACATGAAATACATACCGGGCACCTGATAGATAAGTACAAAATGGAGATCGTGATCTAAGGACTTTAGTACCAGACAGCAACTATTGCGACGGCAACATGCACATAACCAAACTATTGACATTCCTAGAAGAGAAAGAATGCACATAGCCGTGGCACTTCAAGAAAACACCCAGAACTAACAATAAGAGAAAGAATTTCGTCAGCTCCTGCAACTTGATCTCCACTCCTGTTGGATATCAAAATAACTTAACAGAGGTTTCACGGAGGGCAGGGGGCACTCATCCAACCCAACTGGCCCAGGCAGGGATTCAGGGGCAGCGCCACTTACGACTTCTTTTCGGGTATAAATATTTCCACCCCTCTATATTTCGTTGGAAGTATCGAAGCAAGGAGGTATACATGAGCACTAACTTTATACCTATATTTCGGATCGCTATTATTGTGAAAGCCACAGCGAATTTGCACACCTAGCTCTTGTTTTGGGGTAACCACGTAAATTTTGTGTTTTCATGTGTGTGTATGTGTTTGAATCTTTCTTCTGGTATTTTTCATCCATCACTTGTTTGTCTAGCAGATCCTTGAATTGGGTTTATGCCTACATCGGAGGAAACTTGGTTCAAGGGCAACAAAAATATTCAGATCAACTGCATTAATATACATATATCTTCTTAAAAGGGATACATAATTACTAAACCAGCTTAAGCTAAACTGTCCACAACTAATTCCTAACATTTAACACACAAACGCGATATTCAAACAGGGCGTTGTACCAGAAATTGAGCAAACACATCGTCAAATAGAAACGACTAGATAGATTGATGATCGAACGACGAACTAAGTGGAGCAACAAGGTACTAATCAGATGAAAAGTTTGAACTTTTACTAAGAAATCCAACTACATACCGACATGAATTTGCCGTGAAGATCTTCCTTCCCCGAAAATGACGAAGGCAAGAATAAAGGAGGAGAGAGAGAGAGAGACTTCCCTATGTATATCTGTGTTTTGTAGTAGTAACAAATTAATTATGGATTAGTTTGAAGTCACATACAAATTGCCTAAGTTTAAAAAAAAAAATGTTTTTTTGTTGTCCTCCTTATTTAAAAAAATTGCATTTAGTAATTATGCGTTAAAGTTTTTTGATTATTGGTTGTTTTGACTAGATAAATCAAAAAAATTAAAATTATGATTTTTACCCAATTTTATTTTAAAACATTCAAAATTTAGCCTAAAGCATCTCCAAAGTTGAGCCATTTTGGACCAAATGCATATGTCATTTCTTGCACCAAATGAGAACTAAGAGCGAGAGTGAAAGCTTTATTAAGATCGTGCGGCTCGGACCCTTCATTTAGGTGTCGTCTTGAAAATTTATTAATTAACTCTACGTCTCATTTTTTGTTTCATCTTTTCATTTTGTCCGCTCGAAAAGAATTGTCCATTTTCTATTTTAGGTTGTCCAATTTTATTAGTATTTCAATACTATCATTGTAAGGAATTTATAGATGCAGGCAAAAAATAGTACTATAATCAAAAGATATTTGAAATAAAGTAAAATGATTATATGTCACAATTGAATTTCCAAAGAGGGACCAAATCAAAGGATATTTGATGGAAAAAAGTATTCCTATTTAAAAATTGAAATAAAGTAATAAAGTATATAATAACTGAATGTCTCCCACTTGGAACGAAGCGTTTCGTCTCCATAATCAATAATTTAAATGTATGCGTAATCTCAATCATCCATTGGGCATTCCGGACGTGCACAGTAAACTGCTTATCGCTTTATCAGTATCAACTGGACTATCAACTTCCATGTTTTGCTGCTTCTCTCCTCTGAAAATGGAGCCAACTATTTCCCGCGTACCGTTCTCTCTTTTCGGTCATTAGCTAAAGGAAAGTTGTTCCTCTCTCGCAGTAAACCCTAACCCGCGATTCTTCTGTCAATGGCGTGCGTGCTTTCTGTCCGAGTAATCAACTATTCGGAGATTGTAAAAGCTTCTTCTAATCGGTACTCCAAGTTCGACAAGAAGAACAGAGGGTCCAATTCAGCTACTTCCACTCGTGGGAGAGGTAATCTCCGTTATTTTCTCCTTCGGATTTCCTAGAGTATGCGGGGAAATTGGCGTTTTTGGCCAATGTTCTAAAAGTCACTAGACACTGCTAGGCAGGCAGGCGGTCGGCCACCTTCGAGCGATTAATTGGTGCATATCAATTGGTAATCAAGGATTAATTATTAGTCGGACCTAATCGGATAGGCACCGTCAGGATTAATTTCTTATTTTAGAACACTGCTTTTGGGGCCTACTTTAATTTGGCCCACTAGTGGACGGTGGGATTAGTACTAAACGGTGGGATTAGTACTAGTGGTGGGATTGATCCGGGTGCGCTTATGGGCGGCTGCAGAATTTTTGCTAGAAAAAATGTTTAAAAAAAGTTAAATAAACAAAACACTATATTAAGTAAAGATTGAACTTATTTGGCCTAGTTTATTTTGTTTTGTTGAGCTACTGGATCTACTTAATTGCAAATTTAAATGGGTTTTCATTTGCTTTGGCTTTGTACTAATGATTTAGTGCAGACAATATTAAAGAACACTTCAATTCTATCCAAAGTTTATTTTAAATTTTAGTGCATTTTTCAAACCAAGGGGTTGGCTTTAACCCCCTGGAAACCTAGTGGAGCCGCCCTTGGGTGCACTTAAGTTGGCCTGGACACCTAAGTTATCAAAAGAAATTACTAAAACGGTAAAACCTTCCAGTTTCAACTGAGTCCGATTAAGTGGTTATGGGCTCCAATTAAGCATTTTTTCAGTGTAGCAAGAAATGATATTAAGCGGGGACATGTGCAAAAAAGTTTCTCTTATGATACTCATTTAGTTCCTTATTGTGTTGATTTGCCCACACAATGTGATGATATGCAGGTACTCCCAGATCTGCACGCAGAACCCAGAAGCTGAATTTGGAGGTTTCTCCACATAGAGCTGGTAGTTTTAGATAGTTTTTCTTCTTTCTTTCTTTCTTTCTTTCTTTTTTCCAATTTAGCATTTTTTCTTCAGTTGTGTGACAGCACTTGACCTGACTGTTTATGTGCCTCCTCAAAAGTACTCTCTTGATCACTTCAATCACCAAAACCAAAAAATATAAAATTAGCAGAAAGAAATGGAAGAAGATATCAGTTGAAAGGGGGTGGGAATATATATTTGATTGGTGATTTCTTATTTTTATCTTGGTTTGGGCTTATACAGTGTCCGCTGTGAGATTGATGCGAATAGAACTTGGTGGCGCTTTTGCGGACCTTTTGAATGAGAAAGGGAAAGGTTCCGGGGATAATGAGATGGGGTATGTTGAAAGAACTCTGGGGTTTCGAACACGGGTATTGGATGATAGAGATCTCAGACTGGTATCCCTCTTGATTTCATTCTTGTATTTTGCTTGTCACCCTTTTCCAAAAGGGAAAAAATATCATCTTTATCATTACATCTCAGTAACTGTGGAAGTTTGAGAAAGTCTAAAGGTTTAAATGAATGTACTAGAATCTGTATGCCACTAGTAGGGTCAAGAGCTTATGCCACATTAACCTTGATGGTAATAGGTATACAGAAGCTTTCTTGCTGTGCCTCTAATACGTGGGGATATGTACCGGATAAACAAAAATTCCATTTTGGGCATACGATGTCATTATTACATTCTCGATTCTGTATTATGCCACTGAACTCTTTCTGAACATTTTCATGTTGCAGGTCACAGATATTGTTGGAGGTACAATTCGTTGGAGAAGATATCTTGATCATTTGATTCTTTCTTTGTGTCATGATGAGAACACTTTTACGAGAATGGAACCTCTTCTGTTACAGGTGCATGATTAGTCTCGTTGTTATTGGACTTTGATTGTCTAAGATATTATTGCTAAACTTGTTAGTCGTTTTAGTGAGATTAGCAGACATCATGGATATGTAGGTTTACTGGCTATAGAAGAGTAAAAGACATACCTAGTGCAATCTTGGAATTTTTTATGCTGTATGATGAGTGGTAGGAATTGTGAGTATCAAATAAAGCTCTACATGCCAGTCTTGATCAAAATCGGAGGGCTACTCATAATGAGACGGAGCATATAGATCTCTTTTCTAAATTATGTACCTAAAATTGCTGGAACCCATTTCTTAAAAATTCATTCTTCTTCTCCATTATGCGATTACTGGTCTTGCTTGGATTGACATTTTGGAATTAACTTTTAACTCTCGGCACAGTTTTCAATAAATTTTTCTCTCTATCTCTCTCCACTCATTACCACTCCAACTCTCAAAAATAACTTTCTAAAATCTAAACCAAACAAAGTGACTGTCTTTTTGTGTTTATTGTTTTTTTCCTTACGTCCTTGTAGATTCTTCGAATTGGTTTCTACGAGATCGTCAAGCTAGGAATGCCCCCTTATGCTGTCGTAGATGAGGTACATTTTATGTACTTGGCTTTATTGTTGCAGAAATCCCATCATCTTTGCCAGAACTGTGTAGGGGATATGTGGTAACTCTTCCTCTTTAGGAAGTTCTCAAATGATGCCGGGCAGCATCTCTTGGTTTCTGAACCACCATTCTGTCCGTCAGCTAGAGACGCACTTTGATATTAGTTGAATCAATTAACGAGTCATGCATGCTCTTTGAAATACAATGAAAAGAGAAACCGATGATTGTGGGAAGATGTCTTATTGTTGACTTCGCACAGTGGTCAGAAAATAACGGAGCTAAACTTCACATTTTGCTTGATTGAATGTTTGTACCATGTAGCAAGACAAATCCTGAATACATCCTTACCATTTGTATAAGCACCTCCATTTGGCCAAAGTTCATGCAATTTCCCATTTAAAAAATTTCCTTTAATGGGTGCTTTACTTGGTATTGTGTTGACAACTTGACATTGCATTCATCATTTGCAGAATGTAAGGCTTGCAAAGGTGTCTCTTAGACCTGGGGCTGGTAATATGGTCAATGGCATTCTCAGGAAGTTACTTTTTCTTAAGGTTAGCCTTATTCAATTAATTTTTAGGCATAATTGATACCTATGTCACTTATGCTGACTGTGTTATTATTTTGCATCTGCAGGAAAACGACTCCCTTCCTTTACCCAAACTCGAAGGCGATGACCGTGCACAAGCTCGTGCACTTGCCACCCTTTATTCTCATCCAGTTGTAAGTTTCAAGTTTTACCGTAACACATAGCATTTTTTCTCTCTCCATGTATTTATGTTTGCCTTGGATGATTTGCAGTTCAGCATAGTGCTAGAAGTAGTTTCCATGAACTAAACTATCTGATTTGTCTACATTCCGTTTTATGGCAAATTCTAGATTGCAAGACTTGACTATATTTCCACATTTTTTAGCTGTGGAAAGTTAAAGACCTTGTGCAGCTGTATGTTAGCTATACTTCATTTTGGTTGTTTAGACTGGCATTGTTGCACCTTAATTCTCATGGCTACTCTCTCTCTCTCTCTCTCCCTACACTTTTCCACTTTTCTATTTGTTAGTGGATGGTGAGACGATGGACGAAGTATCTAGGAGTTGAAGAAGCTATTAAGTTGATGATATGGAATAATACTGATCCTAGTTTTAGCCTGAGGTTTGTGAGTGAATCATCCTATCTTTTGCTCAGCAAATTGAATGCATATTTATAGTCAAAAGTTCTTCAATGTCTATGTCAGGGCAAACAGTGGGAAAGGTTTTACAAGAGCTGACCTAGTGACGCGGCTTCAAATGTTAAAGGTGCTTGATTAATTCTGCTGTGTTCTTAACATGTACTCTCTCTCTCTCTCTCCACAACTGATGCATGGATGCATTGTACATGCCAATACATGGCCGGAAACCTGCATATGCACATGCGACCCCACACACACACACATGATGTATGTCCATCTCCAAATATTATTTATTAGATGTACATGTACAAGATTTTAAGCTTTTGCTTTTAAGGATGTGTGTTTGGATAATTTCCATGAATTTCTTGCTTACATTCTGCTACCCTCTTCCTGGCCTCGTAATTTCTCGTTGCTGAAACGTCTGCACTTCAATTTTGTTGTTAAAACTTGCAGTAAACATGTCTCACTGCAGGATATACCTATATGGCCGTAGTTTCTTCTTTTTCTTGAGCTTTAGGTGCCTCATAAGATTTTTATCCATCTGGTGCCACATGAACTTCTAATTTTGCTGCTATAACTCCTACTAATCATGCCTCATTGTAGGATATCCTTCTGCTGACATATGTTCCCCTTTTTTTTTTTTTTTCTGAGCTTCAGGTGCCACATGAGATTTCTCCGAATCTGGATGATTTTGTCCGAATCAAAACCGGAATGCAGGTTTAAAGTTCAATACATGTCGAACATTTATCTTATTATCATTCGTGGACAGTGTTGTGAGAATGGCTACATTTTATTAGTATTTTCAACTTCACTAGCTACCCGTGTTCTAGTGACTTACCAAAATTGAAAAGTAAATGAGGCAGGTAGCTTATGGGTCAATCATTTGAAGTAGCTTAAACTGTAATCTCTGAATTGTCGCCATAAAATTTTAGCTTTTAAAATTTACTATTTATGTTGTTTAAACCATGATGTATAGTCATCCAGGCTGCAGCATTCAGATCCCTACCTAACTATGGCTAAATATTTTTTTTTGATAAGCAGCTATGGCTAAAATTACTTAACTTTCTCTGCTTATTCACACCGAAACTATTGCTTTTTTTACATTGAAAGGACATCTGTATGCTGTGAGCTATACGTATCTCTCTTGCCACCACCTGGGTTGTAGTATCAGTTTAGTGTGCTTCTAAAACAGGAAAGGGATGACAGCATTGCCACTGTAATGTGGATGTTTTCAAAATTCTATTTCTGCTTCTGATCTGTTTCACTAGTGTTTAATCCATTCTAATTGTTCTATATTTCCATTTTCAGAGTGTGATGCAAGCTGGATTACTGAAAGAAGGTTTATGTTCAGTCCAGGATGAAAGTGCAGGTTAATTTTGATCTCAATCATAGTAGCCTAGTAGGATAGGGTGTTGGCTTGTTGGGTGAAGTGTGAATTCAATTCTATAAAAAATTTGTCACAGTTTTGTCCCCTTGCAGAATAAGAACTTATATTCAAATATTTGAGCTTTTCCATCAGGCGCCCTAAATGGGTGGATAGACTGAGGTGGATTATGGTGTTAGACATCTGTTTGGGTGAATATTGGGGTCTCTTACATGTTTGTCTTTTCAAGTTAGCTGTGAATGTAAGCCTAGGCACATGTGGTGTAAACCTCTGGGAAATCTAAACAAGCTGAACACGGACAACTCTCGTTTTATGCCTTTTATGTCATAATAAACTCTCTTTGACCAGCTAATGAACATATGAATATTTTTGTTTCACACTGTCGAGTTTTGTGCTGAATTGGTTCCTAATACAGGTTTGGTGGTTTCTATTGTGGATCCACAACCTGGTGAGAGCATTATTGATTGCTGTGCTGCTCCTGGAGGAAAGACCTTATTCATGGCAGCCCGACTAAGTGGTCGAGGTAATTTCCAACAAAGCAGAGTTACTTAAAGTTGATATAATGAACCAAATTTCACAAAACTTCTTTCTCTTGGTAACAATTTATAAATAACAGTTGGATAAAGCTGTGGGAATGGTGATGATATTCGTACTTGTTTGCTGAAAGATACAGTTTTTCAGTTGTGAACGATATTAGAGATGCTTTGTTTGAGAATTCCAGGTGCAATATCTGCAATCGACATAAACAAAGGAAGGTTGAGAATCCTGAAAGAGGCTGCCAAGTTGCAGAATGTTGACAATGTTGTAACAACTGTTGATGCCGATCTTCGTACTTTTGCTGTATGTTACTTTGCAGTTTGCAGTAAAAACTGAAGTTTTCTTCTGAATATGTGCACTCATCTGACTTGTTGCTGCTTTCCTCCTATTTCAAGGACCAAAATCAGGATAAGTCAAATAAAGTTTTGTTGGATGCTCCATGTTCTGGGCTGGGTGTTCTTTCCAAGGTACACTAATGCACAAGAGGGTATATTCTTCTGCTTTTTCCCCCCAAAAAGTGAAGCTACTGGCTGCTTATTCTGTTTCTTCTGTACATATTGCAGAGACCAGACTTACGGTGGAATCGGAGGTGGGAGGATATGGAACAACTTAAGGCATTACAAGATGATCTTCTTGATGCAGCTTCTATGTGAGGCTCTTCCGCTGATACTTTTAATTTTCACATTTCTAGTCTCAGTTCTTTCGGGCGTGAAACTAGTGATGCAAAGTCCATCGCTGTTAACTTTATGAAGTTATGGAGTTTCAAACTTGACTCTTGTAATTTTGTTAAACTGAACTTCAAATTTGTGAATGGCTGTGGTTTCCTGTATTCCCTTACAACTTAATGTTTTTGTCAAAACAAAACATCATAATGGGTGCAATATTCATTGTCAAGATGTTTTTGCTACTTTATAGGTTGGTGAAGCCTGGTGGAGTACTAGTATATAGTACATGTTCTATTGATCCTGGAGAAAATGAAGAAAGGGTTGCTGCATTTCTTCTCAGACATCCAGTAAGAGAAATATACACTCATCAATCTCATACTGCTCTATTTCATTTGTTTGGCTCTTTGCTGAAGTACAATGGAAAAGAAAGTAAATCGATCAGCTAGATGTTACAAGTTACAACTTAACACGTCTATACAGCATAGTTGTATAATATGCTAGAATCTATGAGTTCATCTCATTTGCTTCTTTTGAAGAACAAAAATATCTTGGCAAGTGAAATATACCCCTCTAGTTCATGATATTTAAACTTATTTAAATAGAAACTAGTCCACCAGATAATGCTCTTATTCACCAAAAAACTGTATTGTTACTATTGTGCATTTTGCAGGAATTCTGCGTAGATCCTGTTGACAGCTATGTGCCAGCTGATTTTGTTACGGAACATGGTTTCTATTCCTCCAACCCTGTGAAGCATTCAATTGATGGAGCTTTCGCAGCTCGTCTTGTTCGATCATCATAAAATGCAATGTCAGCGAAGGAGTGCTTGATATTTTGTTGAAGTTGCGCAAGGTCAGGAAGGAACTTCAACTGTTAATTTGATTCCTTGTGGGTTTCCGAATTCTTAATTTTTGCTGCTCTCTTTCAGATCATTGTTTCTTACAAATAACTGCGGAAAGTGAAGAAGTAGCGATCAAGCAAAAAAAAATTGTTTGGTAAGTGCAAAAGCTGTCTGCCGAAGCGAGGGGAGGCAGTGGCTCTACTACCTTGGTTTCCAAATTGATAATTTTTGCTGCTCTCTTTCGGATCATTGTTTCTTACAAATAACTGGGGAAAGTGAAGAAGCAGCGATCAAGCAAAAAATTTTGTTTGGTTAAGTGCAAAAGCTATTTGTCGAAGTGAGGGGAGGCAGTGGTACTACTACCTTGCAAGACAATAAGCGGATATCCAAGAAGATAAGGGATTTTCCAGGATTTTAGACTTGAAGAATTGGGTTGAACTCGATTATGACGTTGGATGCGATAGCGGAGAGCTAGTTGATCTGCTTAACAGAGAGGCCTAATTAAGCTTAATCGAACTGAGAGTACTTATGCCTAAGATGATTAGTGGATTGTATGTATATTATTAGCCTGACAATCATATGTAAAGCTTGTAGGTTTATCCTTCTTGTAAGACATCTTGTAATCATATCGTACTTATTCCCCAGTGGCCATTTCTGAAGTAAAAATGTAACCTGCAAGAAGCGTAGCATGCAACCAGGCAACGATGAAACCTATTCCCCAGTGGCCATTTCTGAAGTAAAAATGTAACCTACAAGAAGCGTAGCATACAACCAGGCAACGATGAAACGTACTGGAACGCAGTGAGAAAAAATGATAAAACAAACAAAAGAGGAAAGAATGTAATCAAGAAGATAAGTTCTCATTGTGACAAATCCCCACAATATCCAGAGTCAGGATGTGAAACACTGCACATAGGTTAAGATCAGCGAAACCCAAAAAAAAATAATTACTTTCGACGATTGTGCTAGATTGGCAACCCAAAAAAAGCTCAATTCAATAACTAATTGAATCACGAAAATTATCATAATTTCTTTCTCCACACATTATCTTTTAAAATTTCAAAATACCTCCCAAATTTTGACATCAATATCAAAAATACTTCCAAACTTACTAAAAACTCAAGCGTACTCCCAAACCTGTCTTCCGTTATTCAAACCTACTCCTGCCGTCTGAATCCTTTAATGATGAGTTGGACACTAACAGTGTAAAAAACATTATAGGGGTGTTTTGGAGAGAAAACACAGTGAGGGTCACCTTCCGAAACACCCAACTATATTCCTCCAAACTTCAAATTTTTTTCCCCTCACTTTTTCTTCTCCGGAACACCGGACAGTCGAGGAATTTTTTTGTATACCAGGGATACCAACACCCTTGGTATCCCCTCCAGCCTGTTTTCAAATTTTCGGCCATTTTTCGATCATATTTGGTTGATTGGCTCCGTTCATTTTGTAGAGTTCGACAAGCACCTTAATCATATCAAAAATCATGTCATCGGATTTTAATAGATACAGGATCGGTACACGTAAGAGCATCTTCACTCCTTGTACTCCTTATCTAGATTTTTATCCAAATTTGAGTAAAAATTTGGGTAAAAACTTGTTTTGTATTGTGTGTTCCAATGGGTAAACTCAAATTCAAACACAAATATGCACAAATTTGAGTAACAACTTCATTAATGGCAATATTGTAAATTTAAAGGTGTGAAATTTGCCTTCAAAAATTTGAATAAGAGTTTGAGTCTTAACCAAATCTGAGTAAAACTCAAATTTGGTATCGGTTTGGGTAAGGAGTGGAGAAGGGTTTTGGATGATTTTTACTTAAATTTGAGTTTGAGTCAAGATTTGAGTAAGGAGTGGAGATGCTCTCAGGGAAATCACATGCACTAGTATGTGTGGACTCCACATATATGTGAAAGGTTATATTTAGTGTTGTGTTTGAATTATTGTGTATGTAGCACTTTTATTCTAAATTTTCCCTCCATGGATGAGTCATCCACTTTTGAGCCATGTCACACTCCCTCACCACCCTCTAACGTTTTTTACACTCTGTTAGTGTCCAACTCATCATTTCCCGTTAGTGAGGTAACGAATTCAGACGGTAGGAGTGGGTTTAAATAACGGAAGACAAGTTTGGGAGTACGCTTGAGTTTTTAGTAAGTTTGGAAGTATTTTTGATATTGCAGTCAAAGTTTGAGGGGCACTTTGAAATTTTTTTCAAAACCCTAAACCACATGCCCCCTCTATTTTCCCACTAACGTACCAATCAAGCATTTGAAAGAGAACATAGCATTTACTGCAATATCGACTCATATACTTCTGTTCAAAAAAAAAAACTCACATACTTGCATCAGTAACATTTCAGCAACTTACTAAAGCTGATAAAAGTTTGGCTAGAGTTGCGGTAGTGGCTCACCTAACAACTGTCACAGGCAATAAAAGACAAAGGTGATATGACCATTCACTGGCCCCCTTGTCGTGAAAAGGAACCTTTGAATTATTCAAAAATTCATTATTTGATGTGCCCTTATGTCCTCTATACCATTACATTAAGATAGCTAGTTTAATGAAATCAAGTTTATGAACTTAATTAACAAGCTGGCTAGTGTTCCTTTTTAATTATTCAAAAGTTGTTTGCCAATTAAGGTGAGGGGAGGTAGTGGCACTACTATGTACCTTGCAAGACGAAAAGCGAACAATATTCAAAAATGCATGCACTTTCAACTTGAAGCATTGGGTTGAACTCGATTATGACGTTGGATCGATGCAACAGCAGAGAGCTAGCTAGCTGGTTGAACTACTTAACAACGAGGCCTAATTAAGCTTAAACGAGGCCGTTTTAAGGTTGGTTTCTTGATTTTCTATATATAGTGTAAAATTTAAATATTAGCTAGTAACGAAATTACTGAGTCAAACTGATGTGCAATTAAAGTCTCGCCTGGTTTGAGCTGCCTTTTAAAGCCAAGCTATCACAGCAAGCCCACTATCTTGTAAATTCCTAGTTAGTTTACATGTGGTTGAGTTAATGATTGTCTTTCTTGTCATCGAAATCTAGTTTTTTATTTTTATTTTTATGGGAACACGTTAGAAATTCATTGATTAGAATGATGAGTACAATCTATGGAGTACAACTGTGTTACAAAAACCTATTACATACAAGGAGATAAATAACACGTCAAAACCTAATAAAGGATTCAAGTCCAGCAAAATAATTGATCAGACGGTCAGGTGCCAGAGTCGCGTATGGTATTTGTCGATATCCAGCTATCACGGCAGTTTCACAATTGACGATGCTTTCTACAGAAACCGACCGATGCCAACCTAGCGTATCCGATGCCCACTATAGTGGCTTTTTTTGCACTTTTGTTAGAGAACACTGCATGCATGCTAAAGCCGTATGCAGCTAAATGGCCTGGCAGCCAAGTACAGCGCAAAATCGATAGTGAAAAAACAGAATTACACCGTGACAGCGCAAAATCGATAGTGAAAAAACAGAATTACACCGTGACCGTGGTTATTGAACAATGAACTACGGAAATCAAAGAAAGCACCACCGCACATACTATCTTACCCACCTGCCTAGAGGCCGTGGACGACCACGATGCCGTCGTCAAAGAGGTCGAGGGTGGGTGATCTCGACGCCGCCGACGAAGACCTTGGAGGAGTTGTTGGGAGGGGAGGAGGTGGCGGTGAGGCAGCGGTCGGGGGCTAGGGTTTCGATCTTGGTGGCGAAGGGGAGGTAGCGTATGGAGAAGAGGTCCGGGACGGAGTGTTCTTGGAGGGGGAGGGGGAGGGATTGGGTGTGGTGTGATGTTTTGGTTTGGGGTGAGGGGGACACGTGTCGCCCATTGAGGTGTGGAACAGGGGACTCGGACAGGGACTCTCGGACAGAGGATCTGGAGTCTGACCCGGACGCCTGAGTTAGCAAAAAGAGAAGCCCTAGGGCACAAGGCAGCGGTGCCACACTGAATAATCTTTGCTATTCTTTATTTCCTATTAAGAGAACTTAGAGAAGGATTCGTTCATGGCCGTGGTGGGAAAGGATTCATGACCGTGGCGGCCGGGCACACTACTTTTCTTATTTGTTTCATACTCGTATTAGGAATACTATATAATACTATAAATTAGGAATAGTATTCCTAATCGGGTTATGATTTTATGTACAGTACGTACATGGTCTATAAATATGGGAGGTCCGCTATAGTGGGAAAGATTATAAGATTAACACCGGTCAGTTCTAGTTTTGATTTACCAAATTTCAACATAATATCCCTCTTACTTATTAATTGTTCTCATTCGTTTTGATTAAGGTATCCTAGTATCAATTTACCATCATTAATATCATTCAGAAACATGGATGCTGCTGCTGCTGCTATGTTTTCTTATAATTGTTGGGAAGATGATAGCATCAGCATTGAACCCATCCTTGGTCGCTCTGGCTTTCGTACTGAAGTGCGGTTTAGTTATCATCGCGATAATCCCAACCATGACGATCAAGTGCTGTACTCATACCAGAGACAATACTTTATGCGTCGCGATGACTTTCTATCCCAAATCGAGGAGAAGAGGGATGTTTTGGCGATCTTATTGGTTGATGCGCTTATTTCCGAGAGCGTTCCAGAGTCGATTGTGAATGAGATTATGTCATTGGCCCATTCAATGCTGAATGATCCTAATAATGTGGATCGGAAAGTAATACCCATTGCTGTGGATATTCAGATTAGGAGTGAGGCCAGGGCGATTGCCAGGGAAAGTAGTCATCGGGAGTTCAGGGAGGGACTCTACAGGAGGTTTAGGGAGGAAAGCGCCAGGGAAAGGAGTCATCTGGAGTTTAGGGATCGGGAGTTTGCAGATGATCAAATGGCCAGGGCTCTGAGGGACTCAATGCAAGTAGTGAAATTTGTTCCTACCACCAAGTCATCCATTGAAGCTTTGGAGAGAGTCACAATTTTCGACAACAATTCATGTCTACAAGTTGAAGAGTGTAGGATTTGCTTGGAGACTCTTCCGATTGGAGCCAAGGTTATTCGTATGCCTTGTTCTCATATATTTCATGGTAATTGCATTGTCCGCTGGTTGGAGAGTAGCAACTTGTGTCCTCTTTGTCGCTTTGCCATGCCACACTGATTCATCAAGTACATCGTTCTAGTTTGTGACCATGACACTCGAGTAAAGAGACGGGAAAAAGGGGATGTCCTTATTTTTTATTTTAATTTTTAAATGGGGGATGTGCTATATTGGTAGTAATGATTCGTCACATTTTGTTGTTAATGCTATTATGATATTCCATCTACGGTAATAGTACGAGTAATCATCGTTTTTGAGATTGAACCTTGCAAGAAATCAAGGATTTTATTTATTGATAATTCTTTCCATTTAATCAACTCTGTTTGTCTTCCTACATTTTAAGCAGTTCATTGTCTTTCTAGATTTGAAGCACTTCATACAACGGTTTTACTAGTTCGTAATAATTGGGTGAGATGGGTATGCTCCGTAAGACACATCGTGCTATTAGACGGTCTGTGCCATAGAGACGGTTTGTGTTAGGCGGCGATAATTTATGATTATGCAGCCTGGCAAAGTGGTATATATGATTCCTGCCTTCTTTATGGTATATGAACATTGTCATGGGGCCAACTATTTTGTATTGGTCTTGCAGCATGGCAACTCTAATATATTCTGCAATCCGGCACCAGGAAACCAAACCAAGCCTTATGTCCCAATCAATTAGGGGGAATTATTTTTCTTCATTGAGCTCTCTCAATGACCACTTGACACCAAGAAAACAAAAGAATATTCTCAAAGCTCCTCAAAAAACAAGAAAGAAAGAAAAGACACAAGCATGAACGTGTGTCTTACTTACGAATAATAGAAGTCAAGGATTTGAATGCATAGATTAAAAAACCAGCTTTCTTTCAGCATTCTATCAGAGCACACCTTTGATTAGACGGTAGCCCAAAACCAGGTGTTTGTTTGTTTTGTAAAGAGATCACTTGTAGTTAATTTTGAGGAATCCACCCCAGATCCTAAGCTGTTCGAAAGATACAGTAGTGTAGTATCCTAAAATATGAGTTTTTGTGTTGGCTTTGGTTTGGCATAGGAGTAATAGAACTATTGCATGAATTGCAATGGACAGAGAAGTATGCGAACTCTTGAATGGAAGTCTAATCCACGTGAGGTAGAGAACGCCACGTGGATGTTAACTGCAAGTATATTTCATTCATCTTAAGTGAAATGATATATGCAGCGATGCGTGCGTATGCAATGTGTTTGGTTTAGAATTGATGTTGTTGAACTTGTTGCAAATATGATGGATTGATGGTCATTATGGTTCTGTTCTAATTACAGATTTTGAAGTGAAGATTGCAGTTGTGAAGAGAGTTTCGGGCTAAATCGTGTTTGCCTGTGTGATATCCAAGGTAAAGTCTCTCTCTCTCTCTCTCTCTCTCTCTCTCTCTCTCTCTGGGGTGCCTATTCACTAGAGTCCTTTCGGTTTATACTTCCTTAGTGTTCCTTATGTATTTTTCAAGCCAATACACGAAAGATCAAAAATCACCTAACAAGGAGCGATTGGCTCAGTCCATACAGCAAGTGACAGGTGTAAGCATTGACCCAAATAGCCTCTTTGACATACAGGTCAAGCGGATCCATGAATATAAAAGACAGCTGCTAAATATTCTGGGTGCCGTCTATAGGTATAAGAACTTGAATGATCTTCTCCTTGTATCTCAAAGTAGGAAAAGCTTCATTGCATATGAAGTTAGTGCTCAGATGATTGAAATATATGATGAAGTGTGTAATCTACTCTCTGTTGGCGCCTCTCAAAAATGATATCCTCTTTATCAATAATTTTACCCATAAGATTCGTTGAATGTCACTTTTGTATGGGTGTTATTTTCCTTGGCATGTTCCCTTCATTTTGTTTTTACTTTTGTTTTGTTCTGTCTAAAATTGCATGTTTTCCCTTAAACCTTAGGAATGTTATTAGTTTCTTGTTTCCTTTCACTCACACACTTAGGATTTGGAATATTGCTCAATCAAATGGGTTGGCTATTCCTGATGCTCGCATCCGTCCGGTTTCATCAACTGTGGATGTCTTGGAATTGATGAGCGTTGGACTAATGAATAGGGCTGTAGTGTGTGTGTTCGTGGGCTACACATTAGCCTCAAGTTTTCCTTGTTCCTAAGAGACAAAACGGGATATAACAAACACAGAAAAAAAGGCCTGAGCTTGCTGTTGGAGTACAAGGATATGAGCAACACAACCATAAACAGGATCTTGCATCCGAGCCAGTGCTTCGTACGTGATTGAGGTAGCCACTTCCTTCGATTGTCCTGAGGAAGGTATGCCAATAGCTTCGGCACATTGCTTGCACCAAACACCTTGTGCACGGCCATGAAGTGGGCTGCAGCCTCATTGTAGCAGAAATAAGGAGCAAAAACACGCTCACTTGTGCACCTTCTCCTCAAGAATTTACATGCTCCACATGAAGAGCCAACCCTTGTCGTTGTCCAAGTCTTTTGCTTTCTTCCTTAACAGTTTGTCACCAAAACAAACTCTTTCACTTGGTTTTGATTGTTTATTTCATGGTTCTTTAGATTAACTTTTTATAGCCACCACTTGAAAGGTTTTTCATTTTGGGTGTTCAAAAGACTTCAAGCCTCAAGCTCTTCAATTAATGGATAAGTTACTCTCTGATTATTTTTTTTGTGTGTTCCAAATTGGCAGGAGTATTAGTTATGATTCGATTTTACTGTAGAAGAAGAAATGAAGGTTTACAAAGATGCATGGGCTAGAATGAGAAGTGCTGATGCGCAATTGTAGAAATTGCTTTCCGAAACTGTAGTATGAAGCTATGCGCAGAGGCAGCCCCAGGATACTTGTACAAGCCTTTGGACTTATCTACAGTGTAATAAAATAGTGTTGCTCTCTCACATTTGTCCTTGCATAACTGTGTGATTTTTTGGGGAACAGTGTTGCTTTAAAGATAGTATCTTTTTATGCACTCTGTTGTTCTTCGTTAATAATTGCAGTCTTGTTTTGTGATTAATATTTAGTTTTGGTGTGCTTGGTTTGGTTATTTTGCATTCGAAATTTCACACTTTTTAAATTACAAGAGATGGGCATTTTTGTTGATGATCATTGTGCACCTTCGAATATTGGTTGTTCTTTTTTTTTTCTTTTTTTTTTTTACAGGATTTCATTGGAAGAGCAGAGCTTGAGAAACCAAAAGCTACATGCACTATTATGGGTATGATCTAATTTTTTGAGCTGATAACTCTCACACTTTTTAGCATTTAAAGCATTTTAGTGTGTATTTTTCAATTGATGCGTTGCCACTTTCATGCGGTATGTCTCATCCGCTCAACCATCCCCAAGAATAAGAAGTCAGCCCATAGATGTAGTCCAACTATTGGAAATTTCAATCACATTTTCCGTATGCAAATAGAGCTCATCGATGAAGTGATGTGAATATTTGAAAACATGGGAAGCTACGGATCAGATGTGATAATGTGATATGTTGTATTTGGATTGCATGTATGGACCGGCTTCTTATCTCGGGTATGGTTGTTTTGATGCGACACACCGCACGGCGGTGGGAATGCCTCATTTGTTAGCTACATACTACGTTGTTCTCGGTGTTCGAAAATGTGGGAGAAATGCAAGCTAATAGACTTATATCATCCCCCACAATATTGCATTTAGCTTCTTATAGGTTGGTTGAGTATGGCATCATAATTTTGCTCGAAAGTGAAGAGTGGGTATAAGCCTAACTAAAAAGCTAAGATTGTTAACTTGCAAGTTGAGTATTTCTTCTTATGGCCTTTCTTAATCCATTTGGCTGAACTGTGTACGAGTTCTTTTAGTTTCACACTTATTCAAAGTTTGAGAAGAGATAGTCCCTCTCAATTATCAATTCACATCTTGCGTTTGAGTTTTGTGCATCATGATTATTGTGTGCACTATGAAATCGCATTAGTATATGTGGTGTTCTCTTATTAACTCTCAGTGGTATATGTGACTGTGGTTTTGTGATTCTGATTTTGGTATACCTATACTTTCTTGTTTGCTTTGGAAGCAGGAAGGTTTTGGAGTGAATCCTACTACTTTTAATGCCAGGATTGTTTGGGCCTCGCTTATATAGCTGTTACAAATGTCAAAATCATGTTTCTCTGCACAATGATATCGTTTTGAAGGCTTTTCAGGTAAACCACTCTAATATATGAAGCTGACCGTGTAGTTATTGTTGTTCTCAGTTAAAGCAATTGGCTATTCTTTGTCTGTGATTTTGTTGCTAATTTTGAATTACAAGTATTGGGTACGTGATGATTTGATTGGAAAGAAGCTGGACAAAAACACTTTTGGATGCTCAAATGGTTTTCCAGAGAATGAGAACAATAATTTGTCATCGGTTTCTGAATGGACTGTGTATTGTTTTCTGAATCGTAAGATTGGCAGTCTTCCTTGTGCACCAAGAATAATGTTTATACAAAGAGGAGCGAGAGAGCAAAGAAGGGTTTTTCCTATTTCTTTCTGGAGATGGACCAATCATTATAGACTTCCAGTTCAACCACCGCGGAAGAGCAACGGCGGTGGCTTGGGTTGGACTCTATTCTTACCTACTCTTGTACCTTTTCTTACTCTCATACGTTTTCCTTTCCTTACTCAAGAAGCTTATACAAAGAGGCGTTGGAGGGAGGGAGAGAGAGAGAGAGAGAGAGAGAGAGAGAGAGAGAGAGAGAGAGAGCTTTTTCTCTATTTTCTTTCTGGTGATGGACCGATCGTTACAGAGATTTCCAGTTCAAGCACCGCGGAAGAGCAACGGTGGTGGCTTGGGTTGGACTCTATTCTTCTCACGGTCCAATCGTGGAAGAGCAGCGGCGGCGGCTTCGAGTGATGTTGGGAGCAGGTTGAGTCTACGACGAGTTCACCTATTTTCCCACAAAATACAGAAGCAAGGAAGTATGTTTGTTTGGTAAAATATCCTAGAATTATTTACTTTTGTAATTGATTAGAGGATTGGCTCAAGCCCTCTTCTCGGACTTTGAGCATCCAAGTTGGAAAAGCATGCTTGATGAATAGCTCATTAATTCCCCTTCTCTCATATATTTCTGTGCCTTTGTATAGAGCAAGGTGTGGCAAAATCAGAATAAGGTGTTCGATTTTTATTTAGGGGAGTGTTTGTAAATGCTACTCAGCATTAAAAATCAGCTTCTACGGATGCAGGCAGTAGCTGAATCACGTAACTATCATGGATTTTTTTTGTTGTTGATATTTTGATGCGATTTATATGGACTTATGATGGGTTCTTTAAATCTTTTAGGTTATAGAAGCCAAGGCGACAACAGAGGAAACATATGACATCGACAAAAAGAGGCTAGAAATTTCTATAAATCTCTTTCTGTTTGTTTTTCTTGTGTTAAGATCGGATTTAGTTAGCTGATTTTTGGATGAGTGATATGGGTCTGAAATACTCATGGGTTTTTGTTGATGATGGAAGCTCTTGACGAAATAAAACGGGAGATTGGTTTTTCAGTATTTGGTTGAATCAGTGATGAATGATTATGCCAGAGCTATTGTGTTCTAAGTTGGAAATAGGGTTTTTTCTATTCTGGAAGCGCAACCAAAGGCATGAAATCAGTTGTGCTATTTATATGGATTTTGGAAACACCAAATAAAACGGTAATTAGAGCAATTTGTCTAGAATTTTTTTGGTAAGCTTTTTAATGACATTTGCCTCTTCTCTGAAACAGTCCTCCAAATGATCCTTGAGCACTTTTTCGTACTAATTTGTGGTTCCTATACTATTTCTCTCTTTCCTGGATGGGATATGTTTTCTTCATTGACGGTTGGTAGTTGATATATTGGCCTATGACGAATAATTGTAGTTTTTCAAAGTTATTTGAATTTGTTGAACCTCAAATTAACCTTGATGGTAATAGGTATACAGAAGCTTTCTTGCTGTGCCTATAATACGTGGGGATATGTACTGGATAAACCAAAATTTCATTTTGGGCATACGATGTCATTATGACATTCTCGATTTTGTATTATGCCACTGAACTCTTTCTGAACATTTTCATGTTGCAGGTCACAGATATTGTTGGAGGTACAATTCGTTGGAGAAGATATCTTGATCATTTGATTCTTTCTTTGTGTCACGATGAGAACACTTTTACGAGAATGGAACCTCTTCTGTTACAGGTGCATGATTAGTCTCGTTGTTATTGGACTATGATTGTCTAAGATATTATTACTAAACTTGTTAGTCGTTTTAGTGAGATTAGCAGACATCATGGATATGTAGGTTTACTGGCTGTAGAAGAGTAAAAGACATACCTAGTGCAATTTTGGAATTTTTTATGCTGTATGATGAGTGGTAGGAATTGTGAGTATCAAATAAAGCTCTACATGCCAGTCTTGATCAATATCGGACGGCTACTCATAATGATACGGAGCATATAGATCTCTTTTCTAAATTATGTACCTAAAATTGCTGGAACCCATTTCTTAAAAATTCATTCTTCTTCTCCATTATGCGATTACTGTCTTTTTGTGTTTATTGTTTTTTTTCTTACGTCCTTGTAGATTCTTCGAATTGGTTTCTACGAGATCGTCAAGCTAGGAATGCCCCCTTATGCTGTCGTAGATGAGGTACATTTTATGTACTTGGCTTTATTGTTGCAGAAATCCCATCATCTTTGCCAGAACTGCGTAGGGGATATGTGGTAACTCTTCCTCTTTAGGAAGTTCTCAAATGATGCCGGGCAGCATCTCTTGGTTTCTGAACCACCATTCTGTCCGTCAGCTAGAGATGTACTTTGATATTAGTTGAATCAATTAACGAGTCATGCATGCTCTTTGAAATACAATAAAAAGAGAAACCGATGGTTGTGGGAAGATGTCTTATTGTTGACTTCGCACAGTGGTCAGAAAATAACGGAGCTAAACTTCACATTTTGCTTGATTGAATGTTTGTACCATGTAGCAAGACAAACCCTGAATACATCCTTACCATTTGTATAAGCACCTCCATTTGGCCAAAGTTCATGCAATTTCCCATTTAAAAAATTTCCTTTAATGGGTGCTTTGCTTGGTATTGTGTTGACAACTTGACATTGAATTCTTTATTTGCAGAATGTAAGGCTTGCAAAGGTGTCTCTTAGACCTGATGCTGGTAATATGGTCAATGGCATTCTCAGGAAGTTACTTTTTCTTAAGGTTAGCCTTATTCGATTAATTTTTAGGCATAATTGATACCTATGTCACTTATGCTGACTGTGTTATTATTTTGCATCTGCGGGAAAACAACTCCCTTCCTTTACCCAAACTCGAAGGCGATGACCACGCACAAGCTCGTGCACTTGCCACCCTTTATTCTCATCCAGTTGTAAGTTTCAAGTTTTACCGTAACACATAGCATTTTTTCTCTCTCCATGTATTTATGTTTGCCTTGGATGATTTGCTGTTCAGCATAGTGCTAGAAGTAGTTTCCATGAACTAAACTATCTGATTTGTTTACATTCCGTTTTATGGCAAATTCTAGATTGCAAGACTTGACTATATTTCCACATTTTTTAGCTGTGGAAAGTTAAAGACCTTGTGCAGCTGTATGTTAGCTATACTTCATTTTGGTTGTTTAGACTGGCATTGTTGCACCTTAATTCTCATGGCTACTCTCTCTCTCTCTCTGCACTTTTCCACTTTTCTATTGTTAGTGGATGGTGAGACGATGGACGAAGTATCTAGGAGTTGAAGAAGCTATTAAGTTGATGATATGGAATAATACTGATCCTAGTTTTAGCCTGAGGTTTGTGAGTGAATCATCCTATCTTTTGCTCAGCAAATTGAATGCATATTTATAGTCAAAAGTTCTTCAATGTCTATGTCAGGGCAAACAGTGGGAAAGGTTTTACAAGAGCTGAGCTAGTGATGCGGCTTCAAATGTTAAAGGTGCTTGATTAATTCTGCTGTGTTCTTAACATGTACTCTCTCTCTCTCTCTCTCTCTCTCTCTCTCTCCACAAATTGAATGCATATTTATACCTATATGGCCGTAGTTTCTTCTTTTTCTTGAGCTTAAGGTGCCTCATAAGATTTTTCTCCATCTGGTGCCACATGAACTTCTAATTTTGCTGCTATAACTCCTACTAATCATGCCTCATTGTAGGATATCCTTCTGCTGACATATGTTCCCCTCTTTTTTTTTCTGAGCTTCAGGTGCCACATGAGATATCTCCGAATCTGGATGATTTTGTCCGAATCAAAACCAGAATGCAGGTATAAAGTTCAATACATGTCGAACATTTATCTTATTATCATTCGTGGACAGTGTTGTGAGAATGGCTACATTTTATTAGTATTTTCAACTTCACTAGCTACTCGTGTTCTAGTGACTTACCAAAATTGAAAAGTAAATGAGGCAGGTAGGTTATGGGCCAATCATTGGAAGTAGCTTAAACTGTAATCTCTGAATTGTCGCCATAAAATTTTGGCTTTTAAAATTTACTATTTATGCTGTTTAAACCATGATGTATAGTCATCCAGGCTGCAGCATTCAGATCCCTACCTAACTATGGCTAAATATTTTTTTTTTGATATGCAGCTATGGCTAAAATTACTTAACTTTCTCTGCTTATTCACACCGAAACTATTGCTTTTTTTACATTGAAAGGACATCTGTATGCTGTGAGCTATACGTATCTCTCTCGCCACCACCTGGGTTGTAGTATCAGTTTAGTGTGCTTGTAAAACAGGAAAGGGATGACAGCATTGCCACTGTAATGGGGATGTTTCCAAAATTCTATTTCTGCTTCTGATCTGTTTCACAAGTGTTTAATCCATCCTAATTGTTCTATATTTCCATTTTCAGAGTGTGATGCAAGCTGGATTACTGAAAGAAGGTTTATGTTCAGTCCAGGATGAAAGTGCAGGTTAATTTTGATCTCAATCATAGTAGCCTAGTAGGATAGGGTGTTGGCTTGTTGGGTGAAGTGTGAATTCAATTCTATAAAAAATTTGTCACAGTTTTGTCCCCTTGCAGAATAAGAACTTATATTCAAATATTTGAGCTTTTCCATCAGGCGCCCTAAATGGGTGGATAGACTGAGGTGGATTATGGTGTTAGACATCTGTTTGGGTGAACATTGGGGTTGCTTACATTTTTGTCTTTTCAAGTTAGCTGTGAATGTAAGCCTAGGCACATGTGGTGTAAACCTCTGGGAAATCTAAACAAGCTGAACACGGACAACTCCCGTTTTATGTCTTTTATGTCATAATAAAATCTCTTTTGACCAGCTAATGAACATATGAATATTTTTGTTGCACGCAGTCAAGTTTTGTGCTCAATTGGTTCCTAATACAGGTTTGGTGGTTTCTATTGTGGATCCACAACCTGGTGAGAGCATTATTGATTGCTGTGCTGCTCCTGGAGGAAAGACCTTATTCATGGCAGCCCGACTAAGTGGTCGAGGTAATTTCCAACAAAGCAGAGTCACATCAAGTTGATATAATGAACCAAATTTCACAAAACTTCTTTCTCTTGGTAACAATTTATAAATAACGGTTGGATAAAGCTGTGGGAATGGTGATGATATTCATACTTGTTTGCTGAAACATACAGTTTTTCAGTTGTGAACGATATTAGAGATGCCTTGTTTGAGAATTCCAGGTGCAATATCTGCAATCGACATAAACAAAGGAAGGTTGAGAATCCTGAAAGAGGCTGCCAAGTTGCAGAATGTTGACAATGTTGTAACAACTGTTAATGCCGATCTTCGTACTTTTGCTGTATGTTACTTTGCAGTTTGCAGTAAAAACTGAAGTTTTCTTCTGAATATGTGCACTCATCTGACTTGTTGCTGCTTTCCTCCTATTTCAAGGACCAAAATCAGGATAAGTCAAATAAAGTTTTGTTGGATGCTCCATGTTCTGGGCTGGGTGTTCTTTCCAAGGTACACTAATGCACAAGAGGGTATATTCTTCTGCTTTTTCCCCCCAAAAAGTGAAGCTACTGGCTGCTTATTCTGTTTCTTCTGTACATATTGCAGAGACCAGACTTACGGTGGAATCGGAGGTGGGAGGATATGGAACAACTTAAGGCATTACAAGATGATCTTCTTGATGCAGCTTCTATGTGAGGCTCTTCCGCTGATACTTTTAATTTTCACATTTCTAGTCTCAGTTCTTTCGGGCGTGAAACTAGTGATGCAAAGTCCATCGCTGTTAACTTTATGAAGTTATGGAGTTTCAAACTTGACTCTTGTAATTTTGTTAAACTGAACTTCAAATTTGTGAATGGCTCTGGTTTCCTGTATTCTCTTACAACTTAATGTTTTTGTCAAAACAAAACATCATAATGGGTGCAATATTCATTGGAAAGATGTTTTTGCTACTTTATAGGTTGGTGAAGCCTGGTGGAGTACTAGTATATAGTACATGTTCTATTGATCCTGGAGAAAATGAAGAAAGGGTTGCTGCATTTCTTCTCAGACATCCAGTAAGAGAAATATACACTCATCAATCTCATACTGCTCTATTTCATTTGTTTGGCTCTTTGCTGATGTACAATGGAAAAGTAAGTAAATTGATCAGCTAGATGTTACAAGTTACAACTTAACACGTCTATACAGCATAGTTATATAATATGCTAGAATCTATGACCCCATCCTATTTGCTTCTTTTGAAGAACAAAAATATCTTGGCAAGTGAAATATACCCCCCTAGTTCATGATATTTAAACTTATTTAAATAGAAATTAGTCCACCAGATAATGCTCTTATTCACCAAAAAACTGTATTGTTACTATTGTGCATTTTGCAGGAATTCTGTGTTGATCTTGTTGACAGCTATGTGCCAGCTGATTTTGTTACGGAACATCGTTTCTATTCCTCCAACCCTGTGAAGCATTCAATTGATGGAGCCTTTGCAGCTCGTCTTGTTCGATCATCATAAAATGCAATGTGAGCAAAGGAATGCTTGATAGTTGAAGTTGCACAAGGTCAGGAAGGAAGGAACTTCAACCGTTAATTTGATTCCTTGTGGGTTTCCGAATTCTTAATTTTTGCTGCTCTCTTTCGGATCATTGTTTCTTACAAATAACTGGGGAAAGTGAAGAAGTAGCGATCGTGCAAAAAAAATTGTTTGGTAAGTGCAAAAGCTGTTTGCCGAAGTGAGGGGAGGCAGTGGCACTACTACCTTGCAAGACGAAAAGCGGATATCCAAAAAGATAAGGGATTTTCCAGCATTTTAGACTTGAAGAATTGGGTTGAACTCGATTATGACATTGGGTGCAACAGCAGAGAGCTGGTTGATCTGTTTAACAGAGAGGCCTAATTAAGCTTAATCGAAGTGAGAGTACTTATGCCTGTAATAATTAGTGGATTGTATGTACAGTATATATTATTAGCCTGACAATCATATGTAAAGCTTGTAGGTTTATCCTTCTTGTAAGACATTTTGTAATCTTATCGTACCTATTCCCCAGTGGCCATTTCAGAAGTAAAAATGTAACCTACAAGAAGCGTAGCATAGAACCAGGCAACGATGAAACTTACTGGAGCACGGTGAAAAAAAATGATAAAACAAACAAAAGAGGAAAGAATGTAATCAAGAAGAGAAGTTCTCATTGTGACAAATCCCCACAGTATCCACATAGTCAGAATGAGAAACACTGCACACAGGTTAAGATCAGCGAAACCCAAAAAAAAAAAAAAATTACAGTACTTTCGACGAGTGTGCTAGATTGGCAACCTAAAAAAAACTCAATCTCTAATATACTCTAAAAACAAAAGAACTACTCCCTTCGTCCCATAAAGTTTAGCATTTTCAGGAATATGTGTCATTTTTAAATTGCATGTATCTTTCAATTTATAATGTTTTAAGCGAATTTTTGAACTTTGTTTAATAGAACAAATTAAAATATATCAAAAAAAGGATCCATATTGCTTATAAAAAATATTACGGATTAAAAGATATAATTAATTTTTTCACAGGGCTAGAATAATGAAATTACCAAACTTTATGGGATGGAGGGAGTAGTTTACGAACAATCGTGACACACTTTGATAGATCTGGCTATCAATTCAATAGAGCGCTGCTATTCGCAGCCTTTTATTTTCTCTTATGGCCCATTACATTTCGGTAAATGGTTGTTGAAAATCATACATAACATTTCGGTAAATAGCTGTTGAAAACAAGATTATATTTTGGTAACTATATGTCGAAAATATGTTCAACTTTCGGTAAATAACTACCGAACATATATTTTCAGTAAATAGCTGTTGAAAAAAATAATATATTTCGGTAATTGGATGCTGAAAATATATTTCAATTTGGGTAACTAACTGTCGAGTATAATTAGAAATTTTTAACGGGCTATGGGAGAAAATAAAGAGCAGCGCCCATTCAATAACTAATTGAATCACGAAAATTACCATAATTTCACTTTCCACACATTATCTTGTAAAATTTCAAAATGCCTCCCAAACTTTGACCTCAATATCAAAAATACTCCCAAACTTGCTAAAAACTCAAGCGTACTCCCAAACTTATCTTCCGCTATTCAAACCTACTCCTGCCGTCTGAATCCGTTACTGATGAGTTGGACACTAACAGTGTAAAAAACATTGTAGGGGTGTTTTGGAGAGAAAACACGGTGAGGGTCACCTTCTGAAACACCCAACTATATTCCTCCAAACTTCCTAAAGCTGATAAAAGTTTGGCTAGAGTTGTGGTAGCGGCTCACCTAGCAACTGTCACGGACAAGAAAAGATAAAGCTGACATGACCTTTCACTGGTCCCCCTTGTCTTGAAAAGGAACATTTGAATTATTCAAAAATTCATTATTTGATGTGCCCTTATGCCCTCTATACCATTAAATTAAGATAGCTAGTTTAATGAAATCAAGTTTATGAACTTAATTAACAAGCTAGCTAGTGGTTCCTTTTTAATTGATGGAGCCTTTGCAGCTAGCTCCTCTTGTTCGATCATCATGAAATACGATGTTAAGTCAATGAATGCTTGATATTTTGTTGAAGTTGTGCGAGGTCGACCAAGAAGGAAGTTACTTGAACTTTTAATTTGATTCTTTGTGGTCTCCGAATTTTTAATTTTTGCTGCGCGATCTCTTTCGGATCATTAACGTTACATACAAAAAACTGGAAAAAGTGAAAAAGCAGCTAGCGATCAAGCAAAACAATTTGTTCTCAGTTAGTGCAAAAGTTGTTTGCCAAGGTGAGGGGAGGTAGTGGCACTACTACGTACCTTTGCAAGACGAAAAGCGAACAATATTCAAAAATGCACTTTCAACTTGAAGCATTGGGTTGAACTCGATTATGACGTTGGATGCAACAGCAGAGAGCTAGCTGGTTGAGCTGCTTAACAACGAGGCCTGATTAAGCTTTAATCTATCTGAGAGTATTTATGCCTGAGATGATTAGTGGATTGTATGTATGTATATTAGCCTGCTGTCAATCATTTGTAAAGCTTGTAGGTGTACGACAGAGCCCTATTATTCGCAAGGAATATTTGCAAGAAATCACGTAAGGAAAAACGCGTTTGGACCCATTCTGGGGCCAAATGAGGAATGGCCGTTTAAATGTTGGTTTCTTGATTCTATATATAGTGTAAATTTAAATATTAGCTAGTAACGAAATTACTGAGTCACACTGGTGTGCAATGAAAGTCTCGCCTGGTTTGAGCTGCCTTTTAAAGCCAAGCTATCACAACAAGCCCACCATCTTGTAAATTCCAAGTTAGTTTACATGTGGTTGAGTTAATGATTTTCTTTCTTGTCATCGAAATCTAGTTTTTTTTTTTTTTTTGGAACACGTTAGAAATTCATTGATTAAAATGATGAGTACAGTCTACTGAATACAACTGTGTTATAAAGACCTATTACATACAAGGAAACAAATAACATGTCAAAACCAAATGAAAGATTCAAATCCAGCGAAATAATTGATCAGAAGGTCAGGTGCCAGGGCTGCGTATGGTATTTGTCGATGTCGAGCTATCACAGTAGTTCCACAATTGACAATGCTTTTTATAGAGACCGACCATTGCCAACCTAGTGCGTCCGATGCCACTGTAATGGCTTTTTTTGCACTTTTGGTAGAGAGCACTGCGTGCATGGTAGAGCTGTATGCAACTAGATGGCCGAGCAGCCAACTACAACGCAAAATCGATAGTGAAAAACTTGAGCCACACCGTAAACGTGGTTATTGAACAATGAACTACGAAAATCAAAGAAACCACCACCGCACATACTACCTTACCCACCTCCACTCACAGGAAACTACAGTAAAAAAACATATGGTATAACACATGAAAGACATAAACTAATGCATCTCCAGAGCACCGCAACCGTGATAATCAGAAGTCACCAACAACGAATAAACCTAAACAGATGTGAGCCTAAATCCCACCAATCAACCTCAGTCGAAGATCGCAATCACAGGCAGCTAAACCGCTGGCCGGATTTCGCCCATTTTTAACGGCGGCCGACACATATCAGTTAGCTCTCAACCCAGAGCTTGCATCATCATCCCTGACGACAGGAAGCCTGACGTCAACCTCCACCACAATCACAGGCAGCCAAACCGCTGGCCGGATCGCGTCCATATTATAACGGCAGCCGACACAGATAATTTAGCCAATAACCCAAAACTTTCGGCATCATCCCCGACAACAAACCTGCAAAACCAAACAAACTAAAATAAACTCCAATCGACTCCAATCTAGTTGAAATAAAGATTTGAGAGAAAAAGAGATAATGATAACATGAGCTCGAGAGTATTCAAGGTATGTTTCTGGAATGTCGTTATGCATTGGGAAAAAATTTGTGGCAGAGTTTCTATCGAAGTATGTTATGAAGTCGATGTCTGAGACAACATATGGTTCAAATAGGTGAGCTAAAGAGACAAAAAGAGAAAAAGGAAAAAAAGAAAAGAAAAATGTAAGTCGAGAAAAAGGAGCAAACAAAAGATTGTATGAGTGAAATCCAAAAATAATATTTTTAATTGGTCTTCGAGACTAATTAAATTTTCTCTATATTTATTTAAAATAATATTCATCTATATTCTCTTTATATTTCGTGTTCATTATTTCCTTTGTGTTTTTGCGAAGCATTTTACTCTAATAGAATTTAAATAAATAGGGAATTGATTTTTCTATTCCCTTTTCTCTAACGGTACTTTTCTTCTCTCATAAAACGAATCACATAATAGAGACACAAAAAAGAGTGATGGTAGAAAAAAAGAGAGTGGCAAAATCACTCACTAATAAATATTATCGTGAATCCTTATGAGGATTCTCTTCCCTCATTTGATTGGGCTGTCTGACCCAGCCCAAGAACTGATCAGGGCCCAACCCAGGCCCACGTTCGCAGTCATCTCCAAGACGACGTCGTTCCCACCAGTCGTCGTCGTCGTCATCTTCTCCCTTCTTCAGACATGAGAAACTGAAGAGAGCTAGGGATTACTCCTAATGAGATTACCAGAAGATGAAGAAACAGTGGATGTTGGTTAGGGCACTCTCCAAAACCCTAACCCTAGCTTCATTCACTCGCTCGCTATGTTCTTCTTCAACAGCAACAACACCGACCTTCGCTCTCAAAAACGTAACCAAATCGAACTTCGAATCGGCCCTCGGCGACCTCCGCCGCCTCGTCAGAGACGCCGACTTCGTGGCCGTCGACCTCGAGATGACCGGCGTCACCAGCGCACCGTGGAGAGAGTCGTTTGAGTTCGACCGCTTCGACATTCGTTACCTCAAAGTGAAAGACTCCGCCGAGAAATTCGCTGTCGTTCAGTTCGGCGTCTGTCCATTCCGGTGGGACCATTCGAAGCAATCTTTCGTTGCTCACCCGTAAGTTTTCTTTCTTTGTTTCATTTTTTACTTTTTCTCACGGTTTAATTTAGCTTATTGTCTCTTATGCTTGGGAAATGTCACATGAAGGAAATTTTGAGTATGTATCTTGTTTATGGACTTTCTTTTCTTGATGGAAAGAATGAGGAAAAAAAGGTCTGAAAATGTAAAGAAAAGGTTAGAATCAGATTATGATGTGTGTTGTTGCTAGCTAAACCGGATAGAGTTTTTAAAAAATGACTAATGGTTTAATTTGCGGTAGGGCTGCAACAGAGCTGTTCTCGAGCAGCTCAGGGCTTGGTTCATTGTGGGCCCGGCTTGTTAGTAAACGAGTCAAGTTTGGGTTTTGAGGTCGTTTAGGGAACTACCTGAGCTCGAGTTAGTTATAACTCGTTTATAAAAGCTCAGCTTTTGCATCCAGTCAAAGATTTTCCAAGAGGGAGATCAACTAAATCCCATGTGTGAGTTTTATCCTGGGCATGCAAGTAATTCTTCTGTCATTGTTTTCCGCCAAAGAGGTTTAGAACTCGCATCACAATAGGAGTAAGGTTAATGCTGAGAAGAAATAGTAGAAAAGTAAAATATAATCTCTAAGGCAAATGGGTAATTGAGGCTCGTTTAGTGAACGAGCCAAGCTCGAACACCTTGATCCTAAACGTTCCGAGTTCGAGCTAGGCTAGTTTTGAATGGGCCAAGTTTGAACAATTAAAAGCTCAGCTTGTTTGCAGCCCCTATATTTATTTGCCTAATTCTCTATTTGGATGCTTGGGAAATGTAAGAAAAAGAAGGCAAGTTTGAGTATTTATCTTGTTTATGGACTTTCTTTTGTTGATGGAAACTGGAAGTGGAAAGAATGAGGAAGAAAAAGTTCGAAAGGATGAAATACTGGGAACCGGATTGTTGATAGTAAAACCGGAGAGTCAAATTTTATTTATTTATTTATTTGTAATATTTGAATTCTATGTCCGATCAAATTATGCTTTTTTTTGTTTAGTGAAAAAAACTGGTGAACAGAATTATTGTAAAATTTAACTTCCGAATCGAATAGAACTGTAAGCAGGACTAGAGTAGGTGTTTCCAAAGTCAGGAAAAGGAAAGATCTCCTCTACAGTCTACACTCTGTCTTTGGACATTATCTGTAGTATAGGAGAAAAAACTGGTTATATGCTCTGCTTATTTAGGGATAAAAACTGTTATTATACAATTTAATCACGTGTTGAGCTTGCCCTCATCCTGCTTCTCATTTTTGCTTGACAGGCACAATTTTTATATATTTCCGTGGAAAGAAATTCCAGTCGGTGGCCGATCGTACGAGTTCCTTTGCCAGACAACCTCTATTGACTTCTTGGCTAGATACCAGTTTGATTTCAATTTGTGCATACAGGAAGGTACCTTATTTGTCTCTATATTGTTTCTAGTGACTTGCATTCAGAGTTCTTCTACATACCCATAATTAAACCGCAGGAAAGGGTCACATTTTCTTTCTACATACCCATGGACCAGATTGGCTTTGGTATGGAGCACAATACACCAAGGTTGCATTTACAGTCACATTTTCTTTCTAGTTGCTTTTCTGTGGTTCAAATAATCCTCAATATATTGATGTGTTGTTGCATTAATTCCCCAAGGAATGAGTGGTCAATGATACTTCTCTCTCAGTGGTTTTCTTAATGGAATACTTGTATTGTGGGCACTTTGATACTTTCAACTTTCGGATTTTATGGATAACATCTCATCACTTGAGATTGCCAGAGGATAGCATAGCACATCTCTGGCTAAAATTGGGACTATTTAGTTTACCTTTGTGTGGGTGTATTTCTTCAGCAATCCTTCTTGATGGGGATGATTTTCCCCAATGGAGCAATTCTGATTGGGATATTAATAAACATTGAAATCATAATCTGTTTGTTTGTTGCCATGCGCTTCATTTAGTGCGTTTGTTTGAGATTTACACTCGTGGAAAATTCTCAGGAATATCTTATTTATCCAGAGGACAAGAGGATGACGCATTGAGGAACTTGCATTCTATGTATGAGGATGAGTTGAGGTGCAACTCGAGAGAAGCTAGAGATACACCAGTAGTTAGAATTGCAGATGTTCTCTTCACTGAGAGAATGAAGAACAGAATCAGTGAATGGCGCGATGGATTGTTACTGAATAGAAATCACAGGTCTGAAACCCAGGAGGTTTCTAACGACTCCCCTCAACAGTTTCAAACTATTTTCTTCAAGATGCGTCCAGCTCTTTTGCTGAATGGGTTCACTTCTCACCAACTAAGGTTGATTCAGTTGGTAATGCTCTATAATTTTTCTGTGTACCACATGTGCAGTTAATCAAGGGAATGCGGTACTTGTTTGTCATTTGTGACGGTTGGCTGCCTTGGCATAAATGAAGCGCTCTAGATTGATATTATGTTCCAATAAAAAAATTGATATTATGTTGTTAATTGTTAGAAATGAGAGGATAACCTGATGATATCGTCTTACATGATTCTTTTCCATACCGGCAGCAGCTCCGGCACAATTGATGGGTTATGAAGATACAATTGTTTGGCACCATATTTGTAATGAATAACTGCATCTTTAATGATATACCCTAAGTTAGGGATCGGAAGATCTTCGATTATTATTGCAGTACTGCCTTGATAACTTCTTTAAAGACCATTGCTTTATCCTGCCCACCTTTTAGTTCATGGCGTCCAGGACTGGCTGAATTTTTCATAATCGCTGAGCAGTGAAACTGAAATATACAGGTCATAGAAAAGCATTATGAAGATCTTGTTTTCGTTCGTGAAAAGGCTGAGACTTCCTCTGTACACCAATTAGTTGTGTACGTGGACTCCAGAAATGACAGGGACTTGGTTATGGTAAGATGTAAACCCTTGGAAAGAGCTATTTTTGCTTTCTTTCGTGTGAGTGTGAACTTATCCATATTTTTCTGTTTATGAAAAAAATATTACCCTTTTCAGCTTGTTTTTTTTTATAGGCACCCTTTTCAGCTTGTTAGAGTAGTTAGATGAGTTCCTCGATGATTGTTCTGTTCACCTCTTGTTTTACCTATGGCCTCAAACTGTTACAAGTCAGGTCTGAGTACTATGCATAGAGCATTCAACGTAAACTTAGTTTTGGTGAACTGAGGGATTCAGTAACGTTACACCTATTTACCTAAATAATTTGATGACAAGAGGCTTTCTGATGAACAAAGCTGATGGGGGATGGGGCTGAAAATGTACATGAGTGGGATACCGCCTATGTAGCACGGACACGGACATGGACACGGAACACAGCAATTCTAAAAAAATGGGGATACGGACACGGCGGGGGACACGCCACGTGTACAAAGAAATAAATATATATATATACATTTTTTTTTCTTCCATGTCTGTTGATGAAGACATGTCCTATATGAATGTATAAGATTACTGTGGTCCAAATAAAGGCATAATTACAGTTTAACCCAAATATTTTTGAATAATTTCATATTAACCCCTCAAAATTAAAAATATATTACATTTTGACCCCCACCTCTGTCCCCTATCAAAAAATAATAAAAATTATTGGACGTGGCGTGTCCAATACGTATTTGGGCGTGTCCCCGCCCTGTCCCCGTGTCCAATACGTGGACACGGCACCCTTTTGGAGTGTCGGTGCTTCATAGGATACCACTACCTTGTGTCATATTAGCTGCACCTCACAGAGACGTGATTCTTGTACCAATCTCTTGCAGAAGGACGTCAAGGATGGGCTTCACAAGGAAGCAGAGATGAAAATCAAAGCTGCGGTTGGGTTTCGGCACGTTATTGACCTCCTCTCCTCAGAGCAGAAGTTGATTGTTGGTCACAATTGCTTCCTTGGTACAAATATGAGAGAGTTTTGCTACTAGTTGTTTTTTTCTTTCTTTCTTTCTTTTTTTTTTTTTTCCTTTTTCTATAAGTTTATCTTCACTTGGATGCTTTTTCTTTGTGATACAGATATTGCGCACATATATAGCAAATTTTTAGGTCCTCTTCCTTCTACTGCTGAAGAATATGTCTCCTCCGTAAATAAGTACTTCCCATACATCATTGACACAAAAATACTCTTGAACGCAAAAGATATGCATCTGCCTCTGATGAAGAAGAGCAGCACATCACTCTCCAGAGCATTTTCCTTATTATGTCCAGAAATCGCTTCCAGTGTTCAGGGACAGGGTTTGGGACTCAAACCACGTGTTAAAGTGGAAGTTCAGGTGGATGACATGAGGTGTGCTTCCCTTTGTAATCATTTGTAGTGTGTGGAGTTTTTCATTTCACTGCCTATTCATTTTGTTCATTTTTTCAATTTGGTGTTTCAAGTTTCTATGGCTCATCTACTGGTTACATAAGCTGGCAAAAGTGTTCGCTCCAAACTAGCCATGGTACAAGGCATGTCGCCTTGGGACTCTATTGAGGATATGCGTCTGCAGTTTTCTAGTTTAGTGGACCTACGGTTCAAGAGTAACTAGTCACATTAAGGTTATGATATTGCACCTTCAGCATATGTTCACAAGTCATTCTGTCAAACTTCCAAATTACATGTGTACAAGGTTGGGCCCTTCTGGAGCTCTTTAATGATACGCCTTGTGTACTAATCAAAGAGAAAAACAAACAGTGTCTGACAGAAATTTGCTCATCATCTTATTGAAGAGTTTACTTTGACTTATTTATATTGATTGAAGTTTGAAATTTTTATTAAATGGAGTACTAATGAATAAGAAGCTATCGGAACCTTTTTTGAGGATAGAAATCTCAAACCCACTAAAATTTGTCTGTTCTCCATGCTTAGATGGGGAATGCTTATACTCTCAGCTGTTAATAGATTTGAAACTCCATTTACAGGTCCTTGAACTGGAACTCTGGAGCTAAGCATGAAGCAGGCTATGATGCTTTTATGACAGGGTGTGTTTTTGCCCAAGCATGCAGTCATCTTGGTTACGATTTCAAGCTTTATTCACCCTCCACGAATTTGGCCAATGATGAGAAGCTTCAAAAGCACATCAATCTTCTCTATTTGAGCTGGATTAATGGTGACATCATTGATTTAAGAACCGGTAATCGAACTGCTGAGTCCGCATACTCTAACAATCTTAAAATCCGGTATCCGAGGATTGTGTTTCAAAATATTGCTTTAATATGGGGATTTCTGCCAAAGATCAAGGCAAGGGAGATTAGGGAATGCATAACTAAAGTCTTTGGCCTAAACTCAGTTAGTTCTGTCTATCATTTGGATGAAACTGCAGTGTTTGTGCAGTTTAGTAAGGCTGAATTGGTCACTGATTTTCTTCAGTTGAAGGAAACCTTGGAAAGAAACAACGATCCAATCTCAGTTTTGCATCCCCTTTCAAAACTTCTAGAAGGCGGAAACACTCATGCAGCCACTTATGAGTCCTATAAAAGGATTTGTGGTTCACCGATTTCAGAAGTCTTGTTTGCTGATCAGGCAGAGGCAATGCGTATTAAATGGAAGACTGAATCCTTAGAATCCAACAGAGGGGTTGAAACCCAAGAAAATGAAATGGCTACTTTTCCAAATACTTCTGATCGAAGTGAGTCGGGGAAGATAAACAGAATCATAGACAATCTAGCATGTGGCCATGTCCAAGAAGACGAAGCCATTGATTCCTCGTACACTTGTGAAGCTCAGCTTAGCAAATAGGGCAGAACTTCTAATTTGTGTTGCACGGGATCTAAGATGTATCCTCCTAGATTAGTGCTTCTTATTAAGATATTGTTTTCTTGAACATTTTGAAAATTATCGAAATCCGAAGAAAGTTTTTTGTACTTTCTGTTTATGAACTAGGTTTTGTATTCAAATGCATGAGTAATGCGTAAGTACCCATGCCGCCTCTACAGACTACAAATGCCTCAAATCTTTACAAAAGAGAGAACAATTAACATACCATCCATCAAGGCAAGATGCACGTGGTTAACATTCTCGAACATATATAAAATAAAGAGCACCTTCCCTCTTTCTCTGTAGACTAGTCGACAGTAGTAAGCCTAACTGCCAAACTAGTTGTTGTGGGAGAGAACCGAATTTGAAGTGACTATAAAGGTTCAATAGTGATCCCACATACGCATAAAAAACACAACCAAAAAAAATAATCCAAGCTAATTGAACGTGTGCATTGATATCTTGCGAGGTTCAATCTCAAAAACAATGATAACTCGTACTATTACTGTAGATGGAATATCAGAATAGCATTAACCAAAAACTATGACGAATCATTACTACTAGGGTTGTCTACGGTCCGGATCGGATTGGATTCGTATGAATCCAATCCTAATCCGTAACTCACGGTTTTTAGAAAATGCGATCCAATCCTAATCCAAAAGTCTCACGGTTCAGTCCCGGTTTTATCCACGGATTCCCTTCCAAAAAAATAAAATGATGCTACTACCATGATCATATTCCAAATAAAAATGCAAACACTAATTTCCATAAACATTGTCCAAATTGTAAAGACAGTTAAGGCATTAAGGCAATAAATATGGTAAAGGTAGCAAGGCAGCAACCAAATAAAACTAAGCATTGTCCAAAATACACAAATTCTGGTCAAGCATGATCTACTTATAACATCCCATAAAAACCAAACAAAAACTAGCAAATTAGTTTCTCAAAACAAACAAGCAAATTAGTAAAATTATAATTATTTATATATATTACACACATATCTATATATATTTTTTAAATATCTCACGGTCCAGTTCGGTTAATCCACGGTTTTGAAATGAAAATCCAATTCTAATCCGTATCTCACGATTTTTCAATTTTCAAATCCATATCCGGACCATTAATTCACAGACAAAATCCAAAAAACACGGATCGAATCGGTCCGGACCGGTTTCACAATTCTCGATTTTTCTTGGACAGCCTAAGGTCCAATATAGCACATCCCCCATTTTAAAATAATAATAATAATAATAATAATAATAATAATAATAAGGACATCCCTTTTTTCCGTCTCTTTACTCAAGTGTCATGGTCACAAACTAGAACCATGTAGTTGATGAATCAGTGTGGCATGGCAAAGCGACAAAGAGGACACAAGTTGCTACTTTCCAACCAGCGGACAATGCAATTACCATGAAATATATGAGAACAAGGCATACGAATAACCTTGGCTCCAATCGGAAGAGTCTACAAGCAAATCCTACACTCTTCAACTTGTAGACATGAATTGTCGTCAAAAATTGTCACTCTCTCCAAAGCTTCAATGGATGACTTGGTGGCAGGAACAAATTTCACTACTTGCATTATTGAGTCCCGCGTAGCCCTGGCCATGTGATCATCAACAAACTCCCGATCCCTAAACTCCGGATGACTCATTTCCCTAGCGCTTTCCTCCCTGAACCTCCTGTAGAGTCCCTCCCTGAACTCCTGACGACTCCTTTCCTTGGCAATCGCCCTGGCCTCACTCCTAATCTAAATATCCACAGCAATGGGTAGTACTTTCCGATCCACATTATTAGGATCATTCAGCATTGAATGGGCCAATGACATAATCTCATTCACAATCAACTCTGCAACCTTCTCGGAAATACGCGCATCAACCAGCAAGATCGCCAAAACTTCCCTCTTCTCCTCGATTTGGGATAGAAAGTCATCGCAACGCATACAGTATTGTCTCAGGTATGAGTACAACACTTGATCGTCATGGTTGGGATTATCGCGATGATAACTAAACCGCAGTTCAGTACGAAAGCCAGAGTGACCAAGGAGGGGTTCAATGCTGATGCTATCATCTTCCCAACAATTATAAGAAAACATAGCAGCATCAGCAACAGCAGCATCCATGTTTCTGAATGATAATGATGGTAAATTGATAGGATACCTAATCAAAACGAATGAGAACAATTAATAAGAGAGATGTTCAAATTAATTTGGTAAATCAAAACTAGAACTGGCCGGTGTTAATCTTTATCTTTCCCACCATAGCGGACCTCCCATATTTATAGACCATGTACGTACGTATTATACATATAATCATAAACCGATTAGGAATACTATTCCTAATTAATAGTAGGTTCCTAATACGAGTATGAAACAAATAAGAAAAGTAGTGTGCCCACCACGGCCATGAACGAATCCTTCTCTTAATAGGAAATAAAGAATAGCAAGGATTATTTAGTGTGGCACCGCTACCTAGTGCCCTAGGCCTTCTCTTTTTGCTAACTCAGGTGTCTCTTTCGTACATCTTAACTAATCCTAGGAGACTATTTCCACCGTCCACTTGCTGGGATTCCAATTAAACTCAGAGCAAAAGCGAGCAAAGCTCTAAATGGACTGACCTCAAAAGAATTGATAACACCTAGGAAGTTTCGAACCTAAGATCTTAGGAGTGAACAAACTTCTAAGTTTTGAGCCTTGACCACTAGGTCAACCCCTTGGGGTTGCCCTGGGCCATTTCTTAACCATACATTGTGGTGGAAAGAGACCCGCGGCACCATGTGGCAATGCCTTAGGTGAATGATTTTTCTAATTTTTGGAATTTTATTTTTGAAATACTAATACTCTGTGGAATAGGAATGCGAAATTCTCAAGGAAATTCTAATTTTGGGACCAAGGCCAGTGAGAGAGCATCTCGAACCACCTATGACATAGAGAAACAAAGAACAAGAAGTAATTTACTTTTCACTAGCCAAAGGCTAAAGTTTACTTAAACACACTCTAATGATTTCATTCATAGGAAAGGATATAAATAGCATTTGTTGGAACATCCCTCCAACATAGGAAAGACAAACTTAGATTTTCAAGACACAAATTAAAAAGACTTGACCATAAGCTAGTTGAAAGATGTGTTTGACTATTGAAACTTAAAAAAAAACACTTAGAAAGACTCTTCGATCGACTCAAAAAGACACTAAAAAATTGTGGAATAATACTTAGAATAGGAAATAAAAGACGAGATAAAAAAAAAAACCCTCGTTTCTTGTAGCGCCATTACAATTCCGCATCAATAAGGACATCCCCTTTTTCCCGTCTCTTTACTCAAGTGTTATGGTCATGAACTAGAACCAAGTAGTTGATGAATCAGTGTGGCGAAGACTCCTTAACCTGGCGAGTTCCTCCTTCACATCCCTCTCGATTTCCTCCCTCAACTCCCGACGATCCCTTTTCCTGGCAATCGCCCAAGCCTCACTCCTAATCTGAATATTCACAGCAATGGGTAGTACTTTTCGATCCACATTCTTAGGATCATTCAGCATTGAATGGGCCAATGACATAAACTCATCCAAATCGACTCTGCACCGCTCTCAGAAATACCCGCATCAACCAGAAAGTGAGCCAAAAAATACCTCTCCTCCTCGTTTTGGGATAGAAACTCATCGCGAAGCATAAAGTATCCTCTTTGATATGAGTACAACACTTGAACATCATCGTCATGGTTGGGATTATCGTGATGATAACTAAACCGCAGTTTGGTACGAAAGCCAGAGCGACCGAGGAGGGGTTCAATGCTGATGCTATCATCTTCCCAACACTTATAAGAAAACATAGCAGCAGCAGGATGATTATCCATGTTTCTGAATGATATTAATGATGGTAAATTGATACGATACCTTAATCAAAACGAATGAGAACAATTAAGGGTAAACTACAGTTAACCCCCTTAAAGTAAGCTTCACGTACACTTTGTTCCCTCTAACTTTTTGTTTTGACACTCAACCCCTATAACTAATTGAAATTCAAACGGTCATAACTTCAAACGGTCATAACTTCTTTGTCTGAAATCGAAAATATGCAAATTGTATATCGATTTTGAGGTCTTGAAGTCAGCTTTCTAATGACATAAAAATCACATCACGATTCATAGCACACAGAAAGTTATGATCAAAACGGTCTTTCTGTCTATCAGCCCTTACTCATTTGATCATAAATTTCTGTGTACTTTGAATCGTGATGTGATTTTGGTGTCATTAGAAAGTTGACTTCAAGACCTCGAAATTGATATATAATTTGCATGTTTTCGATTTCGGACGAAGAAGTTATGACCGTTTGAAGTTATGACCGTTTGAAGTTATAACCGTTTGAATTTCAGTTAGTTAAAGGGGGTTGAGTGCCAAGAAAAGAAGTTAGAGGGGGCAAAGTACACGTGAAGCTTAGTTTACCCCTAACTAAGCTTCACGTGTACTTTATCCCCTCTAACTTCTTTTTTTGGCACTCAACCCCCTCTAACTAACTGAAATTCAAACGGTCATAATTTCAAACGGTCATAACTTCTTCGTCCGAAATCGAAAACATGCAAATTGTATATCGATTTCGAGGTCTTGAATTCAACTTTCTAATGACATCAAAATCACATCACGGTTCAAAGCACACAGAAAGTTATGATTAAAACGGTCTTTCTGTCTACCAGTCCTTACTCTTTTGATCATAACTTTCTGTGTGCTTTGAATCGTGATGTGATTTTTGTGTCATTAGAAAGATGACTTCAAGACCTCAAAATTGATATATAATTTGCATGTTTTCGATTTCGGACGAAGAAGTTATGACCATTTGAAGTTATGACCGTTTGAATTTCAGTTAATTAGAGGGGGTTAAGTGCCAAAAAAATAAGTTAGAGGGGGCAAAGTGCACGTGAAGCTTAGTTAGGGGTAAACTTCAAACGGTCATAACTTCTTTGTCTGAAATCAAAAACATGCAAATTATATATCAATTTCGAGGTCTTGAAGTCAGCTTTCTAATGACATCAAAATCACATCACGATTCAAAGCACACAAAAAGTTATGATCAAATGAGTAAGGGCTGGTAGACAGAAAGACCGTTTTGATCATAACTTTCTGTGTGCTTTGAACCGTGATGTGATTTTGATGTCATTAGAAAGTTGAATTCAAGACCTCGAAATCGATATACAATTTGCATGTTTTCGATTTCGGACGAAGAAGTTATGACCGTTTGAAATTATGACCGTTTGAATTTCAGTTAGTTAGAGGGGGTTGAGTGCCAAAAAAAGAAGTTAGAGGGGGCAAAGTGCACGTGAAGCTTAGTTAGACCTAACTAAGCTTCACGTGCACTTTGCCCCCTCTAACTTCTTTTTTTGGCACTCAACCCCCTCTAACTAACTGAAATTCAAACAGTCATAACTTCTTCGTCCGAAATCGAAAACATGCAAATTATATATCAATTTCGAGGTCTTGAAGTCAGCTTTCTAATGACACTAAAATCACATCATGATTCAAAGCACACAGAAAGTTATGATCAAATGAGTAAGGGCTGGTAGACAGAAAGGTCGTTTTGATCATAACTTTTTGTGTGCTTTGAATCGTGATGTGATTTTTGTGTCATTAGAAAGCTGACTTCAAGACCTCGAAATCGATACACAATTTGCATGTTTTCGATTTCAGACAAAGAAGTTATGACCGTTTGAAGTTATGACCGTTTGAATTTCATTTAGTTAGAGGGGGTTGAGTGTCAAAACAAAAAGTTAGAGGGAACAAAGCGCACGTGAAGCTTAGTTAAAGGGGTTAACTGTAGTTTACCCTTAATTGTTCTCATTCGTTTTGATTAAGGTATCCTATCAATTTACGATCATTAATATCATTCAGAAACATGGATAATCATCCTGTTGCTGCTATGTTTTCTTATAAGTGTTGGGAAGATGATAGCATTAGCATTGAACCCCTCCTCGGTTGCTCTGGCTTTCGTACCAAACTGCGGTTTAGTTATCATCGCGATAATCCCAACCATGACGATGATGTTCAAGTGTTGTACTCATATTAGAGAGGATACTTTATGCTTCGCGATGAGTTTCTATCCCAAAACGAGGAGAAGAGGTATTTTTTGGCTCACTTTCTGGTTGATGCGGGTATTTCTGAGAGTGGTGCAGAGTCGATTTTGGATGAGTTTATGTCATTGGCCCATTCAATGCTGAATGATCCTAAGAATATGGATCAAAAAGTACTACCCATTGCTGTGAATATTCAGATTAGGAGTGAGGCCTGGGCGATTGCTAGGAAAAGGGATCATCGGGAGTTGAGGGAGGAAATCTCGAGGGACGTGAAGGAGGAACTCGCCAGGTTAAGGAGTCTTCGCCACACTGATTCATCAACTACTTGGTTCTAGTTCGTGACCATAACACTTGAGTAAAGAGACGGGAAAAAGGGGATGTCCTTATTGATGCGGAATTGTAATGGTGCTACAAGAAACAAGGGTTTTTTTTTTTTTAATCTCGTCTTTTATTTCCTATTCTAAGTATTATTCCACAAAATTTTAGTGTCTTTTTGAGTCGATCGAAGAGTCTTTCTAAGTGTTTTTTTTTTAAGTTTCAATAGTCAAAAATATTTTACGTCCAAACAAACGGAGCCTACGGGGAAAAAGAGGAGGTGGCCACGGATTGAATCAGAAAACAGAGGTTTCAACTTCGATGTCCGCCTTCAACAGAACTTCGATGGTTTCAACTTCGATGTCCGGCTAAACTCGTTTCTAAGGTGTAGATGATGCTCGAACTCTGAGTAACGATTTTTTATGTTTTGATTTAGTGTTTTAATTATTCGAATCGTGGTTGTATGACTTGAGGATTTATTTGCGGTATTAATTTTTTCTATCAAATCTTGTATATGATTTTCTAGATTTTTATGCACGTTCATACAACGGTTCTTAATTGTTTATGATAACTGAGTAAGATGGGTTATACTTCGTAAGACGTGCCGTACTATTAGATGGTCCGTGCCATAGAGACGGGTCGTACTAGTAAGACGGTTTGTGCTAAGCAGCGATACCCCATCAGGCGATACCGTGAGGGCCCGCGAAACCCTAACGATATCTGGATTGATTCGAATAATTAACTTTTATCATCCCATAAGTATTGCTACAACGGGTCGAGTAGATTCGAAACCCTAGATCTTTTCTCTCATAAACTCTCGTTATTTCTTAATTGCTTTAATTTAATTTAGCTTTTAATATTTTCGAAATCCAACAACAAATCCTTTTCTGAATTAATTTAGAAATCAATTAAAAGATAACTGCAACTCAGCCCGCCTGAGGACGATACTTAGAGTAGACATGAAGAGGACCTAAAAATTTGCTATATATATGCGCAATATCTGTATCACAAAAGAAAAGCATCTAAGTGAGAAGATAAATGTACAGAAAAAGGGAAAAAAATAAGAAAGAGAAAAAACAACTTGCAGCAAAACTCTCTCATATTTGTACCAATGAAGCAATTTAGACCAACAATCAACTTCTGCTCTGAGGAGAGGAGAGGAGGTCAATAACGTGCCGAAACCCAACCGCAGCTTTGATCTTCACCTCTGCGTCCTTGTGAAGCCCATCCTTGACCTCCTTCTGCAAGAGATTGGTACAAGAATCATGTCTCTATGAGGTGCAGCTAATATACACAAGGTAGTGGTATCCTGTGAAGCACCGAGAATGTCGTGTCTAGGACATAACCTGCTTCTGTGATCAATTATTAATGCCTTAATGATCTCGAAATGCCTTGAAAAGAGTCTAGTATATTAAATATATTCAATTAGGAGTATTTAAAAAGGGAGAATTAAGGAGGGATTTTGGAGGGAAATGTTAGAGGAAAAAAAATAAACAATGCAAATAATACCCTTCTCTAAACTTTACATTTTGAATAATATACTCTATTTTGAGTCTCCCAAATAGTAGAGATTGAGCAGATAAAAAAAAATAAAATGGTGGAGATTGAGCGAGAGACTGGTTCGAGATGCTCTCAATGGCTCTGGTTCCCAAAATTAGAACTTCCTCGAGAATTTTGCATTCCTTCTCCATAGAGTATTAGCATTTCAAAAATAAAATAATTAGAAAAATCATACACCTAAGGCATTGCCACATGGTGCCATGGGTCTGTTTTCTACCACAATGTATGGTTAAGAAAAGGCCCTGGGCAATCCTAAGGGGTTGACTTAGCGGTCAAGGCTCAGGACTTAGAAGTTTGCTCAGTCCTCAGGTCACAGGTTCGAAACTTCTTAGGTACTATCAATTCTTTTGAGGCCGGTCCATTTAGTGGTTTGCTCGCTTTTGCTTTGGCTATAATTGGGATTCCAGCAAGTGGACGGTGCAAAATGGTCTCCTAGGATTAGTTAAGATGTGCGAAAGGGACACCTGAGTTAGCAAAAAGAGAAGGCCTAGGGCACTAGGTAGCGGTGCCACACTAAACAATCCATGCTATTCTTTATTTCCTATTAAGAGAAGGAATCGTTCATGGCCGTGGTGGGCACACTACTTTTCTTATTTGTTTCATACTCGTATTAGAAACCTACTATTAATTAGGAATAGTATTCCTAATCGGTTTATGATTATATGTACAATACGTATGTACATGGTCCAAACGGTCATAACTTAGCTTAGTTAGAGGCCCCTCTAACTAAGCTTCACGTGCACTTTACCCCCTCTAACTTCTTTTTTTGGCACTCAACTCCCTCTAACTAACTGAAATTTAAACAGTCATAACTTCAAACGGTCATAACTTCTTCGTCCGAGATCGAAAACATGCAAATTGTATATCGATTTCGAGGTCTTGAAGTCATCTTTCTAATGACACCAAAATCATATCACGATTCAAAGCACACAGAAAGTTATGATCAAAAAGATCTTTCTATCTACCAGCCCTTACTCATTTGATCATAACTTTTTGTGTGCTTTGAATCGTGATATGATTTTAGTTGCATTAGAAAGCTGACTTCAAGACCTCGAAATTGATATATAATTTGCATATTTTCGATTTCGGACGAAGAAGTTATGACCGTTTGAATTTCAGTTAGTTAGAGGGGGTTGAGTGCCAAAAAAAGAAGTTAGAGGGGCAAAGTGCACGTGAAGCTTAGTTAGAGGGCAAACGGTCATAACTTCTTTGTCTGAAATCGAAAACATGCAAATTGTATATCAATTTTGAGGTCTTGAAGTCAGCTTTCTAATGACACCAAAATCATATCACGATTCAAAGCACACAGAAAGTTATGATCAAAACGGTCTTTCTGTCTACCAGCCCTTACTCTTTTGATCATAACTTTTTCTATGCTTTGAATCGTGCTGTGATTTTGGTGTCATTAGAAAGCTGACTTCAAGACCTCAAAATTTATATAAAATTTGCATGTTTTCGATTTCGGACGAAGAAGTTATGACCGTTTGAAGTTATGACCGTTTGAATTTCAGTTAGTTAAAGGGGGTTGAGTGCCAAAAAAAGAAGTTAGAAGGGGCAAAGTGCACGCGAGGCTTAGTTTGAGGGGGTTAACTATAGTTTACCCCAATTAAGGGTAAACTACAGTTAACCCCCTCTAACTAAGCTTCACGTGCACTTTACCCCCTCTAACTTTTTGTTTTGACACTCAACCCCCTCTAACTAACTGAAATTCAAACGGTCATAACTTTAAACGTTCATAACTTCTTTGTCTGAAATTGAAAACATGCAAATTGTATATCGACTTCGAGGTCTTGAAGTCAGCTTTCTAATGACACCAAAATCATATCACGATTCAAAGCACACAGAAAGTTATGATCAAAACGGTCTTTCTGTCTACCAGTCTTTACTCTTTTGATTATAACTTTCTGTGTGCTTTGATTCATGATGTGATTTTGGTGTCATTAGAAAGCTGACTTCAAGACCTCGAAATTGATATATAATTTGCATGTTTTCGATTTCGGACGAAGAAGTTATGAACGTTTGAAGTTATGACGATTTGAATTTCAGTTAGTTAGAGGGGGTTGAGTGCCAAAAAAAGAAGTTACAGGGGCAAAGTGCAAGCGAGGCTTAGTTAGAGGGGGTTAACTATAGTTTACCCTAATTAATAAGTAGTATTCCTAATACGAGTATGAAACAAATAATTAGAATAGTAGTGTGCCCGCCCACCACGGTCATGAATCCTTTCCCACCACGGCCATGAACGAATCCTTCTCGTAATAGGAAAATAAAGAATAGCAAAGATTATTCAGGCACTGCTACCTAGTGCCCTAGGCCTTTTCTTTACTAACTCGGGTGTCTGGGCCAGCTTTCGCACATCTCGACTAATCCTTCTCTAATTTGTGTTGCACGGGATCTAAGATGTATCCTCCTAGGTTAGTGCTTCTTATTAAGATATTGTTTTCCTAAACATTTTGATAATTATCGAAATCTGAAGAAAGGTTTTTGTACTTTCTGTTTATGAACAAGGTTTTTGTATTCAAATGCATGAGTAATGGCTAAGTACCCATGCCACCTCTACAGACTACAATTGAGTCAAATCGTTACAAAAGAGAGAACAATTAACATACCATCCATCAAGGCAAGATGCACCCGGTTACTATTTTCGAACATATATAAAATAAAGAGCACCTTCCCTCTTCCTTTGTGGACTAATCGATAGTAGTAAGCCTAACTGCCAAACTAGTTGTCGTGGGAGAGAACCGAATTTGAAGTGACTATAAAGGTTCAATAGTGATCCCACATACGCATAAAAAACACAACCAAAAAAATAATAATCCAAGCTAATTGAACGAGTGCATTGAGTTCTTGCAAAACGTTTGCATTGATTTCTTGCAAGGTTCAATCTCAAAAAAGATGATAACTCGTACTATTACCATAGATGGAATATCATAATAGCATTAACAAGAAAATGTGACGAATCATTACTGCCAATATAGCACATTCCCCATTTAAAAAATAAAATAAATGTGGCATGGCAAATCGACAAAGAGGACACAAACTAGAACCATGTAGTTGATGATGAATCAGTGTGGCATGGCAAAACGACAAAGAGGACACAAGTTGCTACTCTCCAACCAGCGGGCAATGCAATTACCATGAAATATATGAGAACAAGGCATACGAATAACCTTGGCTCCAATCAGAAGAGTCTCCAAGCAAATCCTACACTCTTCAACTTGTAGACATGAATTGTTGTCGAAAATTGTCACTCTCTCCAAAGTTTCAATGGATGACTTGGTGGCAGGAACAAATTTCACTACTTGCATTATTGAGTCCCTCGTAGCCCTGGCCATTTGATCATCTGCAAACTCCCGATCCCTAAACTCCGGATGACTCCTTTCCCTGGCGCGTTCCTCCCTAAACCTCCTGTAGAGTCCCTCCATGAACTCCCGACGACTCCTTTGCCTGTCAATCACCCTGGCCTCACTCCTAATCTGAATATCCACAGCAATGGGTAGTACTTTCCGATCCACATTATTAAGCTCATTCAGCATTGAATGGGCCAATGACATAATCTCATTCACAATCGACTCTGCAACGCTCTCGAAAATACCCGCATCAACCAGTAACATCGCCAAAACATCCCTCTCCTCCTCGTTTTGGGATAGAAAGTCATCGCGAGGCATAAAGTATTGTCTCTGGTATGAGTACAGCACTTGATCGTCATGGTTGGGATTATTGCGATGATAACTAAACCGTAGTAGGGCACGAACGCCAGAGCGACGACGGAAGGGTTCAGTGTCGATGCTATCATCTTCCCAACAATTATAAGAAAACATAGCAGCATCAGCCGCAGCATCCATGTTTCTGAATGATAATGATGGTAAATTGATAGGATACCTAATCAAAACGAATGAGAACAATTAATGAGAGATGTTCAAATTAATTTGGTAAATCAAAACTAGAACTGGCCGGTGTTAATCTTTATCTTTCCCACCATAACTAGAACTGGCCGGTGTTAATCTTAATCTTTCCCACCATAGCGGACCTCCCATATTTATGGACCATGTACGTACGTATTGTACATATAATCATAAACCGATTAGGAATACTATTCCTAATTAATAGTAGGTTTCTAATACGAGTATGAAACAAATAAGAAAAGTAGTGTGCCCACCACGGCCATGAACGATTCCTTCTCTTAATAGGAAATAAAGAATAGCATGGATTATTTAGTGTGGCACCACTACCTAGTGCCCTAGGCCTTCTCTTTTTGCTAGCTCAGGTGTCCCTTTTGCACATCTTAACTAATCCTAGGAGACCATTTCCACCGTCCACTTGCTGGAATCCCAATTATAGCCAGAGCAAAAGCGAGCAAACCACTAAATGGACCGGCCTCAAAAGAATTGATAGTACCTAAGAAGTTTCGAACCTGCGACTTGGGGAGTGAGCAAACTTCTAAGTCCTGAGCCTTGACTGCTAAGTCAGCCCCTTGGGATTGCCCAGGGCCTTTTCTTAACCATACATTGTGGTAGAAAGCAGACCCATGGCACCATGTGGCAATGCCGTAGGTGAATGATTTTTCTAATTATTGGAATTTTATTTTTGAAATGCTAATACTCTGTGGAGAAGGAATGCGAAATTCTCGAGGAAGTTCTAATTTTGGGAACCAGAGCCATTAAGAGCATCTCGAACCAGTCTCTCGCTCAATCTCCACCATTTTATTTTATTTTTATCTGTTCAATCTCTACTATTTGGGAGACTCAAAATAGAGTATATTATTCAAAATGTAAAGTTTAGAGAAGGGTATTATTTGCATTGTTTTTTTTTTTTCCTCTAACATTTCCCTCCAAAATCCCTCCTTAATTCTCCCTTTTTAAATACTCCTAATTGAATATATTTAATATACTAGACTCTTTTCAAGGCATTTCGAGATCATTGAGGCATTAATAATTGATCACAGAAGCAGGTTATGTCCTAGACACGACATTCTCGGTGCTTCACAGAATACCACTACCTTGTGTCATATTAGCTGCACCTCACAGAGACGTGATTCTTGTACCAATCTCTTGCAGAAGGAGGTCAAGGATGGGCTTCACAAGGACGCAGAGGTGAAGATCAAAGCTGCGGTTGGGTTTCGGCATGTTATTGACCTCCTCTCCTCTCCTCAGATGTAACGCCCCGACTTTTCGGAAGCAATATAAAATAAAATCTTAAGAAAATTTGCTAAATAAATATAATTTTTTAAAATAAAATTTAGCTATTACAATCACAAGATAAATTTACTAATTCAGAATACATTAATTTCAGAGCTGACTCTAGGCTTGATACAAATTCGAAGCACACTCGATCTTCGCTCCTGATATTCTTTCCGTGTTGAACTGCAACATCTTTGAATCCTCTCCATTGAATCCTGCACCCACTGGCAAATTGATCGCCGAAGCAAACGATTTGCCAGGATACAGACGTATCCGTGAGTGATAAATCACCCAGTAGAATAATCCAACCCAACCACCCCTCTTACTTTACAATTAGCAGGTAATAAGATAATATTGAATCGAAGAAGCCAAACAAATATTCTCTACAAAAGCCAGTTCATTACTATCCATAACCTAATGTGAAATCTAAGATCTCTCCGCGAGATCTTTCCTCCCTCAACCGCTAGCCATGCTCGGTCCCATGAGGTCACTTCCCTTTGCTGTTGCAGGTACACCTAAGTTATATACCGAGTGTGCACCCCAATAACTACAACAAGCGGAAAGCTTATCATGCCTGAATCACAACTAGGGTTCGCCTATCTTATATACCACTTCACCATCATCACTGGACACATGCCAGTTTATCAATTCATCCTTGGACACACGCCAGTTTATCAATTCATCACTGGACACACGCCAGATTCAATTTCATCACAAATCTCAACATCACGCCTACAGGCAATCTAGAAATAAAACTTTTCAATTCATCCATTACTTAGCATCGTCTAAGTGAATTCTATTCGCATACCACCCCATGTCTCTAGGGTCCAATCTAGCATTCAAATCAAGTATCGGCACAATATGCAATTAATCAATAATAATTAAAACAATTAATAGATAATGAAATCACGCAACTCTTTATGGATGGGCCGTTGTCCTTAATCTTGTATGGTCACAATGTCAATAATCAAGTAAGAGTTTTACAATAAATAAAAAGAGAAATTTTATGGGCTTTTATTAATTAATTCTAAGATAATAGATTAATTAAAAATTAATTAAATACATTAATTAGATAAAATTATTGGAATATTTATCATGACCTAAATAAGAGTCCTAAAGGTCCTACGCAACCAGTTGAGTGTCAAAAGTTGGGTACGGAGGGTCACGGGATTAATTTAAATAAAGACGTTAAATAAAATGGCAAAAATAAAGTAAATAGATAATAAATAATTTACAAATTAAAATATGTTACGGTTAACAAAATTTCATCTTCAGAATATAGAGAGTCTAAATAAAATTACTCGGGCATTAGTAATAAGGTTTATGTAGTCGTAAGGTAATTTTAATTGGAAACACTATAAAATAAATAGTACTTTAAATAAAAAAATATTAATTCAACAAGATATCATCTTTGAGATGCAAGGAGTCTGGGCAAAATTAGTTTGGATGTCAAAAAGTTGTTTGGAAGGTCGCAAAGATTTTTCGTTAGTAAATTTGATAGATAACTAATAAATAATTCAATAAATAGAAAATTAAATAAAAAAAATATGATCTTAACAAGTTATGATCTTTCAGGTGTGAAAAATCTAGGAAAAATAGTCCAGGCATCAAAATTGAGGTTTGGAAGGTCGCAAAGTTGTTTTGAAACATTTAAAACAAACTCGATCTACCAGATAAATTAAACTGATATAATTAATACGTTTTATACTAATATGATATTATACTGTAAGAAAATAATATCAAGTAAGTAGTTTTTTATAATATTAATATCAGAAAGATTGTAAAATAAATATCATAAGGGTCGTCTTCTTTGTAAATAATTACAAATAAGATGTCGGGTTCAAGAATAATATCAATTTGATAAATATGGCAGAAAACGCGCGGTAAACTATATTTCTTTCGTTCGGGACATAGGGTTAAGCATATAAACACTTAATATACTTAGAGAAGAGATTGAATAGGATTATCATACCTTTAATCGGATCGAATTGATTTAAAAACGAATCTTGAATTTTGAGAAGAAGACTTCGGATTTTTTTTTTGATCGGGAGGCTTTGGAATCAAATTGGACGATCCTTGGTGATGCTAGGAGTAGTAGGAAGAGATTGGAATGGTCGGATTGAGTTTCGGTTGGGTCTTGGTACGAAACCCACTTTTCTCTCTCTTTCTTTCTCTCTCTAAAACTCCATTGATTGAAGTTTGGGTTTCTTTCTGTTTTTCTCTTCTTTTCTGGACTGGTGGGGCATGAGAAATATTGTGCTAATTTCGTGGTCAATGGGGGTGGGGTATTTATAGGAGAATTTTGGTGGAAGAAGATAAGAGTGAATTTAATGGGGTTGGGTTCATAGGATTTGGAATGTACAAATTGGGCTTGGTTTAAGGGTTAGGGAGGAAGTAGAGACTTAGTAGGAGAGGGAGAGATGGAAGGAGTGTGCATGTAAAAAAAAAAAAAACTAAGATAATTAAGATAATTATATTTGTATAAATCTATTAAGGAAAAGAATTATAATTATATTTGCATATATCTATTAAGGGAAAAGAATAAATTTTATTATTAACAACACTTTTTAAATAATTAATCGATTACTATAGACTATTTGATTTAAAAATAATTTCTTTAAAAAAAAATAGGGCAAAAATCCGGATCGTTACATCAGAGCTGAAGTTGATTATTGGTCTAAATTGCTTCATTGGTACAAATATGAGAGAGTTTTGCTGCAAGTTGTTTTTTCTCTTTCTTATTTTTTTTCCTTTTTCTGTACATTTATCTTCTCACTTAGATGCTTTTCTTTTGTGATACAGATATTGCGCACATATATAGCAAATTTTTAGATCCTCTTCATGTCTACTCTGAGTATCGTCCTCAGGCGGGCTGAGTTGCAGTTATCTTTTAATTGATTTCTAAATTAATTCAGAAAAGGATTTGTTGTTGGATTTCGAAAATATTAAAAGCTAAATTAAATTAAAGCAATTAAGAAATAACAAGAGTTTATGAGAGAAAAGATCTAGGATTTCGAATCTACTCTACCCGTTGTAGCAATACTTATGGGATGATAAAGGTTAATTATTCGAATCAATCCAGATATCGTTAGGGTTTCGCGGGCTCTCACGGTATCGCCTGATGGGGTATCGCCGCCTAGCACAAACCGTCTTACTAGTACGATCCGTCTCTATTGCACGGATCATCTAATAGTACGGCACGTCTTACGGAGTATAACCCATCTTACTCAATTATCATAAACAATTAAGAACCGTTGTATGAACGTGCATAAAAATCTAGAAAATCATACACAAGATTTGATAGAAAAAATTAATACCGCAAATAAATCCTCAAGTCATACAACCACGATTCGAATAATTAAAACACTAAATCAAAACATAAAAAATCGTTACTCAGAGTTCGAGCATCATCTACACCTTAGAAACGAGTTTAGCCGGACATCGAAGTTGAAACCATCAAAGTTCTGTTGAAGGCGGACATCAAAGTTGAAACCTCTGTTTTCTGATTCAATCCGTGGCCACCTCCTCTTTTTCCCCGTAGGCTCCGTTTGTTTGGATGTAAAATATTTTTGCCAAAACTATTTTACGTAATTTCCGCTGTTTGGTTGTTCAAATGCACAGAAAATAAACTTTTTTGGAAAATATTTTACACCTTTGGCCGTAAAACAATTTACAGCCGAAAAACCGGTAAGTCAATTTCCTTCGCTACGCACCCTTTGCACATTCGACCATCACCTCTATTGAACAACTGCTCGACAAAGGGATTCTTGTATTCCCTCATGCCACGTCAATACACATGCCACGTCAATACACACATGGAAAAAAGTCCCCCCTCTCTCTCTCTCTCTCTCTCTCTCTCTCTCTAACTAACTTCAAGACTCTCTCTACCCACTTGCATTCCTAGGCACACCATGGGCCCCTGGCCTTCATCTCTCTCCTGGACTTCCTCCAAACATCAAGTACTTTCACTTTAATACTACTCCATGCAAAGATTAGTTATTATTTCGTGTAATAGTAATATTACAATTCAACCAAACACCCAAGTAAAACTTGTATTTTCATGTAAAATATTTTACATGAAAAATATTTTTAATTGTAAAATATTTTATGTCTAACCAAATGGAGCCGTAGTGCGTCAAAAAAAGTGCCGCTCTCTGTTGTACTTCTTGTCTTTTTATATCTCATCGTAGCCGACCTTCGGTGGCAGCCCCATTTCCTTGCAAAAGCCCCGTAGTAATATCGGTAACTTGGGCCCAGCATTTAGTCAGAATAACAATTAAATATTAGACCCAACCAATTGTACGTTCAATAAGTAGAAGTATAGCTTCGGGGGCCCACAAATACGTTGTTCACAATTTGTATTATTCTGCTAACTCATTCCACTTCTAGTACCACGTACAAGGCAGCACACGGGGAGGGTAGGATGCAATCCATGCTTCTTAGCAACTAAACAAAGCCCATTTAAAATGTCAAAACCTCTAAATACCTACGGCATAAAAATCGAGCATTAATTTCCAGAGTAACAATATAAACGGACTTAGCAAGGATAAATTAGGAGCACGTATGTGAACATTTACGCGCCTATCATATACATCGTTGACACAAAAATACTCTTGAACGCAAACGATATGCATCTGCCTATGATGAAGAAGCGCATCACATCACGTTCCACAGCATTTGCCTTATTATGTCCAGAAATCGCTTCCAGTGTTCAGAGACCGGGTTTGGGTCACAAACCACGTGTTCAAGTGGAAGTTCAAGTGGATGACATGAGGTGTGATTCCCTTTATATCGTTTGTAGTGAGTAGAATTCTTCATTTCACTGCATATTCGTTTTGTTCATATTTTCAAGATTTCAATTTGTGGTTTCATGTTTCTATGGCTCATGACTCATCTACTGGTTGCGTAAGCTGGCAAAAATGTTAACTCCGAACTAGCCATGGTACAAGGCATGTCACCTTATGACTCTATTGAGGATTCTCGTCAGCAGTTTTTTTGTTTAGTCGAACTATGGTTCAAGAGAAACTAATCACATTCTAAGGTTATGATAGACTAGTGCTTTAGCATATGTTCACAAGTCATTCTGCTAACTTTCAAATTACATGTGTTCAAGGTTGGGCTTGGGCCCTTCTGGAGCTCTTTAATGATACGCCATATGTAATTATTGAAGAGGAAAAATAAGTGTCAAAGATTTACTCTTCATCTTATTGAAGAGTATACTTTTTGACTATTTATAGTGAATCAACTTTGAACTTTGAAAATCAAAAAAATAGAGTACGAACTACTAATGAATAAGAAATTATCACAACCTTTTTTGACGGGTAGAAATCTCAAATTCACTAAATTTCGTCTGTCCTCCAAGCTATGTGGAATGCTTATACTCTCAACTGTTACAAAATTGCTAAACTCCATTTACAGGTCCTCAAACTGGAACTCTGGAGCTAAGCATGAAGCGGGCTATGGTGCTTTTATGACAAGGTGTGTTTTTGCCCAAGCATGCAGTCATCTTGGGTTCGATTTCAAGCTCCATTCACCCTCTGCGAATTTGGCCAATGATGAGAAGCTTCAAAAGCACATCAACCTTCTCTATTTGAGCTGGATTAATAGTGACATCATTGATTTAAGGAACGGTAAGCAAACTGCTGAATCCTCGTACTCAAACAACCTAAAAATCTGGTATCCGAGGATTGTGTTCCAAAATATTGCTTTAATATGGGGATTTCTGCCAAAAATCAAGGCAACGGTGATTAGGGAATGCATAACTAAAGTCTTTGGCCTAAACTCAGTTAGTTCTGTCTATCATTTGGATGAAACTGCAGTGTTTGTGCAGTTTAGCAAGGCTGAATTGGTCACTGATTTTCTTCAGTTGAAGGAAACCTTGGAAAGAAACAACGATCCAATCTCAGTTTTGCATCCCCTTTCGAAACTTCTAGAAGGTGGAAACACTCGGGCAGCTACTTATGAGTTTTATAAAAGGATCTGTAGTTCACCAATTTCAGAAGTCTTGGTTGCTGATCAGGCAGAGGCAATGGGTATTAAATGGAAGACTGAATCTTTAGAATCCAACAGGGAGGTAGAAACCCAGGAAAATGAAATGGCTTCTTTTCCAAATACTTTTGATCGAAGTGAGTCGGCGAAGATTAACAGAATCATAGACGATCTAGCATGTAGCCATATCCGAGATGATGAAGCCATTGATTCCTCATACACTTGTGAAGCTCAGCTCAGCTCAGCAAATAGGATAGAACTTGTAATCCATATGTTGTACGGGATCTAAGGTGGATCCTCCTAGATTTGCGTTTCTTAATAAGATTCTTTTTCTTGAATTTTTGTTATTTGCCTCCTAATGTTCCCCACACCTGTTTGAATTTTTGTTAATTGTCAAAATTCGAAAAAGGTTTTTGTATCTTTTGTCTATCGAGTATCAACAAGGTTTTTGTATTCAAATGGAAGTTTTGTATACAAACTCTAGAATGATAGCCATAGGAATGACCAGATATTACAGGGGTCTGGGTTTCCTCAACTACTGTCAATGAACAAAGTTGGAGATTTACAGCATACTTGGAAATTTCTCTTTAATAACTGCGGGTGTTTTTACGATGTTCTAATTTTTTTCTATCTTAATGATGTTCTAATTTTTTTATATATCTTAATGATGCTCTAATTAGATTATTTTTTTTATGAGATTCCAATTAAAATGAAAAAGAAAAAAAACAATGAAAGAAGCAAAGAGCAGTAAACCATTCAACACTCTTTTTCTCCTAACCTTTATGGCCTTTGTGAGATTCGACCTTTGACCTTTTGGGCAAACTTTCCTTGCATTTCGCAAAGCAAAAATCTAAAGTCCCGATCTTTGCAACTTCAGGTACTACTTTTTGGGCTCCCCTTTTTTTTTAATTTTTTAATTTTTTATGGCTTTTGAACTGGTTCTGCAATTTGCTTTTTGAGTTTGCTTCTTATTTACTTTCTTTTTTAGCATCTGGGTTTTTTGTGGGGTTTTAGGGTCTTAACAAATGGGGCTGTGCTCAAGAGCTGCGATTTTCATCGGCCATTTTTGTTGGAAAAATTTGTTAGAACTTCTCGAAACTTAAACAATTGGAGACAACAACTACACAACATGCATGAACGATATGCAATCATATTGATCGAGGCACACGTGAAGTGCTAAGATACGTCCCTCTAGCATCCAATTGTTTAGGTCTGCATGTCATTCTCCAATTGCATTTCCCAATTTTTTCAGAAAGGTTGAAGCAGCGGAACTTACATGAAGGCTAGGTAGCTTTCTAGCAGACGAGATAAATACTCAAATCCACGAGCAAGCCTGAAAGAATGACTCTTAGGCCTACACCCTTGTTTGAAAAAAAATGAAATTGAAATGTTTGGATTCATGTAGTACCTATTTAGCTTCGGGCGTGTATACTTTTCCTGGACTTGATATCTGAGACTTGGCATGTATCCTTCTATTTGAACTCACATGAATTTTTGACTTTATTGCTGTGGATGCCTCTTATCTGTGTTGTTAGACAGAGGTGGTGATGAACATTGAACTGAATAACAAAGAGAGCCGTGTATTTGCCTGACTAATGGGTCAGTCTGATTAACTTTACACATTTGTTCTTTCCTCATATCCACAAAATCAGAAAATCTTGTGCTAAGCAAAGGAAAACGGCTGGTAAAAAAATATCAGAAGGAAATTCTTGCCAGCCTTCACCTTTGCACGCTTCAAATTCGAATGCAAGTAAATCACAGCTTGAGGCAACAGAGGACAGAATTCTCAACGACAGTGGACAATCAATGCTTTAGCTGATCAAACAGATTCAAGCTTCGCTGGTTGATTTGGAACAAATACCTACAAATCTAAGTCCTACAGTTACCAAAACTGGGGGTTTACTTGAATGTGGAACTTATCAAGAAAAGAAAGAATCAGATCATGGGTATCATGTCAAGGATAGTTCAGCTTCAACAAAAGTAAGTGATCGGGCCAGTAGCCTTGAATGCACTAGTGGGATTGCTAAAATTAGCAGTCAAGCTAATTTTGTTAAGAGTGAGAAGAGCAGCATGTGCTTGGGTAACTCAAGCAGTGATTTAAGTGATGAAAGTCATTTTAGCAGTTTTAGAAGCAGCGCTAGCAAAACCCACAAGGCAAACGACTCGAGATGGGAATCCATTCAAGGTTTCGAAGCGAAAGATGGTGCTTTGGGTTTGAGCCATTTCGGATTGCTGAAGAAGTTGGGATGTGGGGATATGGGAAGTGTCTATCTTTCAGAGTTGAGAGGGACGAAGTGCTTCTTTGCGAGAAGATTATAGACAAAACATCGGTAGATACTAGCTAGATACCCAGAAGACGCTGTTTCACGCGCAGACGGAAAGAGAAATACTAGAGTCCTTGGATCATCCATTCCTACATTATATAGTCATTTTGAGACTGAAAAAGTCTCGTGCTTGGTAATGGAGTTCTGCCCAGGAGGCGTGACTTGCACATACTCCGGCAGAAGCAACCGGGAAAGCGATTTCCCAAAGATGCCGTAGGTATGAGACTTGTTCCTCTTCTAATCTCCATGTGCTTTGTTTTTGATAACTCAAGGTGTCCAGGCCAACATAACGCGCACCTCAACGAATCCATTGGGACCCAATCTCAATATGGTTAATATCTCATATTCTGTCAGTAACTCTTTTAGATAGTATAGGTGCATGCTTTGGTAGAATGTTTGCCTACTGTTTTTATGCTGTTTATGACATCTATAGATTGTTCGTTATCTTATCATTGTTTCTGGAGTATTTGTGCTATTAATTGCATGTTAATGGTCTGCAACCTGTATTTTAATGAGTGTTGATAGTATGTATGCTAATGACGGTTGTTCAGTCTAGTTAAAGCACAACAGACTGTTAATTTTGTTGTCCCCATTTGTTCCAAGGTTTTTTGAAGTCGATCCTATAGAAGTTGGTATTGATTTGATTTCACTATATTGGGCTTGCAAAGCCTGATACGACTTGGGTAGCACTCGTGAAATCTGGACAGGAGTAGTACCATAATTGGTGATGTAAACTCCAGTTTACATTCTTGGATTATCACATCACTTAAATACTGAGAGAACACTAGTCTTCAGTTCTCTTGAGGTAATGTTATTTTATGTTCACCTTTTATTGGGCTTATTTACTTTTTTGGTCCCCAAGGTATTTTCATCGTGCCACTTTGGTCCCCAATATTTCAATTGTAAACATTGCATCCCCAACGTATCAATTTTGTGTTTAAATGGTCCCTAGAGGTCACGCCATTCCTTCCCTCCGTCAAAATGAAGGGCAAACTTGGTATTTCACCAACCCATAGCTTTATTTTCTTTTTTGGTCCCCAAAGTATTTCCACCGTGCCATTTTGGTCCGCAATATTATACCAATTGCCAGTCAGGAGTGGGGGAAGGATTGATGTGGAGGTAAGGGGTGGTGGAGACTACGATACACAAATCTGCGAGTTTTGACGAAATACTCATGTTAGACACGACACGACACAAGTGTGGGATACGTACGGGACCCGGCAAAAAAAAAAAATTCATCGCTGCAGTCATTGCAGAACGATGTTCTTCTACTTCGCTATTTTTTTCCTCCTTTTCAATTAGGGTTTGTTTATTTCTTTGGGGTTGTAAAGTTGGGTTTTGGCCCTCGTTTCACAAACCTTCTTAAAAAATAAACAGCTTATGTCATATTTTTAAATTTAAAAATAATGTAAATAAAAAATAATTTTTTTTGCATTGTTTAAAAGATCTCAATGAGATCTATCAAACAAGATCCATATTGCTAAAAAAATTATTTGCGTAAACACATTATTTTTGAGTTTGAAATTACCTTCTTAAAAAGTAAATGGGCGGTGGGTGTATCAATTCTATAAAATAAATGGGCCTTCATTAGCCTTTTGATGGGCTTTTATTATCCTTTGATGACAAAACAAAGGAATAAAATGTATTTTGGGTTTTTCATACATAAATTATCTATCTTGTTATGGAAATTTACAAATATAAAAAAATATTTCAGAAAAAAGTTATTTAATGTATCTCCGCACCTGTGTCTAAATCTAGCTCCATATCCACGTATTCCCAATTTTTGAATTTTAGGTATCCGACCCTTAAATATGCACTTGGACCCGATACGTGCACCCGTCTCTGTGTAACATAAGATGGAAGCGGTGGTGCAGGAGCTGGAGAAATACTAAGTTTACAATTGGTACATTGGGGACCAAAATGGCACGGTGGAAATACTTTGTGGACCAAAAAAGAAAATAAAGCTATGGGTGGTGAAATATCAAGTTTGCCCTTCATTTTGACGGAGGGAATGAACGGCGTGACCTCCAGGGACCATTTAAACACAAAATTGATACGTTGGGGATGCAATATTTACAAGTGAAATATTGGGGACTAAAGTGGCACGAGGAAAATACTTTGGGGACCAAAAAAGTAAATAAGCCCCTTTTATTGCCATCGAACTTATGAATTTCCATATGCAGGTTTTATGTAGCAGAGGTTCTTCTAGCTCTTGAATACCTCCACATGCTTGGCATTGTCTGATGAGTGATGAACGTAAAATATTGACATATAAAAGTCCCAATATCATATGTTTTCTAGCTCTCTATTGCACTTAATTGAGTAATAGTGTTATTTTAGTTTATCATTCACTTTAATTATTGAATTTGCAGGAAAATATGATAAAATGAACAAATTCTAACGGTGGGCCCAAGCTGTTATTGGAAGGCAAAAGGAGAGAACCGAATTAATTTCAATCCTAATAAGGTTGGAGATTTGGTCCAAGTGCCAAATTGGCAAGTAGTTAGATATCTTGATTTGAATTGCTAGGCTAAAGTTCCAACTAGGTTAGAAAACAAGGGGGATTCGGGGGTAATTGGTCCAAAAATTAAAAAAGCGAATCAAAAGAGGAAATCTCCCTTACAAGGAAACTCTCAATCGGCACTTATAAAAGGGAACAGAGGGTTCTAAGAGGAGGAGATCACTTTACCACGCACAAGACCATCTCGAGCTGATACCACACGCAGCAGCGGAGAAGGAAGAAAGCTAGGAAAAATTTCTAATCTTTGTAAGCTTTAGTTCAATGGAGTTCTTTTATTATACGATTATGTGTCTTGACTTCATGAGTGGCTAAACTCTTAAACTAGAGTTGAGGATGAAACCTCATGAATATTACTGATTGGTTTTATACAGTTTAATTTTCCTACGTGCGTTCAAAGTTTATTGTTCTGATCTCATTAATTAATTTGGTAGAGACTCAGATATGGATTCAATCGGAATGAGTTTTTTTCCATGATTTGAGATCACCTGATTAATCTAATTGCTTGGTTTATCAAAGTTTATATTTAAGTATGGAATATCTATTGTGATTTGTTTTATGCGGATACAATTGATGATTTTGGCTTAAACTTGCAAAGCAGAGGAGGAACATATTGTCGATATAAATAAAAAGGGCTTAACGACATACTATCCATGATGATTAAGATTAGCTTCTAAATCATTGTGTAGAAATTATAGGAAAAACCATTGCATAAGATTAGTTGCTAAATATTCCGTGCTAGTTTAATTATTATTTGGTCATTGCTTTATTTAAATTCTTAGTTTAAAAATCAATCACAATTTTGTCAACTAGGTTAGGGCTAATCGATTTAAGCTTATTTAGTTTTCCTACAAAAAATCACCAAGTCTCTGTGAATTCGACCTCACTCTTACATTACTATACTTTGGTACGATTCGTGCGCTTGCGAGTACATTAAAATTTCACATCATTGTCTACGGCGATCTTAAGCCCTAAAACATCCTCGTGATGGAAGATGGACACATAATGCTTTCCGACTTTGACCTCTCTCTCGGCTGCACCAGCCGCCCAAGAATCATCAGGTTTGCATCGGCTGGGCCTGAAACTTACTGTTTCCAACCTGCTTCCATCGAGCCGTCGTGTGGAGTCAACGCATCATGTTTCTTCCCTCGCATTCTTAATAAATCCAAAAAAGAGCGAAGAGCGAAGCATGAAGTGGGAAACCAAGTTAACCAATTGCTGGCATGGAGCTCATAGCAGAGCCAACATCTGCCCGTTCAATGTTGTTCGTCGGGACCCATGAATACCTGGCACCTGAGATCATAAAAGGTGAAAGTCATGGCAGTGCAGTGGATTGGTGGACTTTAGGTATTTTTTTGTATGAATTATTGATTTGGTAAAACTCCTTTTAAAGGGTCCGGGAATCGTGCCACACTGTTTAACGTCGTTGGTCAGCCAGTTCGATTCGAGTCACCTGTTGTCAGTTCTGCAGCAAGGGATCTGATAAGGGGTTTGTTAGTGAAAGATCCCAAGAACAGGTTGGCATACAAACAAGGCGCGACAGAGATAAAACAGCACCCTTTCTTTGAAGGTGTGAATTGGGCTTTGTTCGTTGCACAAGCCCGCCCCAGATTCCAAATCTGGTCGAGATTGAACGGTGTCCACCAAAAAGGCCGGTATTGATGGTGGCCGTGATGAGAAAAGCTCTGACGATTATCTTGAAATCGATTTCTCTTAAGTAGAGATTCCAGGCTTGATTTGCTGCTTGTTTAAAAATTTCTCAGACAAAAGATGTAGAGTTCATGAGCATTTCGGTGATGTTACTGTGACAATTTGTACAACATATCAATGAGGTAGTCTTTCGTTGGTGCTTGAAAAATAACAATCCGTCCAATTGCCAACGAATGAGTTTCCACATTAACATGTTATACACAATGTTGTATAAATTGTTGAGTTTGTACTCTGTAGGCGTACTTTTTTATGTACTAGTGTTATTTACGACGTGCTTTGCGTCAGCTTGTGCTCACTAAGTGTTGTTTTTGGTTTTTTTTTTTTTTTGTTTGTTTATTTGTGCGCGTTTGTTTAATTGTTTAATTGGAGCAATTGACAGAACTGAATGCGGTTCATATGCCAAAACTGTATGAACCACAAAGGTATTCATTTCTTTGATTGGAACAAGAACGAATAACCTGAAATCAGTGGTGCATACATTAGTTAGAGGTTTGTTAGAGATCATAGAGGCAAAACCTATCAGTTCAAGTCAATTAGCCGTTGGCGCAAAGGAAGAAGAGTCATTTAAAATCGTCTTTGATGGGTACCAATTGTTATTTTGTTGTTTTATCGGCTTCTAACAGCTAATCATAACCGCTGCGCACATGTGAATTTGTTTGATACGTGAATGTGTATCTAAATATGCTAGTGCGTTGAGTGTCCGACATGGTACCTAACCCAGATAGAAGAGTATGTAACACATCTTGCCCAATTTTCTACAGAAAAATTACCAAGACAACTCCAATTGCTTACTGTTTGGTTTCTCGAGGAACAATAAGAATAAGGAGCTTCGGTTTGAAGGTAAGAGCCTTCTCTATGAACTGGTTGGCAAGGGATGCCTGGACTCCAAAAGGAGGATTTAGCCCCATGATCTGTCAATGAAGCAACAATACAGAAAACGATGAATGTATTTTGGTAGTATTGTTGAGGTCCAAATATCATGCAAATTTGTTGGAACCAAGAATTAGCCTCTTACCAATTGAGATCCTGCCGGTAGTTCTTCTCTACGAACATTCATCCAATCTCTCTTCTCAAAATTGAAATCATTCTGGGGAGAGAAGATGGAATATGAAATGAGCAGCACGGTACATAAAGAGATCACTTCCACCATTAAAAACAAATACTTGAAAAGCCTCAGCAGTAAACAACGTTGCAGCAATAAATTCTACCAGCAACACCACGGGTTTTGCATATTGATAAGTTGTGAAACAAAAGTGTAACGAACTTGTGTTGCACCAAAGACGGTGATTATTTATGGGTCTTCTAAAAGTACTGATTTCTTGAAAGCATGAGCAGTCGTATCAACGATGGCCATTTTGTGTTGCATTGTGTGGCGCCTATGTTTCTTCCTGGATGTCATCGTCTTCTGCTGCGCTTTCAGTTGCCATATACTGGTCAATTTGTTCGCGTAGATACGCCAACAATGGAAGTTGTGGTTGTTCTGACATGACACGCCTAAGTGCTTGGAGATTTTCTATTGATGCTGAGACCCTCCGCATGAGGGTACACACTTCTCGACTGCGCAATTTGGATGACCATTTGCATGATCAATACCAGGTGGTTCATCGAAGGGTGGCTCTTCTGGTAATACTGGAATCCGTGTTATGATATATGGCACTCGGTTGTTGGCAGTAGGTGTTCGCTCCGCCATTGTACCTGGAAACAAAGCATGACTATTAGGTTAGATTTTGTAATAACCAACTTCAAATGAACAATGGATTTATTTGTCATAGTTGTGGATGTATTTACCGTGGTATGGAGGTGGTTGTGCAACGGAAGGTGTTCTTTGGTCGGGAGGTTTTTTTGATATCGTGCTAGCTGCTTGTGTATTACCAAATATATAGAGGATGAATTAAAATCGTTCGGGTAAATATTCTGTTAGATTTCATATTTAAGTAATCACACATTTTAGCCATGTGGTCAGTGTAATTTGTTAGCGAAAATGTACAAAATGTCATTCTTGTGTGCAGGGTACTTGTTGGTTAAGTTTTGTGGTTAATATTCTGACATCTTTGTACCATGGAGGGATGAGCATTATTGTTCGTTGATGTGACGGATTAGATGTAACCAAGTACTATAAAGACAAGGCTAAGGTTGAAAGTCGCCACCTTAAGTGACTTCGTTAACCTGAGATCCAAAACACTACGACAATATGCCACCAAAACTACCTTTAAAATTTCTAACATGCTAACACAACTACAATTTCAAAGCTTTGCTTTTGATAAGAGATATAACTCAAGCATCACGGCATTGTAACTCTATTTATGAGGATTTTAGGTAAACCATCAGCGAATGTGATACATGAGAACTGGACCCACGTGGCAACCATGTCCTCAATCAATGGAAGTACTCCTGCTGACAACATCAATTCCTTGTTTCTGAATGCAAATTAGAAAAGAAACAAGAAAGAAACATTTATTAGAGTTACATCCCATATTCGTGGTTTAAATGACAGAGAAGGTGCAATAGAAAATCAAGTTCTCTAATTACTGACATCACACACACTATATGAAAAAGTCGACCAACATAGTGGAGTTTTAGCTTTAAAAATTGGACATGTAGTCTCTTATTTGATCAATTCACCATTTCATATTCAAGTTTGGTCATGACAAAAAGAAAAGGCGGTCAAGAACTTTATGACTTCTTTGCCTAAGCTATGCTCTGAGGAACACTGGTACAATGGATTTGAGCACAAAACATTACAGCACATTGATGTATTGGAGTGATTCGTTCAAGATGCAAGAGGTCAGTGCTTTGCATCCACTCAGTTATTATTTGATTCCAATGAATAAATTCGGACACGAGAGACAAAATTCTAATCGAAACTCTTCTGAGACTTGGCAGGTTCAACCCCACCAAGTTGCTTTAAGTGGTGCCTGGAACGAACTCATCGAAAGCCAAAAACCACCCTCTTCCCCTTCCCAATACTTAATTTTAGAAGAAAATGAGGAAAGAGCAGAGCTAAGTATTTTTATTTTTTGTCCAATGATGTAAGTACATCTAACCTGTCGAATCAAGTTTTCCTGACTGACAGAAGGTGTAGCGAAGGGAAATATACAGAGAGCTACAGCAAGTAAAAAAGAAAGGTACTTTGGGACACACGCCCGCCAAAACAACAGAAAACCTGATGCAAGGCACTTAACCAGCTAATGAGAGGCTTAATTTGCTTAGTTTCACCTCCTGAATCTATCAATAAGAGTTCCTTAGACGAGAGAGAATAGCATGTTCTTTGTTGTTACATATCCAAGTATCCTGGCATATAGAGTGTTTTTTAGGGAGTATTTCTTTAGCGGTCTACCCATTTTATACAAATACGTGTTTCTTTACAAAGATCTGTGAGGGAAAGAGAGCTGGTGCATGCACAGCCTTTGTGTACGAGAACAAATGTGTTACAACCCTCACAGCAGCCGCAGATTCCAACTATCACTATCGTAAATGCCACATTTTCCATTTTATTGAAGTATAAAGACAAACCTGTTATTGTTAACAGCAAGATTGAAGAGAGCCATCGCTCCAATTTCCTGATCCATTTCATGCCTTTCCCGCACAGCAAACTCCAAAGACTGCAACAGTGCTTCAACAAACCCATTAGCCCCCATATTGGTCCTAGCTTCCTCATCGTCCTTTAGCAAGTGCCTTATCTGTTCCACAACTTCACACTTTTTCAACAAATCTTCCTCTCTTTTCAAATTCATCAAAACTCATATCTTTCAACCACATTCCGATCCAACTCTTCCTCTTGTGCCGACACATCGTCCACTTCATTTCCTTCAGCTTCGTCTATTACACAAGTATCCTCCAGAGGAACCACATTTACACCCCTCTTATTGAAGGAGCCTACACTGTGCATTGACTTTGAATTTGCAGACTCGCTCACAGACAACACCAGCCTCCAGTAGTTGAGATCAAGAGACTCCAGGGGGCCATCAGGGATAGAAACTACATTTTGTTCACCCCAGGTAGCCACAAGACCTTTTACACAGTAATTAAGAGTCAAAGAAAGTTGGGGCAGCTGCTGCTGAGTCTTTGGGCAGGTGTTGTGCCCGTCGCCAAACCATTTTTCAATACAAATCCTTTCATATGTTTGCCCCAGAAGCAATGATGACTGGATCGTACATGTGCTGCAAGGATATTGAACACGTCAGCTCTTTTGGAGGGAAGGGCATCTACCCTGATCTCAAATTTGGCTTGAAACTGAAGGAACTGAGCTTCAACAATGGTCGATCAAAGGAATAGTTATCGACACCGCTGTCAGTGAAAGAGCCATGAACAGTAGGGGAACGAGGTGTTGAACCCTGTGAATCGTTGTCATCGGAAACGTCGGTTCTGAATAGCTTGGAGTATTTTCTCATGAGGTGTAAAAGATAAGCCACAATTGATTCCTTTCTCTTGTCTTCATCAATCCGTGCTCTTGCTACTTGTTTTTTCAGAGCCCTTCTCTCTCTAAGAGCTGCTCTGAAAAATGTGATGCCAAATCTAGACGCAGCCTGGTGAAAAGATTCAAGTTCATTGTTGTCATTACAGTTGCTGTCGAATTTCCTTCGTTGCTGCAGCAGTACAATTATATCATCACCTATTTGCTTCTCCAACAGATCAAGTGAAAACTTGATCTGCTCAAGCTTAACCAAAATTTCTGAAATATGAAATACATGAAGTTACAGTTAAGAATCAGTATTTGAGGTTCAATAAATTCAAATAACTTTGAAAAACTACAATTATTCGTCATAGGCCAATATATCAACTACCAACCATCAATGAAGAAAACACATCCCATCCAGGAAAGAGAGAAATAGTATAGGAACCACAAATTAGTACGAAAAAGTGCTCAAGGATCATTTGGAGGACTGTTTCAGAGAAGAGGCAAATGTCATTAAAAAGCTTACCAAAAAAATTCTAGACAAATTGCTCTAATTACCGTTTTACTTGGTGTTTCCAAAATCCATATAAATAGCACAACTGATTTCATGCCTTTGGTTGCACTTCCAGAATAGAAAAAACCCTATTTCCAACTTAGAACACAATAGCTCTGGCATAATCATTCATCACTGATTCAACCAAGACTGAAAAACCAATCTCCCGTTTTATTTCGTCAAGAGCTTCCATCATCAACAAAAACCCATGAGTATTTCAGACCCATATCACTCATCCAAAAATCAGCTAACTAAATCCGATCTTAACACAAGAAAAACAAACAGAAAGAGATTTATAGAAATTTCTAGCCTCTTTTTGACGATGTCACATGTTTCCTCTGTTGTCGCCTTGGCTTCTACAACCTAAAAGATTTAAAGAACCCATCATAAGTCCATATAAATCGCATCAAAATATCAACAAAAAAAAATCCATGATAGTTACGTGATTCAGCTACTGCCTGCATCCGTTAGAAGCTGATTTTTAATGCTGAGCAGCATTTACAAACACTCCCCTAAATAAAAACCGAACACCTTATTCTGATTTTGCCACACCTTGCTCTATACAAAGGCACAGAAATATATGAGAGAAGGGGAATTAATGAGCTATTCATCAAGCATGCTTTTCCAACTTGGATGCTCAAAGTCCGAGAAGAGGGCTTGAGCCAATCCTCTAATCAATTACAAAAGTAAATAATTCTAGGATATTTTACCAAACAAACATACTTCCTTGCTTCTGTATTTTGTGGGAAAATAGGTGAACTCGTCGTAGACTCAACCTGCTCCCAACATCACTCGAAGCCGCCGCTGCCGCTCTTCCACGATTGGACCGTGAGAAGAATAGAGTCCAACCCAAGCCACCGCCGTTGCTCTTCCGCGGTGCTTGAACTGGAAATCTCTGTAACGATCGGTCCATCTCTAGAAAGAAAATAGAGAAAAAGCCCTCTCTCAGAGGAAAAGCCCGCCCACCCCCCCCCCCCCCCCCCCAGCGCCTCTTTGTATAAGCTTCTTGAGTAAGGAAAGGAAAACATATGAGAGTAAGAAAAGGTACGAGAGTAGGTAAGAATAGAGTCCAACCCAAGCCACCGCCGTTGCTCTTCCGCGGTGGTTGAACTGGAAGTCTATAATGATCGGTCCATCTCCAGAAAGAAAATAGGAAAAACCCTTCTTGGCTCTCTCGCGCCTCTTTGTTTAAACATTATTCTTGGTGCACAAGGAAGACTGCCAATCTTACGACTCAGAAAACAATACACAGTCCATTCAGAAACCGATGACAAATTATTGTTCTCATTCTCTGGAAAACCATTTGAGCATCCAAAAGTGTTTTTGTCCAGCTTCTTTCCAATCAAATCATCACGTACCCAATACTTGTAATTCAAAATTAGCAACAAAATCACAGACAAAGAATAGCCAATTGCTTTAACTGAGAACAACAATAACTACACGGTCAGCTTCATATATTAGAGTGGTTTACCTGAAAAGCCTTCAAAACGATGTCATTGTGCAGAGAAACATGATTTTGACATTTGTAACAGCTATATAAGCGAGACCCAAACAATCCTGGCATTAAAAGTAGTAGGATTCAGCTCCAAAACCTTCCTGCTTCCAAAGCAAACAAGAAAGTATAGGTATACCAAAATCAGAATCACAAAACCACAGTCACATATACCACTGAGAGTTAATAAGAGAACACCACATATACTAATGCGATTTCATAGTGCACACAATAATCATGATGCACAAAACTCAAACGCAAGATGTGAATGGATAATTGAGAGGGACTATCTCTTCTCAAACTTTGAATAAGTGTGAAACTAAAAGAACTCGCACACAGTTCAGCCAAATGGATTAAGAAAGGCCATAAGAAGAAATACTCAACTTGCAAGTTAACAATCTTAGCTTTTTAGTTAGGGTTATACCCACTCTTCACTTTCGAGCAAAATTATGATGCCATACTCAACCAACCTATAAGAAGCTAAATGCAATATTGTGGGGGATGATATAAGTCTATTAGCTTGCATTTCTCCCACATTTTCGAACACCGAGAACAATGTAGTATGTAGCTAACAAATGAGGCATTCCCACCGCCGTGCGGCGTGTCGCATCAAAACAACCATACCCGAGGATAAGAAGCCGGTCCATACATGCAATCCAAATACAACATATCACATTATCACATCTGATCCGTAGCTTCCCATATTTTCAAATATTCACATCACTTCATCGATGAGCTCTATTTGCATACGGAAAATGTGATTGAAACTTCCAATAGTTGGACTACATCTATGGGTTGACTTCTTATTCTTGGGGATGGTTGTGCGGATGAGACATACCGCATGAAAGTGGCAACGCATCAATTGAAAAATACACACTACAATGCTTTAAATGCTAAAAAGTGTGAGAGTTATCAGCTCAAAAAATTAGATCATACCCGTAATAGTGCATGTAGCTTTTGGTTTCTCAAGCCCTGCTCTTCCAATGAAATCCTGTAAAAAAAAAAAGAAAAAAAAAAGAACAACCAATATTCGAAGGTGCACAATGATCATCAACAAAAATGCCCATCTCTTGTAATTTAAAAAGTGTGAAATTGCGAATGCAAAATAACCAAACCAAGCACACCAAAACTAAATATTAATCACAAAACAAGACTGCAATTATTAACGAAGAACAACAGAGTGCATAAAAAGATACTATCTTTAAAGCAACACTGTTCCCCAAAAAATCACACAGTTATGCAAGGACAAATGTGAGAGAGCAACACTATTTTATTACACTGTAGATAAGTCCAAAGGCTTGTACAAGTATCCTGGGGCTGCCTCTGCACATAGCTTCATACTACAGTTTCGGAAAGCAATTTCTACAATTGCGCATCAGCACTTCTCATTCTAGCCCATGCATCTTCGTCAACCTTCATTTCTTCTTCTACAGTAAAATCGAATCATAACTAATACTCCTGCCAATTTGGAACACACAAAAAAAATAATCAGAGAGTAACTTATCCATTAAGTGAAGAGCTTGAGGCTTGAAGTCTTTTGAACACCCAAAATGAAAAACCTTTCAAGTGGTGGCTATAAAAAGTTAATCTAAAGAACCATGAAATAAACAATCAAAACCAAGTGAAAGAGTTTGTTTTGGTGACAAACTGTTGAGGAAGAAAGCAAAAGACTTGGACAACGACAAGGGTTGGCTCTTCATGTGGAGCATGTAAATTCTTGAGGAGAAGGTGCACAAGTGAGCGTGTTTTTGCTCCTTATTTCTGCTATAATGAGGCTGCAGCCCACTTCATGGCCGTGCACAAGGTGTTTGGTGCAAGCAATGTGCCAAAGCTATAGGCATACCTTCCTCAGGACAATCGAAGGAAGTGGCTACCTCAATCACGTACGAAGCACTGGCTCAGATGCAAGATCCTGTTTATGGTTGTGTTGCTCATATCCTTGTACTCCAACAGCAAGCTCAGGCCTTTTTTTCTGTGTTTGTTATATCCCGTTTTGTCTCTTAGGAACAAGGAAAACTTGAGGCTAATGTGTAGCCCACGAACACACACACTACAGCCCTATTCATTAGTCCAATGCTCATCAATTCCAAGACATCCGCAGTTGATGTAACCGGATGGATGCGAGCATCAGGAATAGCCAACCCATGTGATTGAGCAATATTCCAAATCCTAAGTGTGTGAGTGAAAGGAAACAAGAAACTAATAACATTCTTAAGGTTTAAGGGAAAACATGCAATTTTAGACAGAACAAAACAAAAGTAAAAACAAAATGAAGGGAACATGCCAAGGAAAATAACACCCATACAAAAGTGACATTCAACGAATCTTATGGGTAAAATTATTGATAAAGAGGATATCATTTTTGAGAGGTGCCAACAGAGAGTAGATTACACACTTCATTATATATTTCAGTCATCTGAGCACTAACTTCATATGCAATGAAGCTTTTCCTACTTTGAGATACAAGAAGAAGATCATTCAAGTTCTTATACCTATAGACGGCACCCAGAATATTTAGCAGCTGTCTTTTATATTCATGGATCCGCTTGACCTGTATGTCAAAGAGGCTATTTGGGTCAATGCTTACACCTGTCACTTGCTGTATGTACTGAGCCAATCGCTCCTTGTTAGGTGATTTTTGATCTTTCGTGTATTGGCTTGAAAAATACATAAGGAACACTAAGGAAGTATAAACCGAAAGGACTCTAGTGAATAGGCACCCCAGAGAGAGAGAGAGAGAGAGAGAGACGTTACCTTGGATATCACACAGGCAAACACGATTTAGCCCGAAACTCTCTTCACAACTGCAATCTTCACTTCAAAATCTGTAATTAGAACAGAACCATAATGACCATCAATCCATCATATTTGCAACAACATCAATTCTAAACCAAACACATTGCATATGCACGCATCGCTACATATATCATTTCACTTAAGATGAATGAAATATACATGCAGTTAACATCCACGTGGCGTTCTCTACCTCACGTAGATTAGACTTCCATTCGAGAGTTCGCATACTTCTCTGTCCATTGCAATTCATGCAATAGTTCTATTACTCCTATGCCAAACCAAAGCCAACACAAAAACTCATATTTTAGGATACTACACTACTATATCTTTCGAACAGCTTAGGATCTGGGGTGGATTCCTCAAAATTAACTACAAGTGATCTCTTTACAAAACAAACAAACACCTGCTTTTGGCTACCGTCTAATCAAAGGTGTGCTCTGATAGAATGCTGAAAGAAAGCTGGTTTTTTAATCTATGCATTCAAATCCTTGACTTCTATTATTCGTAAGTAAGACACGTTCATGCTTGTGTCTTTTCTTTCTTTCTTGTTTTTTGAGGAGCTTTGAGAATATTCTTTTGTTTTCTTGGTGTCAAGTGGTCATTGAGAGAGCTCAATGAAGAAAAATAATTCCCCCTAATTGATTGGGACATAAGGCTTGGTTTGGTTTCCTGGTCCCGGATTGCAGAATATATTACGGTTGCCATGCTGCAAGACCAATACAAAATAGTTGGCCCCATGACAATGTTCATATACCATAAAGAAGGCAGGAATCATCTATACCACTTTGCCATGCTGCATAATCATATACCATAAAGAAGGCAGGAATCATGGGGTATCTGCAACTTAACAGTCAATAAAACGGGGAAAAACCGAAGCCTGGCCAGAGAAATACCTCAAATTCTCCTCCTTGTTTGTCTTTTATGAGTATAGCGACTTCCCAATGCCATTGCACTCCTCAAAATCCTATATGTCATTACCAAAATATTAGATATCTAGGTAGCAGAAGAATTTAATATGCAGGCATTGTAGATAGCAAAATAAATATGTATATTCATTTTCAAATTTCTGAATCCAAGGACTACTTACATGTCAATGGCACTTTTACAAGTTAGGCTCATAAATATTGGCTATACACTGAATCTTAAGACCTTATATTCCGAAAAGGAAGACCGTAGCCTAAGAACTTTATTCAGAACTAATTCTCAGAACTTGTATGACTGTATCATTAAGTGGTAACTGAAACTTTAAACAAAGAGATGGGACAATGTCTACCCATTTGGTTGGCAGATGAATCGAACATTATTGAGATTAAAGCGTCCAGACATGCACCTTGCTCAAGTACTCCTCGAGTGGATAAGATATTCATCAGTACCTGCAACATGTGAAACCATGTCAAATCTCACATACCTAACTCGACACGAGAATAAATTTCAACAGCAAAGCGTTGAAACTAAGGAAAAGAACTTAAAGTTTGAGGATTAATTTTAAAATTCGTAGCAGATGTGTAAAATAAGTAGCTACCCCAAAAGTAAGAAATATTTTTTGTTGGAAATGGCTAGAAGCAGGCGGCAAGCAAAAGCTGCGTGACAAAATCAGTTGAATGGAGAAACTCTCACCAAAGCAGATTATTTCCATGTTTTACATGATTCACAATGATGTCCTACACAGAAGAACTTTGCATGGTGGCTACCATATGCATCCCTGAAATCTTACTCATATCAAACAACTATCTAGTGTTAGGGGGCTCAACTTTGAACAGGCCTTGATAACTAGGTCGCAACTCTTAAGAAATAACAACCACATGATATTTAAAAGAACCAAACAAACCAAAGTATGTCATAAACAATTAAAGATGGCCAAACCATTTACCCAGTAACATAGAATGATTTCTATCCGAAAACAGAGATAAGGAGCTGTGGATTGAGCTAGGAATATATTGAAAAAGTTCATGCCACGACGTACCACTTCAAGTGAGTCAGAAGCTCCACATAATCGCAAGCATACACAGACATTGCTATAGCGGAACACTTCTCCTTGCCAGCTATCACCTTTTTTTTCTTCACGACCCCCATGAAACCTTAGGTCGTGGAGTGCATAAGCCCATTCTGGTTTGAGAAAGGAGCACTGGCCGAGCGCCCTGAATGAATAATACATCAGATGCTAAGCCCATTAAGCAAGCGCGAGGACAATGAATTTTTCAACACCCGAAGGTAGCCGCAACCTGAGGCATAAAAGAAGCATTTTCTATGGATACTCATAAGCAGATGCAAAAAGAGTGGATTGAGGACGTTTTCCATTTCCCATAGAATCTCCGGAACTACTGTAAGGATGCGTAGTATGAGTTCAAAGATCAAAATCTTGCTGCGGGAGAGTCTTTCCCCTATGACCAGGGAAGAATCTCCAAACACATCCAGCTCTTCCACAATTGTCGTACTCCTCATGAATTGAATGCACTTATGGAGATTTTCAGGAGAAACAAAATCCAGAGCAATTTTTGTATATGACTGCAAGCAGAAAATAGATATACGTAAACAGATTTGTGCATTCCATGATCAAATTGAAATTTCAAAAAAAGGTGAAGCAATGTGTTACTTTAAGACTTCTGATTTGATGCGGACAACCAGCAGGAATTCACGCCGCCTCCTCAAGATGTTGCTCAAATGTTCTCAGTATCACTGAGAACATTGCCACATAGTTTAATACTGACCAAATTCCTCCTTGAGTTTCCGTTTAGGCTCCAAAGTCAGGTAGAAGCATTGATCAAAATTGGATGAACCACCTAATCAAAGCAGGAAAAATCTTTAGAGCCCAATGCACATATGACATGGCTCAATTAAAGCTTCATTAGCTAAAAATTTACCTCTTCGACTGGAGAGCCATAAGTATGCCTAAATTCTCTACAGTCACTGATCATTGAGGCTATCAATTGAACACATGGAGTGCTTTTTCTTTTCCGCATCGCTCCTCGGTTGTTGAATGGATAATTAGCCATTCTCTGAGTCCCACATTCACAAAAACAGTCACATAAGATAAATAGAGATGAATTCTCGCAAAGTAGACCACAAGATAAAACAAATAAAGCTATCAATGAACTCAACAATAGAACTCTCGACTATAATAACTATGGTTAGAATTAAGCAAACTTTGTAAAGTTAATACCCCTAGTATTGAACGAAACTTGCACAAAGCATTACGTACCTGAAGGCTTCAGTTAAAGTGGCTGATGACCCTGAGGCTTTCACTTTGATTTGGTCAATAGCATATGCATATGCTGCTATAGAGATTTGGACTCCCCAGGTAAGAAGCCGGGCCACAAATGCAGCCCAAACACCACAAACTACTCCACAACCATGGACCGACTTCTTATCCCGGGGGATGTCTATACCACCAAAGAGCATCAGATAATCAGCGGAAATGCAACAAATGCAAAATACAATGTACGATGCTTTAGATGCTCCAAAATGTAAGGCCAACAACAGGAACTCACAGAAAAGGATCATCCCACGTAATATTGCAGGCCGATCCAAACCAACAACGCTCAACCATGCCAACCGAATCCTTGAAAAAACAGAGCACAAGCGAAACAGATCAGAGAAATTCCTTCAACAACACCCCCAAAACACGACAATATCCCACCCCAAAAGGCACAACACAAAACACAGGCAACAACTTTTCTACGGGCCCTTGAACACGGTGCACCAAAGTAATTTATTGATTCTGTAAGTTGCACGACCTCTCGCAAGGCAAAGCAATTTCAGGATGCATGGAGTTATAGATACGAACGGTAGATCAATTGGAAAATCAAAACGTACCGATTCGGAGAGGGAGATATTGAAGGACACCGAATCGGAAGCGATCTGTGACGCCTAGGGTGGCGTAGAAGTGCGCGAAGACACGTTCAAGAAGTCGTGGTTGAGCGGATTGGGGACACAAGCAAGATCGTCTACGCCTTGTCTTTCGGAGGAGAACGAGCGAATCCTGAGGAAAGGATCGACAACTTCTCAACCTAAGAAACAAGAGAAGGAAAGAGAGCAGAAAACCTGCACAAACCTATACAATTTCCTTACTCGAGAAGCAAAAGCTAGCCAATTTTCCTTTTGACCACAAGACCACGTACGATAAAGGCAGCAACCCACGTGCACACGCCAGATGGAAGCAGATATCAATCAAACACCAAAGCAACCTAAAATTACCACAAAACACCCCAACCCAAACCACACACAAAGCCACCCAACCGAAGGGCTTTTCCGGCAATACAGGCACAAAATCGCTAGCCAGGAGCCATCTCCTTAACACGACCAATTCTCTTTATATATACTTTGTATGGACATCAGATTGGTCATACATTTCAAGTTGTCATTGAACAGTTTCCAAATTCTGTTGAATTGAAAAGGCTGAAATGTATCAGTACATAATGTAGTCTGGATAGATCATTGATCATATATAGCATTTTGATTCTAATATCCTGGCCAAGTTAGATGGAAGTTTAACAAGCCAAATGGAGCTGAAAAATTAAAATGGAGGTTGTTAATGGGTTCAAGCTTATCCTGGCCAAAACATGGGATTGTGCTGAAGATATAGTACATAACATGCTTTGTTTTTTTTTTTGTTTTTGTTCCAGAAAATGCGAGAACTTATGTTGATAATTAGGGAAAAAAAGTACAAGAAGGATAAATAACTTCGACACAAAGCAAAACAAAACAAATCAGTAGACTACAACATAAGCTAAGCGAAAGGACCTCACAAAATACCGTTCCAGAGCTGCCTTCACATGCAAAAGCCAAGAGCGATAAGAGCAAGATATTATGCATAGTGCATTAGTGTTGCCGGACACAAAGAGGTGACGATCACTATAGTTATGTGACACACTTTTAAACTCCACTCTTCTTCTTTTTCGTCTATTTTTATTACTTAACTAGTGTTACTAGCAACATGCAAAGCACTCTATAGTGATCGTCACCTCTTCGCCGTCATTACTATAGACTAGCCCACTACCTCAAGGACTCTATATTTCAATATTGATCCAAGATTAGAGGGAAGCGATAATATTGAACATACATTTGCGAGAGCTAAACATGCCAACCACAGGTTTGCATACAAGTTGCAATGTCAAGTACATAAGCACAAGGTTCTGCTGGCCTTCTCTCAAGACATTTACAAGAGTCTTCCCAGAACAAAACAAAAAACTTTAGAACGTTTATTTACAGTTGAACACGCAAAAACAGTAAAACAAAAAGAGATCCATCCAGAATCCTTCTCTCACAGTCACCCACAAAAAAAGACGATTGGAACTATACAAGCAAAGCTCGTGCAGGAGTATGAGTAGCAGGGTTACATGTTTACCATGGAATAATCAACATAAAACCTGCTGTTGCTGGTGGTGGTGAGGTATGACTTTCTTCCTTTCTTTTCGTTCTTTCCGTCCCAATCCTCTCCTGGGCCTCTGTCTCTCTAATCTAGTTGGCAATGGCATGCATTTTGTGGCATGAGTAATGCCTCAGTACCCATGCCACCTCTGCAGATTACAAATGCGTCAAATCGTTACAAAAGATATAACAATTAACATACCATCCATCAAGGCAAGATGCACCCGGTTACCATTTTCGAACAAACATAAAATAAAGAGCACCTTCCCTCTTCCTATGTGGACTAGTCAATAGAAGTAAGCCTAACTGCCAAACTAGTTGTCGTGGGAGAGAACCGAATTTGAAGTGACTATAAAGGTTCAATAGTGATCCCACATACGCATAAAAACACAAACCAAAAATAATAATCCAAACACGGCCACTTTTAGAAATTGAGATATTTTACTTATAACATGAGAAAAGATGCAAATGCAAGCTAATTGAACGTGTGCATTGATTTCTTGCAAGGCTCAATCTCAAAAATGATGATAACTCATACTATTACCGTAGATGGAATATCAGAATAGCATTAACAACAAGATGTGACAAATCATTACTACCAATATAGCACATCCCCCATTAAAAAATAAAATATAATGATACCAGACTTTGCAAATGCAACGGAAGAAACGAAAAAAGGATAAAAGGGATGAATGCTCACCACCCAAGTTAGGAAATCAACGGGATACAAATTGACACCACCCAAGAATTTAACGAGGAATACAGGGCATAGGGATCGTTCACCATTCAAAGGAATCCACCTATGAGATACAGAATCAAAGAACAAGAAGTAATTTGCTTCTCACTAGCCAAAGGTTAAAGTTTACTTAAACACACTCTAATGATTTCATTCATAGGAAATGATATAAATAGGACTTGTTGGAACATCCCTCCAACATAAGGAAAAATAAACTTAGATTTCCAAGACACAAATTAAAAAGACTTGACAACAAGCTAATTGAAAGATGTGTTTGACTTTTGAAACTTAAAAAACACTTAGAAACTTAAAAAGACTCTTCGATAGACTCAAAAAGACACTTAAAACTGTGTGGAACAATACTTATATTAGGAAATAAAAGAAAAGATAAAAAATAAAATAAAAAACCCTCATTCCTTGTAGCGCCATTATAATTCTGCATCAATAAGGACATCCCCTTTTCCCGGCTCATTACTCAAGTGTCATGGTCACAAACTAGAAGCAAGTTGATGAATCAGTGTGGCATGGCAAAGCGACAAAGAGGACACAAGTTGCTACTCTCCAACCAGCGGAAAATGCAATTACCATGAAATATATGAGAACAAGGCATACGAATAACCTTGGCTCCAATCGGAAGAATCTCCAAGCAAATCGTACACTCTTCAACTTGTAGATATGAATTGTTGTCGAAAATTGTCACTCTCTCCAAAGCTTCAATGGACGACTTAGTGGCAGGAACAAATTTCACTACTTGCATTGAGTCCCTCGTAGCCCTGGCCAATTGATCATCTGCAAACTCCCGATCCCTAAACTCCGGATGACTCCTTTCCCTGACGCTTTCCTCCCTAAACCTCCTGTAGAGTCCCTCCCTGAACTCCCGACGACTCCTTTGCCTGTCAATCGCCCTGGCCTCACTCCTAATCTGAATATCCACAGCAATGGGTATTACTTTCCGATCCACATTATTAGGATCATTCAGCATTGAATGGGTCAATGACATAATCTCATTCACAATCGACTCTGCAACGCTCTCGGAAATAAGCGCATCAACCAATAAGATCGCCAAAACATCCCTCTTCTCCTCAATTTGGGATAGAAAGTCATCGCGACGCATAAAGTATTGTCTCTGGTATGAGTACAGCACTTGATCGTCATGGTTGGGATTATCGCGATGATAACTAAACCGCAGTTCAGTACGAAAGCCAGAGCGACCAAGGACGGGTTCAATGCTGATGCTATCATCTTCCCAACAATTATAAGAAAACATAGCAGCAGCAGCAGCATCCATGTTTCTGAATGATAATGATCGTAAATTGATAGGATACCTAATCAAAACGAATGAGAACAATTAATAAGTAAGAGGGATATTTTGTTGAAATTTGGTAAATCAAAACTAGAACTGGCCGGTGTTAATCTTAATCTTTCCCACTATAGCCGTGTTCAATAAAAAAAATGTTCAAATCAAGCTCTTGCTGATTTCTTGTGAGGACCTTAAAAATCAACGCATTGAGCGGGCTCGGATCATCGAAAATTTCATCGGGAAAGGGAAGGTCCACAATTTAGCAAGTCAAGGACAGTTCGAAATAAGGGTTAGGGTTTCTGCTATTCGTACGGAACGATATATATAGAGAGAGATCGAACCTTGTTCTTCTTCTCCAGATATTCTTCTTCGTACTTCTTCTCCAGATATTCTTCTTCGTTCTTCTTCTCGTTCGATCGTCTTCGTTCTTCTTCTCTCTCTTTGTTTTCCTCACGCGTGAAATAAAAGGAAGAAAGAGTGATTCGTTTTGACTGCTTACTTTGTCGCTCTTATTTTATAGGAGAGCTGTACGTATTTTTCACCGTTGGATTGGTACATAAATTTCAACCGTTGGATGAGAAATTTTTTGAAGTTAGTCACTAATTTAAATACCTTTCTTTTATTAGTCACTAATTTCAATCAGTTTAAATATCCTAATCTCCCAGTTTATTTAAATAGCTACACATTTATATATTGATAGATTCTCATTAATATCCTAATCAATCAGAAGGAATGATCCGGTCAAACTATAAAGTAGTAATTTTACTTGAGGAAATCAATTACGGATTCATTAAAGGAATTATTGATTCATTAGTTCTCATGAGATAATTGTTGATATATTCCCCCTTAAAGAGAAACAGATCCTTAATTAGATTATCCTTCTTCAAAGTTTATAACCACAATAAGATCATTTTTCATTAGAGAGCTTAAGAATTACGGGTTCTGCAGAAAATATTTTGTCCCAATTAGTGCTTGAATCATCAAAGAGCTTAAGAATTATGGGTTTTGTTCTTACTCTGTGGACCAACGCTTGGAGGGTATTGGATGTTGTAGGCATTGGAAACTCCCTAAGGCTCCGTTCAATTGTCGAGAAAGTTGTGTGGAAAATTGGTTCCCAGAAAAAGTGAAGTGAGGTGAAGTAAAAGAAAAAGAAAATTATTTTTCTGTGAGTGTTCATTTGACAAAAGAATTTTGCAAGAATAATTAAGGTTTAGTTGTTCATTTGTCAAGAAAAAGAAACTTTCGGGAAAATTTTGTGAGTGTTCACTCATTTTCCTTTTCCCGCGACGCAAAATCCTGTGTTTTTTGCAGGATCACTTTTGCAGAAAAGTAATTCCTGCAGGAAAACTTAAAAACATGTTTCCCACTACTTTCCTGTCAACTGAACACTACAAACAAAAATCATGGGAAAGTTGATTTTCCCATTATTTCCTGTACTTTCCTGACAACTGAACGGAGTCTAAGGGAACATCATCCTAAGATTCCCAGGTCTCTCTCTCTCTCTCTCCCTCCCTCTCTCTCCCTCTCTCCCTCCCTCCTTCCTACGTGCCATTCATACTTTCTTTTATTGAAACAAAATTATATTCTTAAAAATTCTTCAAAAAAAAAATTGTATTCGAGTACCCTTCGGTTAGAAAGTTTCTAAAATTGAAATTTAGTAAAGTTTCTGTCCAATTGAAATATTGAAATGTTTGAATGAGGTTTCATACTTTCTTTTATTGAAACAAAATTATATTCTTGAAAATCCTTCAAAAAAAAAAAAGTATTCGAGTACCCTTCGGCTAGAAAGTTTTTAAAATTGAAATTTAGTAAGGTTTCTGTCCAATTGAAATATTGAAATATTTGAATTAGATTTTTGGGTATTATCTCCGTAACCATGTATGGATCATTCGGTTGTGATTTTTTTATGGTTTAGTCCTTACCCTTGCATTAGAAAAACTTAAAGGCAATGACTAAGAAAAGGAAGACAACACATATTGGCAATGGAGAAGAAAATTCACAGGTATCACTCAACACATATTGGCAATGGAGAAGAAAATTCACAAGTATCACTCTTTGGCATATCTACTGTCTTTCTTTTGAAAAATTCATTCGTAGTCAACTAACTCAACTAAAATTTGATAGTGATTTAATTTTGTTAGGAGTTTGGTAGTGATTTAATTCGTAAGGTTTTCTTCTCTGTACATACTTTAGGCACAAATTGGAAAAAAGCTATCAAAAGGAACACTTGCGCAACGTGCACGACGAGAGCGAGAACGACAGTTGCACGGAGATACAAGTGTAAGACTCTTATCAATCAAAATCATGGTCGACTATCTGCATCTTCTAACCATGTTTTTATACGTACAGGTTCAACCTCTCCGAGATAGCAATATTTCCATCCATGTTCACGAGGTAAGTCTCCATACAAATACAAATAAGACAAAATACATTGCTACTTTTTAAAAATTAGTGGTACTGGTACTTTTTAAAAATTTGACTTATATGCATAGACACAACATTGTGAATACGGCTACTTTTTAAATATTTGTTATTACTAACCATGTTTTTTAATAGTTTTTATTTCTTAAATGAATTTATACATAAAGGTTCAATCTCTCCGAGACAGCAACATTTCCGTCAATGTACATGAGGTAAGTCTCCGTACAAATACCGATTTTTCTGCCAACCCTATTAAGTACACTAATGCATTTTGCATAACTTTTAACAGGAAATACAAAGAATCGAATCGATAGCTAAGAAAGGGAAGGCAGTGTACATAGATAGTGGAAAGGAAAACTCACAGGTATCACACGTTAACACATATCTTCTTCCATTTGAAAAAAAATATTGAGGACTAGGCTAACTATTTCTAGGGCTTTTGTCTTCTATGCATAGACAATATTGTTGGTGTGCTACTTTTTAAACGAGTGCGGGAAATACCATCATCATGATATAATGTGTCTTACTTTCTTTGTCTCTTTTTTTACTACAAAAGTCCTTCGGAGTGCTCATAATCGAACACTAATGAACTTGCTGGAATTTACTATATTTTTGTCCATTATGTTGTGGAATTCTATGACCTTCAGTTAGTTGCCATCATCGAAATCGCGCATAGCTATCGAGTCATATGAGGTTCATAAACGGGATAGATATTCCAAAAACATGTAAATACTTGGTGCTACAAAGATTTTAGATTAATGGGAAATGCATTGTGGGCTGTATCGTGCATTTTTTTCCATAACTTGAACCATTCCTCTGATAGGGCTGCAAAGTAGTACATTGACGCGAGAAATCAAATTTATAAAATAGACAACTATGGATAGTTTAACTTTAAACTTATCTACTGTCGATTTTTTAAACCAAACTTTGATCTATTGAATACTATTGTGCCAGCCCTACAAGATAAATGATGGTGGGGCCCATAATTGGTGGTGGTGGAAAATTTGGGATTTCCACCTAAGGTGGATAGAATTTATCCACGGTTGAGGTTAACGCAACAAAGATTTTAAATTATATATGAGAAGCACGGAAATCAAACCAAAGTTCGTGCCTTTTTCATTCATTACGAGAACAACAAAAAATATGTCAATACCACATCAACCTTACCGCTACTCACAAATTATATACCTATCTCCCAGTCTCTTGAAAATTTTTAGTGATTTGCACATTAAAAAAATTATTTTTAAAAAAGATGACAAAAATCTCACTACAAAATGCCAAAAATTAAAAAAATCTAACTACACAAAAAAAAAAAAACCAAAAAAAAAGACTCTTCATATCTTTTTTTTATTGACAAAAAAAACTTTCTCTTGAATAGGACAAAAAGCTATCAAAGAGGTAAAAAATAAAAAGCTATCAAAGAGGTAACTACACAATGCCAAAAAAAAAAAAAAGAGAGAAAGATCTAACTACACAAAAAAAGACCCATAAAAGTAATATCAATTGTTTTCGATAGAAGAGAGACCCATGAAAGTAATATCAAGTCATAGATCAACCCCTTTCCAATCAAGATAAATCTAACGAAAAAAATCATATTCTAGGTAACCAACAGTAATATGATATAAAAAGCAACATTGGCCCAACGTGCACGACGAGACCGCGAGAGAAATCTAAAACAAGGCTATGCTTATCATCGAGGCAGAGATTTTCGTCAATGTGTATCATTTTTTAGTTTCATCGGTGTTTTGGATAGTATTTTTTGATTTGATCAAGTTTTAAGCATTCAAGTTTGTTATATGCGTTTTAGTTGGTTCAATATTTAATTGCATGCGCTGAATGTTCAATCCGTGCCTTCAAGCACGGGCATGCGCTAATCTTCTATATTATAAAACAAAACGGGTATCTTACAGAATATTCTTTCTCAAAAGTTTAGATTTACCCCTATCCAAAATTTATCTACCCATAAAAACAAATCCGACGGTTTAGATTTATCTTCATCCTTCCTTCTACAACATGGCATTTTGGTAAATATTGGAAACTTCAAGACCACAAAAGGAGCTCATTTGAATTGAAATATCATAATCAATCATGGTAATCTAATATTACCATAATTTATGGGATAAATGTCTCAAAACTGAATTTTTTTTTTTTAAGGGATCCTTTTAATTAAGACATGATTTGTATTTTGTGGGATGAATGAAACCTAATAAAACATTTACGGTAAACAAAAAAAATCATTTTACGTTAATTTAAATCCCAATTAAGATTTTCAAATTTAAAAAACATCACATTTATGGACGTTAAAACTCAAGTGTTCTTTAATTCTCTCGATTGCATTTCTCGGTATCAATTTTTCAGCAAACTCCCTGTAAGTGTTCGAGTTCTTTTTCTTCAAAGCCATTAGATTTCAATGTAGAATCAATGTTGTCTAACATTTCAATGTTTGGTTCTCTCATATATTGGATCACTTTCCTAATCATTCACATCCCACTTATTTGAACTTTTCTTTCTGTTTTGTTCTTCTTATATTTTGATTTTTTGCAATTGACTTAGTGGGTGTGTAATGGTTTTGGACAGGCTACATTTGGTCGTCAATGGTTTTGATCAACTTCTGTTCTTGGGAGTTTTGATCCTGAAGGTGGCACCATAGCACATCTACGACTTTAGTGGTAAGCACAAATTAAATTATTGCATATTGTATTGCTAATTCTTTCAACTTTTCTTCTTCTTCCTTTTTTTTTTTTTTTTTGAAAATGACTTTTGGTTCATTTTGAGTTTCAATTCATGAGAGTATGGTACCGATGATTAACAATTGTTTTACTTATCTTTTATTGTTTCTTAACATTTGCATTGGTCTCGATGGATTTAGTCGGAACCCTAATTATTTGTTTGATTTTTGGGGAAGAAACTTGCATGTATTGAACTCTTAAAATATAAAATGCAATAGCCCAATAAAATCATTAATTTGGACATGCAAGAAAATAAATAAGACTAATCACGTAATTAATTTAGAGCTGACATTTTTAATCTATTCTCACTAAATTTGTGATCTACTGTAAAACTAAATAAAAAGTAATGACAGACAAAGAAGCTTTCATGCCAACGATATTTAAAAGGTGCATTAGTTGGGAGTTATCCTTGAAGTAAAAATGATCAAGTTTCATCAAGCTTCATAAATTGGATACTCTTATTTGCAAGGCCAGCTCATTGTCCCCAAGCATTTGAGCAACTGAATGTTGTTGAAGGCACGAAATGATTGTAGTGTAAGAGTATTCAGAGTATCCGGAATCGATTATGATGATTGAGAGTTTTTTAAAATCATTTGCGACAAAAAAAAATTGTAAGTATTTACATCACCTATGGTTGAGCATCTGCCGTGACTCTGTTTGTTAGAGGAAATTGAGGGTACGTTGTTCAAAATAAATTTCTCTATTTCACGTGGTAACTTTTTAAATGAATTTATTATTTAAGTTTACTTGTATAGGATTCGTTTGAAAATGCAATAGAGTATCCAATGGTTGATATGTCCTCTCCAACTCTCTTAAGAAAGTGTCCACAAATTTTTAAATATTTTACAAAAATGTCATCTCTTCTTTTTACACAGCTTCTGTCATTGATATAATAAAATAAATAAATTACAGCTCCTATCGTTTGGGTTCCCTCCCCCCCCCCCTCCTGTCATGTCTCGAATCCCCACCGAGATTTACAAATCCAATCGGAAGTTAGCCCAAGGAACATTCCTTTCGATTATCAAAAAAAAAAAACACTCCTTTGGAATTTTTGATTTATTTCGGCGAAATTGGTTGAAAAAAGCTCCGTGAAAGCAAAAGTAATGGGTCTAACAAAGAAACCATTTTTTGAAAGTCGGGTGAAACATTCCTTTGGGATTTTTTTTGAAATTTTTTGGTGTCTGTTTCTTTCCAAGGTACAAGTAGTGTTTAAATTTCAATCTAGCTCTTCTTTCAAGTGGAATTTGTGCCTGTTCTGAGTATTCAAGAAATTTGGGTGATTTTTTTGGTGTGGGTGGGTGGGTGTGTATTGTTAAATGTTACATATAATCGAGTTTTGTTATTTTGACTCATTTTGACGTTCCGTTGTAAATGATAGTTTAGTAGTGTAACACGCCCAGATCCATGTGTTTTTAGATTCTTCTCTCTTTTTTTTCTCCATTCATTTTTCTGTTTTCATCGGGTTGCCTGTGCCTACATGGGTAGAAATTGATGTAAGTCTTGGCAGAAATTGAACTTCTGAATAGCAACTCCATTGGGTAATTTTCAGCAAATTGAGCCAATTTCAATCGGGATGGGTAGTGTCATAGGCACATGCAAACACTATGCCTTCGGTATCGCTTACACTGAGGTATTTCAACCAAAGCCGAGTTCTCTGTAACTTTTTTCGATAGCCTATTTTTTTCTCACAATTCGAACTAATTTTTTTTTTACTCTTTATGTGGTTAATTTATGGCATTTGATAACTATTAGTGATTGAAGTTACATTGAGGTTTTTGATTTCTGAGTTCTAATATGTTCTTCCATTTTTGCAAATAGGTTTAATGTATGTGATGGGGGATCCAGAGTAGTGCTATTTTAACTTTTTTACTTGGTATTTACTTGGATTCCATAAGCAAATTGATATTATTTGTAACTAACTTAAAAGTTTAGTTGGGGGAGTGCCGTAAGCACGAGTAATTCTCTTTCGTGTCACTAAAAAAAGGATCACATACTACACACTAATGAATTGATTTAGTGTTTGAGCCACTAGCTAACAAGTGCCATAGGCACCGGTAATTCCAACCGGGGTGTGTAGTGCCGTAGGCACGGGTAAACACTAGTCATAAATACCTCGTAATGAGGTAACTTCAAAGCTGGGTAGAGGGCACCATCACCAACATTAGCAATATATGGCAATCACTAAATTCAAGTAAGCTTATATTATTGGACTTTGGAGCTTATGTTGCTTTTTTTATTCTAAATATGTATGTATAGGTTTTCTATTTTGATTTTTTCCAGCCATCGTGATTCTGAAATCTGAGCCATTAATGTCATTCTAGTAAGTACCACACATCAAAAGGTAGTTTCCCTTTATAGTATAAGCTGCAAGCTGGGGTTTATGAATTTTTTGAGTTCTAAATGGCCCTAACACAAATCTGAGGATGAGAATTTTGGCGAGCTATTACTTTTGTTATTTGTCTACAAAGATGCTCACTTTGTGTTTTTTAAAATACATGTTTGACAAAGTGAAAATAGGGGAGAGTGAATTAATTCTTTATGCCCTTTTTTGTGGTCCGACACTGTAAGGACACGCGACATGATAGAAACATGTGAAGATATGTCTGGACACGCCACATGAGGTATCCATTACCAAGGCAAATGCTGAGGACACAGCAAAGTGAATTTAAACTTTTTAAAAGCTTTACCAGGATAACATATGTATCTTAAAAAGTATTCCAATTGGGAGTTTAATTGTTGTCGACTTTGTTCCTTTTTCGTTTGAATGGTACTGTTTGATCAAATCAATACAGGACCAACACATCCCTTTCCCTAGGTAACAATGTGATCAATTCATTACAGGATCATCCCTTTCCCTTGCTCTCTCCCCTATCGCCAAGCGTATGACCGAAACGTGTTGCACCGTGCCTTTAGGCACGGGCATGCACTAGTTGAATTATATACTCTCCTTTTTACCATACATATACACTCCCTTTTTTTTGTCCTTATTTATGTGAATTTACTTTTTTTACCCTTTCATAAGTTCACTTTTTCACACATTTAGGGGCAATAGAGTAAATTCACACCAAATAAAGACAAAAAAAGAAGAAGAGTGTATGTGGTAAAAAGGGGAGTGTAGAAATCAATTTCAATAAGAAAAACAAAGATTCACTTGCAGGACTTCCAACTATAGCCAGACCGGCCTCAAAGGAGTTCATAGCACCTAAGAAGTTTTGAACCTGAGACTTTATGAGGGAGCAAATCCCTAAGTACCGAACCTTGACCACTAGGCCAACTCCTAGGGGTTGTGATCGTGTCATTTCCGTACAAAAAATATAATTTAAAATAAAATAATTACTACTACCAAAAAGATAATGGTAAGTATTCCAAGTATCGTCCTCAAGGATTACGAAGGCTAAGTTGCAGTTATCTCAATTAATCAGAAAAAGCTCAAGGATTACTAAGGCTAAGTTGTCGTTATCTCAATTAACTTCTGGATTAATTTAGAAAAAAAATTGATTTGTATGATTTCCCGAATTATTAAAAGTTAAATTAAATTAAAGCATTAAAAGTGGAATGAGTTTATCAGAGAAAAGACTCAAGGTTTCGAATCCACCCGATATCTTGTAATATAATTTGTTAACATTCAGAGCTAACCACCATAGGTTTTGTGGGTCCACCAGGTGTCACCTAAAGATAATCGCAATGTTCTAAATGGCGCTTGGCGCTAGTAGGGCGGATACCCACCTCCAAGCGCCAAGCCGCCTAGTCGGCGCCAAGCAATTCGGCGTTTTTTTTTTTTAACAAACTATTATCTAATCAAACTATATTCTATGTATCCATAATGCAAGTTCAAAGCTCAACAAAATCATAATGCAAAGTTTAATGTATAAACCCAAATGAAATTCAGTAATAGCAACTAGCAAATAAATTGAATAAGACAATAAATAGAAATAAACGAGATCGGAGATCCCTAATGCCAAGTTCAAAGTTCATCTCCTTTTTTTAACTCTTCTCCTCCATACCCTTCCAAAACTTGATCTCCATTAGTTTAATACTATACATTTTAGGCCGCTAAAGGCCTCCAAAGACATCGATGACGCCTCCAAGGCCGCCAAGGCGGCCACCAAACACCGTCAAACCTCCCTGAGGGCCAAATCAAACGCCAAGGGCTATTGGCGTGGCGGCAGGGCACCTCCAAGTGCTTAGGCGGCCTCGCCGGCCGCCATTTAGAACACTGGATAATCGTAAATTATTGCCGCCTAACACGAACCGTCTCTATGGCACAGACCGTCTAATAGCACGATGTGTCTTACGGAGCATACCCATCTCACCCAATTACTACGAACTAGTAAAACCGTTGTATGAAGTGCTTCAAATCTAGAAAGACAATGAAGTGCTTAAAATGTAGGAAGACAAACAGAGTTGATTAAATGGAAAGAATTATCAATAAATAAAATCCTTGATTTCTTGCAAGGTTCAATCTCAAAAACGATGATTACTCGTACTATTACCGTAGATGGAATATCATAATAGCATTAACAACAAAATGTGACGAATCATTACTACCAATATAGCACATCCCCCATTTAAAAATTAAAATAAAAAATAAGGACATCCCCTTTTTCCCGTCTCTTTACTCGAGTGTCATGGTCACAAACTAGAACGATGTAGTTGATGAATCAGTGTGGCATGGCAAAGCGACAAAGAGGACACAAGTTGCTACTCTCCAACCAGCGGACAATGCAATTACCATGAAATATATGAGAACAAGGCATACGAATAACCTTGGCTCCAATCGGAAGAGTCTCCAAGCAAATCCTACACTCTTCAACTTGTAGACATGAATTGTTGTCGAAAATTGTGACTCTTTCCAAAGCTTCAATGGATGACTTGGTGATAGGAACAAAATTCACTACTTGGATTGAGTCCCTCTTAGCCCTGGCCATTTGATCATCTGCAAACTCCAGATCCCTAAACTCCGGATGACTCCTTTCCCTGGCGCTTTCCTCCCAAAACCTCCTGTAGAGTCCCTCCCTGAACTCCCGATGACTACTTTCCCTGGCAATCGCCCTGGCCTCACTCCTAATCTGAATATCCACGGCAATGGGTATTACTTTCCGATCCACATTATTAGGATCATTCAGCATTGAATGGGCCAATGACATAATCTCATTCACAATCGACTCTGCAACGCTCTCGGAAATACGCGCATCAACCAATAAGATCGCCAAAACATCCCTCTTCTCCTCGATTTGGGATAGAAAGTCATCGCGACGCATAAAGTATTGTCTCTGGTATGAGTACAACACTTGATCGTCATGGTTGGGATTATCGCGATGATAACTAAACCGCAGTTCAGTACGAAAGCCAGAGCGACCAAAGAGGGGTTCAATGCTGATGCTATCATCTTCCCAACAATTATAAGAAAACATAGCAGCAGCAGCATCCATGTTTCTGAATGATATTAATGATGGTAAATTGATACTAGGATACCTTAATCAAAACGAATGAGAACAATTAATAAGTAAGAGGGATATTATGTTGAAATTTGGTAAATCAAAACTAGAACTGACCGGTTTTAATCTTATAATCTTTCCCACTATAGCGGACCTCCCATATTTATAGACCATGTACGTACTGTACATATAATCATAACCCGATTAGGAATACTATTCCTAATTTATAGTATTATAGTATTCCTAATACGAGTATGAAACAAATAAGAAAAGTAGTGTGTCCGGCCACCACGGTCATGAATCCTTTCCCACCACGGCCATGAATGAATCCTTCTCTAAGTTTTCTTAATAGGAAATAAAGAATAGCAAAGATTATTCAGTGTGGCACCGCTGCCTTGTGCCCTAGGCCTTCTCTTTTTGCTAACTCAGGCGTCCGGGTCAGGCTCCGGATCCTCTGTCCGAGAGTCCCTGTCCGAGTCCCCTGTCCCACACCTCAATGGGCGACACGTGTCCCCCTCACCCCAAACCAAAACATCACGCCACACCCAATCCCTCCCCCTCCCCCTCCCCCCTCCCCCTCCCCCTCCAAGAACACTCCGTCCCCGACCTCTTCTCCCTATGCTACGTCCCCTTCGCCACCAAGATCGAAACCCTAGCCCTCGACCGCTGCCTCACCGCCACCTCCTCCCCACCCAACAACAACTCCTCCAAGGTATTCGTCGGTGGCGTCGAAATCACCCACCCCCGACCTCTTTGACGACGGCATCGTGGTCGTCCACGGCCTCTAGGCAGGTGGGTAAGATAGTATGTGCGGTGGTGCTTTCTTTGATTTCCGTAGTTCATTGTTCAATAACCACGGTCACGGTGTAATTCTGTTTTTTCACTATCGATTTTGCACTGTAGTTGGCTGCTCGGCCATCTAGTTGCATACGGCTTTAGCATGCACGCAGTGCTCTCTACCAAAAGTGCAAAAAAACCCCCACTATAGTGGGCATCGGATGCGCTAGGTTGGCATCGGTCGGTCTCTGTAGAAAGCATCGTCAATTGTGGAACTACCGTGACAGCTGGATATCGACAAATACCATACGCAGCTCTGGCACCTGACCGTCTGATCAATTATTTTGCTAGATTTGAATCCTTTATTTGGTTTTGACGTGTTATTTATCTCTTTGTATGTAATAGGTTTTTGTAACACAGTTGTACTCCGTAGATTGTACTCATCATTCTAATCAATGAATTTCTAACGGGTTCCCAAAAAAATAAAAATAAAAAACTAGATTTCGATGACAAGAAAGACAATCATTAACTCAACCACATGTAAACTGACTAGGAATTTACAAGATGGTGGGCTTGCTGTGATAGCTTGGCTTTAAAAGGCAGCTCAAACCAGGCGAGACTTTCATTGCACACCAGTGTGACTCAGTAATTTCGTTACTAGCTAATATTTAAATTTACACTATATATAGAAAATCAAGAAACCAACCTTAAACGGCCTCGTTTAAGCTTAATTAGGCCTCGTTGTTAAGCAGTTCAACCAGCTAGCTAGCTCTCTGCTGTTGCATCGATCCAACGTCATAATCGAGTTCAACCCAATGCTTCAAGTTGAAAGTGCATGCCTTTTTGAATATTGTTCGCTTTTCGTCTTGCAAGGTACGTAGTAGTGCCACTACCTAGCTCCCCTCACCTTAATTGGCAAGCAACTTTTGAATAATTATAAAGGAACACTAGCTAGCTTGTTAATTAAGTTCATAAACTTGATTTCATTAAACTAGCTATCTTAATTTAATGGTATAGAGGACATAAAGGCACATCAAATAATGAATTTTTGAATAATTCAAAGGTTCCTTTTCACGACAAGGGGGCCAGTGAATGGTCATATCACCTTTGTCTTTTCTTATCCGTGACAGTTGTTAGGTGAGCCACTACTGCAACTCCAGCCAAACTTTTATCAGCTTTAGTAAGTTGCTGAAATGTTACTGATGCAAGTATGTGAGTTTTTTTTTTTTTTTTTGAACAGAAGTATATGAGTCGATATTGCAGTAAATGCTATGTTCTCTTTCAAATGCTTGATTGGTACGTTAGTGGGAAAATAGAGGGGGCATGTGGTTTAGGGTTTTGAAAAAAATTTCAAAGTGCCCCTCAAACTTTGACTGCAATATCAAAAATACTTCCAAACTTACTCCCAAACTTGTCTTCCGTTATTCAAACCCACTCCTACCGTCTGAATTCGTTACCTCACTAACGGGAAATGATGAGTTGGACACTAACAGAGTGTAAAAAACGTTAGAGGGTGATGAGGGAGTGTGACATGGCTCAAAAGTGGATGACTCATCCATGGAGGGAAAATTTAGAATAAAAGTGCTACATACACAATAATTCAAATACAACGCTAAATATAAACTCTCACATATATGTGGAGTCCACACATACTAGTGCATGTGATTTCCCTGAGAGCATCTCCACTCCTTACTCAAATCTTGACTCAATCTCAAATTTGAGTAAAAATCATCCAAAACCCTTCTCCACTCCTTACCCAAACCGATAAAACTCAGATTTGGTTAAGACTCAAACTCTTATTCAAATTTTTGAAGTTGTTACTCAAATTTGTGCATATTTGTGTTTGAATTTGAGTTTACCCATTGGAACACACAATACAAAACAAGTTTTTACCCAAATTTTTACTCAAATTTGGATAAAAATCTAGATAAGGAGTACAAGGAGTGGAGATGCTCTTACGTGTACCGATCCTGTATCTATTAAAATCCGATGACATGATTTTTGATATGATTATGGTTCTCGTCGAACTCTACAAAATGAACGGAGCCAATCAACCAAATATGATAGAAAAATGGCCGAAATTTTGAAAACAGGCCGGAGGGGATACCAAGGATGTTAGTATCCTTGGTATACAAAAAAATTCCTCGACTGTCCGGTGTTCCAGAGAAGAAATAGTGAGGGGAAAAAAATTTGAAGTTTGGAGGAATATAGTTGGGTGTTTCGGAAGGTGACCCTCACTGTGTTTTCTCTCCAAAACACCCCTATAATGTTTTTTACACTGTTAGCGTCCAACTCACCAGTAAAGGATTCAGACGGCAGGAGTAGGTTTGAATAACGGAAGACAAGTTTGGGAGCACACTTGAGTTTTTAGTAAGTTTGGAAGTATTTTTGATATTGATGTCAAAGTTTGGGAGGTATTTTGAAATTTTAAAAGATAATGTGTAGAGAAAGGAATTATGATAATTTTCGTGATTCAATTAGTTATTGAATTGAGTTTTTTTTTTTGGGTTGCCAATCTAGCACACTCGTCGAAAGTAATTATTTTTTTTTGGGTTTCGCTGATCTTAACCTATGTGCAGTGTTTCACATCCTGACTCAGGATATTGTGGGGATTGGTCACAATGAGAACTTATTTTCTTGATTACATTATTTCCTCTTTTGTTTGTTTTATCATTTTTTCTCACTGCGTTCCAGTACGTTTCATCGTTGCCTGGTTGTATGCTACGCTTCTTGTAGGTTACATTTTTACTTCAGAAATGGCCACTGGAGAATAGGTTTCATCATTGCCTGGTTATATGCTACGCTTCTTGCAGGACCTCCGTCCCATTTTTATTGTTCATTTTCGTTTTTCGTACCGTTCTTTCAACGTTTATATCTTTTAATCTATAATGTTTTTCATAATTTTAAAAACTTTGTATTATAGATCCAATCGAGAACTATCAAACAAGATCCATATTGCATATTTTTTGAGATTCATATTGGAAGATATAAGCGTTAAAAGAATGACATGAAAAACGAAAATGGACAATAAAAATGAGATGGAGGGAGTACATTTTTACTTCAGAAATGGCCACTGGGGAATAAGTAGGATATGATTACAAAATGTCTTACAAGAAGGATAAACCTACAAGCTTTACATATGATTGTCAGGCTAATAATATACATACAATCCACTAATCATCTTAGGCATAAGTACTCTCAGTTCGATTAAGCTTAGTTAGGCCTCTCTGTTAAGCAGATCAACTAGCTCTCCGCTGTTGCATCCAACGTCATAATCGAGTTCAACCCAATTCTTCAAGTCTAAAATGCTGGAAAATCCCTTATCTTTTTGGATATCCGCTTATCGTCTTGCAAGGTAGTAGTACCACTGCCTCCCCTCACTTCGACAAATAGCTTTTGCACTTAACCAAACAAAAGCTATTACAGAATGATCATGTCCGCTTATCCGCTTAACTTTTTGTTGCGTCATGCCTGAAGACACGGGCATGCACTAGTTGATTTATATACTCTCATTTTTACCATACACCAGTGAGAGGCCGACGGTTAGTCATATTGCTGCCGGTATAGATTGAGGAATAATGCTCATATTAGATAGCCAAGAAGTTTTCCTTCAGTCGTTTCTTCAGACCAGGAGTTTCCATTTCCATTTTTGTTGATTTGTTGATATCAACAGATGTATTTCTTGCAAAACACTCTTAAGGTTTAACCCTGCTATCGAATATCCGATTGGAGAGCCTCTCTATCTCGCTCATCTTTCTCATCTCTCACTCGAAATCCGATGTGAAGATTAATCTCGATCGCCGAAGAGGAAACGAGAGAGACAGAGAAACATATGCATGAAGAGGAGAATTTTTTTTTTAATCCGCCATGTGGAGGAGATGAATTGAAGATTTTATCCAACTCGCAAAAGAAGAGGTGTGAGAATGATCCCTCTTGGCAATAATTTTATAAATCTTGTTCTTTAACATGTTACGAATTTCCCCCCTTTTTGTGGAGGGGACTTTGCTACGGAACCAGACGGGAGCCACCGACAGCCAACCAGGGCCTGCTCCGGGTATTGTACGGATGATTCGAGCCGTTCAAATTTTTTTTTAAATATCCTGAGTGGGCCTGCGAGAGCTCAGCTCCATCCGATGTGTGTAGATACTCGATCCAATTATTCCATTTTTTGGTGCTCATTTTAGTTGTTGAAAAATAGGATGATTGGATCGGATATCTACACACATCGGATGAAGCTGAGCTCTCGCGCACCCACTCAGAAATTTTTTAAATTTTTTTTGAATGGCTCGGATTATCCGTGTGGGGCCCACTAAATGGGTCCTGCGTGTCGTCTGTGGTCATGGTCAATGGCTCCCGTGGATTTCTTTAGAATTACCTGGGGTTTACATATATATAATGGGACTTATGTAGGAGTAGTTTTTAAAATATATTGTAACCATAATTCTTGGTTTATCGCGTAAAAGTGAATTCCTCGTTCTATATAGTCTTTTTGTCAATTTATCATTTCTCTCAAGGCATAGAGGGAGAAGGAAATTGCATTTTGTACGAAGTTTTGCAAAGGAATAAATTGGTGACAAGTTAGGGCGTTTCGGATTCTTAAAAAAAAAAAAAAAAACTTTTAGAAAATAAATGTAATTTTAAACTCAAAAATTATGTATTTACGCAAATAATTTTTCTACCAATATGAATTTTATTTGATAGATCTCATTAAGATTTTTTAAACGGTAAAAAAAATTAAAAAATTATTTTTATTTTCATTATATTCAAATTTGAAATTACATTCTTTTTAAAAAAACAGATCTTGATGGAATAAAGTTCGTTCTAAACAGCAACTTTGAAATTGATAAAGATACCAAAGGCATACTTGAGGACACATACATGCCAGAATAGATTCTGAGGTCCAAAATAATTGAGCACCCAGATTCCAGATACATAGTGACAAATTAAAGAGAATCAGCATAAAAGGTACATGAAAGTATATCATAAGAAACAGAGAAACAGTAAAAACATAGCCGGAAACACAAAATCAAAAAAAGGAAAAAAATCTATATCGGAATGAACAATTTAGCTCTTTCGTATCCAAAGAGCTAAATTGTACAGTATCAAAATACAAGAGAAACATGGTAAAAAAAATAATATATACAAGAGGAAAGTAGGCAGCTGTTTACTTTTCCTACATAGTTCATATTTTCTATCACCACCACACCAAGTCTCACTCTTTTAATTTAGGTTACCATGGAATTAGGTCATTCATCAGATAACCGACACACATAGTCACCACTTTGGTACGAAAAGAATAACTGAGTTTGTGGGAAAACTTCATACCCTCTCGAGAAGATATTGCTAGGTATTAGAGCATGTGTTGCATCTCCCAGTAACTATTTCCACAAAGAGAAAGCCAAACTTGTACATGTCTGCTCTCTTATTGCATGCTCTGGTGCCAGGTAGCCACTGAAACAACAAAATCTAAATATAAATTCAAGATTGTACAAATTGGCAACAGAAACTATGAAAGAAGACTTAAATCCAAAATTCAATAAGAAGTGTTCTTGTGGGACTATTTTACTTTCAGTCGTGGTTGTGGTTTGATTTTTTGAATTACATAGAGGTTTGGTACAGGCTTACCCCGAACTCCAACAAATGAAAGCTGGAAATTACTTTCACAGACACGGTTAGCATTTTAACATGGTCGAAATAGCATGATAATGCTTATCATTCCAATGCTAAGGGTAACGTCTGCATTGGAGTGACAAGCATTATCATGTGGAATAATAAACCTGTACAAAACACACACCCAAACCTGTACAAAACTTGCTCCAAAACAGCAACATAACACCAACCAAACATGGCCATAAATCCTGCCAAGTCCAGCCACTTAACAGCCCAAAATTATGCCAAATAAATAGCCCAAAAACCACCATTAGCAAACACAGTTGAAAACAGCAAATACTCACAACAACTATCCCATTTGGCTCAGAACAAGAGTGAAGTGTATCAAAAAAGCACCAACATTGTCACTCTTGCACCTGCATTAAAGCCATAAACACACACTGTCCAAACCCAGAAACAGCAGAAAACAGCTTAGGAAACATGCCAAAACTGATAAAGTGTAGGCAGAATACATGCGAAAACATGGCATGACATTGAGCCCTGGAAGAACCAGCATTTGACCCCACAAAATACCAACATTTGTGCCCAGAAAATAGCACAAAAATAACCCAGAAAACAGCCACACAGATTGTAGATTTTGCCCCTATTACAGATTGTATTACCACCTCAATTTGCACAAACTATCAACACTTGGGCTCAGATGTAATTAGCATAATCAAAGAAGCACTGCCATGCAACAAGTTGCCATTAAGGCCCTCATAGTTGCCAAAAGCATTACCAACTAATACAATTTGGTTCTATTAACATTGCATCATAATTGCCCTAAGCAGTACCAACCTATTTACCCTCAATTGGTCGTGGCAAGTTGTGTCACTCCTGCGCACCAACCTATTAAATGCGTCTATTTGGTGTTGGTAAGCATTAGGATTGGCACGAAGATGAGGCTTTTGTCTAAGCCTTTGTCGATGCCTTTCGGCAATCAAGCCCGTAATTAACATGTAAAGTTGAAGAACACTATTGATTACTCGCATCAGACATAACACTGCTAACAATGCTTTACGGTTTGTCTTCTTTCTTCATTCACGGTCCGTTAGTCTTGCCATCTGTTTTAGGGCACAAGTTAAATTAGTGCAAGGGCAAGGGCAAGTTACCAGCATCCTTAAATGTAACTCCCATTTACCAGCATACATACATAAATGTAACTCCCATTTACCAGCATCCTCACTGCATTTATAAAGATGCACCATATATAAAAGACTAAAGAACAAAAATAATGCTTTAACCCAAAAGCAATCAGAAAGTTGTCCATTTTCGTGTTGAACCATTAGGATTGTTGAGCAATCAAGTGATGAGGATATTGCGAACTTAGTTTCTCATAAAGAAATTTGTGATTGAACATGAAAGTAGTACTCCATATCTAGATCTATAGGATACAGCTTTATTAAATAAATGGCTCAACCATGGACACATCAGTAACATGTTATAAGTAGTTTTACACAATATCCTCTAAAACTGTATCATGCCCGGCCTCTAAACGAAACTATCAGAGAATACAGAATAAACTTAATACAGTCGAAGAGTAACATGAAAGCGCTAAGCTGCATTGAGCTACCACAATAAACAATAATTCAAATCCTTTATTTGAAATACACAATGCGAACGAAGCCGGATATTCAACATGCATATTGTACGCAATGCATATGGCCTTGATTTTTTCGTAAGCACAAGTTTCCTCCATTTCATAGTAAAAGTTACACCACTTAATCAATGTATACCAAGAAGAAATACGAGAAGAAGAATACAATTATGATGAGACTGTTCATTGAAAAGTACCTTGCGACCAGCTGAATTGTTCCAAATAAAATTTTAGCTAAGTTTGCTGATCTTTAGAGAGCTTGATCATTGATGTAACTGTTCTGAGGGATACTTGATACTCCGAAATCATCTCTCTTTTCATCCTTTACTTTCTCGCCTCCGCATGGGCTATGTGTTTGGAAATTCTCTAGTTCTCTCAACACAAGTGAAATGATCCCTAAACTTGCTTGTGCCGCCCTTGTAACCAATGGAGAGCAGAGTTCTAAAGTCTGTGCGTTGAGCGTCTTGCTTGCCTCATTTTGCAGTCTTCTTATACGATTGGTTCTCTCTATCTTTCTTCTTTTTCTTGATTTCAACTTCACTAATCAACAAGATTTTCTTTTAAAGGTGCGGTCCAATTCCAAATGTTTTTTTCCCTAATAACTGGATGTCCGGGCAAGCTTATGCGCATCTCGACCAATTCCGAATGTTACAAAATGGCCCTATAATAATGAAAAAATCTCCAGAGAAACCCACGTTAATATGCACATACAAGTTTCATTCTGTAGGAAAGATTCGAGCACTTGTAATAATAACTAACTTTGGTTATACTTTATGAATTATTCTAGGACTGACATTTCAGATTTTCCTGCCACAAACACCGGGAAAAGAAGAAGCTTTCAAACCATTCAATGCCTAATTTAGTACCAAAATATTCAAAAAATCCGTTTGACATATGAAGATCAAATGCTATTATTCTCTTACCCCTTCCTCGGTAAGTACCCATCTCTCCCTAATGTCCTGCACAATTTCCATGATGCCTTATGCGACCAACTGAATTTTAAAAAAGCAACATACATATAATTTGCAACACATACAATATGATATAAATTTATCATGATTTTCTGAGAAATTTCAGTTCTAAGTAACCCAGAAATTGATATTTAAGTTTTAAATAACTCAAATTTCAGGTCTAGGTAATCCAAAATTCTAATTTCAGTTCAAATTTCAGTGGAAAACCCTCATGCTGTCAATATGCAACAAATCGAAACCCTATTCTAGTCCATAAGCAAGAAATCGAAACCTAAATACCAGAAATCAATCCCAAAATACCAAGAAAACGAACCCCTAATCCACTCCATAAATAAAGCCCTAGAAATCAAAACAGATCGACTGTTAGAAAGCCTAAAAATCGAAATCGAAACAGATCAAAACATAAACCCAAGAAATCGCACAAATTATACAGAAATTCGCACAATACCCAAACCCTAGGAAAATTGCACAAATCATACAAACCCTAGAAATTGAAAATCAGGTGTTAATCATACCTTAAATCGCGCAAAGCAGAAATCGGTCCAAAACTGAAATCGCACCAGCTAATCGCTCTGATCACGCACCGCAACAGAAGAGGCGCTGGGTCGTCAACTGAGGAAAAAGAGGACTCTGTGTGTGAGTAGAGTAGAGTAGAGTAGAGGAGAGGAGAGGAGAGGAAGAGGTTCTGTGCAGAGAGAGAGAGAGGAGAGAGAGAGAGAGGCTCTGAAAGTGACGCGAGAGGAAGTGGAGGCGTACACAGCTGTCTCCTGCAGGAGACGGAAAGACCAAAACACCCCTACTCAAAATTGGAAATGCCAGCAACTAAAGGACAAACGAAGGGGAAAAACCTTGGGACACAAACGGAATAGTCAAAAAGTCCGAAAACCCATATTAGTAATTTGGTAAATGGGAAAACAGTGTCAAGGCCCCACCAAAAAACACGCGAAAAGACAGAACTGTCCCCATCCATTACACTGCAGCCTCTACCACCAAGGGACTCAATTGGAAAAATTACACCAAAATATGACCGCTCACAATCTCCCAATCTTCCCTCTTAACTCAGGTTTTGGATAACGTTGATTTGGGAAATTTAGTGCCTCAAAATTACACCAAAATATCGCCTCAAAAACGCGACTTTTGACCACATCTTATTTACAAAACTATTTCTAAAAGTCAAATATCTCTAAAAACATTTAATTTTATTTTTTTAAATAAGGTTAGAACATGTGTATCATTGGTTTTTTTATCATTTGCTAATACTTTAAAAAAATTTACGAGTGCGGTCTCCGATTCCCGTTATACATTGACCGATACTCCCGATTCCCGTTATCCGCGACCGCTACGCCAACCCCGACCGCGATTAAAACCATGGGGTCAACTTTCGCACATCTCGATTAATCCTAGGAGACCATTCCCACCGTCTACTTGCGGGAATCCCAATTAAAGCCAGAGCAAAAATGAGCAAAGCTCTAAGAATAAGCAAACTCCTAAATCCTAAGCCTTGACCACTAAGTTAACCCCTTGAGGTTGCCCTAGCCCTTTTCTTAACCATACATTGTGGTAGAAAAGAGACAAGTGACACCATGTGGCGATGCCTTAGGTGAATGATTTTTCTAATTATTGGAATTTTATTTTTGAAATGCTAATATGTGGAATAGGAATGCGAAATTCTCAAGGAAATTCTAATTTTGGGACCAAAGCCATTGAGAGCAGAGTTGTGAAATCCGTTCTGTACCGGTCGGTACGTACCGTACCGGTGCTTAAACGGAACACAAACACTAGAGATCCATTCCGATTGAAATACAGGCCCATTCCGGCCAATACCGGATGTACCGGACGATACCAGTCTGTTTCAGACATTTTCCGGTGTTCCGGCCGGTACAAAATTACCTTCTCTCTCTTCTTTTTTTTAACATTTTGTTTATGTTTATACTTAAAATTATGCAAAATGGTAGATATATATTAAATATATATATATATATATAATATTAATTGCGGTAAATCCGGAACGGTACCGGGATACTGTCCGGTACCCGTACGTACCATTTCGGTAGTAAAAACGGTACGCTGGCCGGTACGATATTGACAACTTTAATTGAGAGCATCTCAAAACAGTCTCTCGCTCAATCTCCACTATTATATAATATTTTTTGATCCGCTCAGTCTCTACCATTTTGGAGACTCAAAACAGAGTATATTATTTTATTCAGAATGTAAAGTTTGGAGAAGGGCATTATTTGCATTGTTTATTTTTTTTCCTCTAACATTTCCCTCCAAAATCCCTCCTTAATTCTCCCTTTTCAAATACTCCTAATTGAATATATTTAGGGGTGTTCCAACTTCAAAAAAAGAAAGTTTTGGAAAAAAAAGGTAATTTCAAGCCCAAAAATTATATGTTTATGCAAATAATTTTAATACCAATATGGATCTTATTTGATAGATTTCATTGAGATCTTTTATACGGTGCAAGAAAAATCAAAAAATTATTTTTCATTTTCATTATATTTGAGTTTGAAAATTGAAGAAAAAGAACTTTTTAAAATAGAAAGTTAGTTGGAACACCACCTTAATATACTAGACTCTTTTCAAGGCATTTCGAGATCATTGAGGCATTAATAATTGATCACAGAAGCAGGTTATGTCCTGGACACAACATTCTCATTGCATGACACTGATGAAGAACAAAAGGAACATAATCTTTGGAACCACAGAGAGAGACTTGCGCTGGCATATGGGTTGACCAACGCCAAGGAAAGTTCGAGGATTAGAATTTTCATGAACCTTCATGTTTGCGGCGATTGCCATTCTGTTTTCAAGTTCATCAGTGAATTAATTATCCAGCAGGAAATAATACTGAGGGATCCATATCGGTTTCATTATTCAGCAGTGGAAAGTGCTCTTGCGGTGACTATTGGTAGTGAAGCCATGGATGAGTTTTTCTTGTAACTTCTTTTGAAAGATAAGGTTTCACTTTGGAGCAGCTGACTGTAGAATCACAATTGTGGGTTTATTTTTCATGGCCAATTCAATGCAATGGTATTTAATCACCTTTCTGTAGGGGATTTAAGATATTCTTTTTTCTTTCCAATTAATTAGGAATTGCTCTTAAAATGCTTTTTGTTGTTAAGACGTGGAGGTCATATGCAGTTTTATGTACTCCTTAATCCATCAAAGATGAGTTTAATAGGAATTTGAAAACCGATGGCATATTGATTTTTTTCAGTTTACTGGGTAACTACTTGGAACACCATCTCGTCTCAGCACTAGGATTTATCATTTTTAGTTTTATAGCTACTTATCCGTAAATTTGACTCAAGAAAAATTTATGATTTTGCTGTCCATGTGAAGTAGCCGACTCTAATTGATACGGACATAAGGTTCGGTTTGGCTGTTCATGGGAAGTAAGCTTTATAGTGTTTTGGTTTGTGATGACTTTGAGGAGGCGTTTGCAACTGCACAAGTTTCCTTCCCTCTCGCATGTCATTGAGAAGGAAAAATAATGTGTAATGTACTATGACAAGGAGGCTAAAAAAGATATAAAAAATAATAATAATTAAAGGCTCCAAAGTAACATAAAATTATCTTTTTAAGCATCAAACGCAGCACAGCAACACCTGATCATACAAAAAAACTTAATCATGATTCAATAGATACAAGGACAACTGGTATCAGAGCAGCAGAAAGAGCTACAAAAAACCAAACAAGGGGCAGAGCTGGACCCCAGACAGTTGCTAGGGGAATGTCGACGTAGACAACAAATCAGGGTGCAAAGAGAGGCAACAACATAACAACCAACACAGCAGCTAATTAAAGGAAACCATCACTCACAACTCTCAAGGTTGTCCGGTATGAAACTCTCAACTAATGTAAAGAACTACGAACTGCATAAGCATAAATTTCTGCATCTTAAGACACACATATATTGCATCGTAGATAGAAAGATGGAGAAATCAGTAATGCTATTATGAATTCCATTTAGAAGGGCTAAGCAAGTTTCTGCACATAACAACTAAACAAAACAGACAATATTCAGTACAACTAGCTGTTCCTTCAGACCATCTAAAAACCTAGCATTAAGGAGAAAAACTTTGAAATTGCAAGAATTGCCCTGATATGATTGTTTAGACGGCATAACCATGTGGGTGCCCCCAAAAATGTCATCTGTACAGCAGGTTGTATTAATTGGAACTGACAAGCCTGGAGCAATTGACTCAGACCTGTCCTTCAGAACCAGTCAGAACACCAAAGTTCAACATCTTCACCATTGCCCTGGCGAAATTGATTTGGAAGGTTGCACCATCATCAGATGCATAAGCCCTCACCAGATCAGCAGTTTTGTCATGGGCCATCAATTGTTGATCAGCAAAGAGAAGACCTCTTCCTCTCAGTACACTATCAGAGTAGTGCTTCCCAAAGATTGATCCTGCTGAAACTGTAGAAGACCCTACAGTAGAGTCCACCAAAGACCTTGATCTCACGGGAGAAGGAGCTCCATTAGGTGAAGTGCTCCCATTAACCGAGCAAATGAGCCTCATCTCATCAAGAAAATCAGAAGGTATGGTGGGGTCCGGCTGTCCTGTCCCGTGGAAATTGTGAAGTCTAGGCCAAATGAACTCACAACCTATTTTCCCAATGTTATGCCCACCTGAGGAACACAAGGAAATGTCCAGTTTAGGCAAGGGGTGGTAATTCATTTCAAAAGATCTTATAGAATCTGAGTAAGGAAAAGTGAATACCAAGAAGAACAGTTTCCCTTGTACTGAACCCTCTGAGTGAAAATAGCCCGAGTGTTTCTGAAATATTGGCATCAGGCTTAGGTATCTCAGCCATTGCTGTGGCATAGTAGGATCTGTTGCTGTCCCTCCTGCCCGTTAAGAGTGGATACAATGGGCCAGCAGCCTATTTTTCCAAAAGGAAAAATAAACAAGGAACATCAGTCAAAAATACAAGAGAGGAACAATACAAAGAACTAACCAACATAAAAAGTGAATGGTAATCAAATGGCCAAGATTCGAATCCAAGTTACCTAAAGACAATTTAAATTTTACTATTAAGAAGTTGTTTGGAAATTAAGCTATAAACTGTAGCCATCGAAGGGGAAAATAGATAACACAGGACACCAAGTACATTGATCTTCAATTTACTAGAGCAAAAACGTAGAACTGCTTGTCATCAATCTAAGCAGGAACTAACGTTTGAATTTATTACTGACTGACACAATCTAAAAAGTTATGATATTATGAAGATCACAAGAAAATTTAGTTTCATAAAGTTGCAATAATCCGATGACAACAAAGGAGCCAGTACAAAGGCAATGGACTGCTTTCAGTGTGATGGTATAAGTTGTCAAGAAGTCTAAGAGTTCCTAATCCCAGTGATGCTGTTAAACTTTGCTAAACAACTTTTGCCCTCTAAAAATTCAGCACTAAACCAATATATAAATATCACAAAATTTTGGAATCCTAAATATAGATGTGCTTATTATTCTTAACACAGAACTAGTTCAGATACTTTGAACGCTACGTTTGACTGCAATTAACTTATAGCGAGGAAGTTGTTACTTAGTAGTACCTACTCATTTGTTTTCCAGAAACCTAAAATAAAGCCTGAAGAATATGAAGCAGACTATTGGAAAAAATGGTTTGTTACAATAGGCAAAACATTCATCACAACAAAGAAAATGATTAAGAAGCAGACAAGGAATGGTGCATACCAGTACAATGGAATCCCTAGTGGAAACCACAGGAATATAGGAACAAGATACAATCCCTGAACAAGAGCCTTCAAGCTCTTCTTTGATGGCATCAATAAAATCAAAGCCCTTCAGTGTACTGTTGGGGATAGCATCTTTCTCAGAAGACTGGTTATTTCCGTTGCTGTCATCTAAAAGAACTGAAGCATCACAACCCTTCAAACAAAATGAAAACAACCCATGTAAGGAAAGCAATTCCAGATGGGAATTTCCAGATCAAGTTTATGTAGTAACCCCACATTACGCACATAACGAAGAAGAAAAACTAAAAACCGAGATTTAAATCAGGGAACCCCAACTGAGATTATGACACTACGACAAGAAACAGAAACTCCACACGTGTTTAAAGATCACAAAACACCATTTCGACGGAATTAGAAACTGTAAAATAAGTTATCGAGGCAACAGAATTCATTCACACTACTAGTCTCACGAAATCAGCTCCAAAAAACGACAGTCCTTAAATTTGAGGACTGTCAACACCCAGATCATAGTTTGGTTGGATATATCGTACCTACCTATTCCCCAGTGGCCAATTTTGAAGAGAAACCGTAAGCTACAAGAAGCGTAGCATTCAACCAGGCAACTATGAAACAAACATACTGGAACAGTGAGTAAAAATGATAAAAACAAACAACAGAGGAAAGAATGTAATCAAGAAGAGAAGTTCTCATGGTGACAAATTGCCACAATATCCACATAGTAAGGATGAGAAACACTGTACACAGGTTAAGATCAGCGAAACCCAGAAGAAATTATGATATTGGGCGACCAAATAAAAATATCTAAACCCCTACTCGACAGAATACACCCCAGAATACAATTACAGTGGTAAAAAGAAGCAGAGATATGATCAAAGTCAGAACCCATTTTAACAGAAATGTAGGATTCAAGAAGCGTAACATACAACTAGGGCGCCTACCAGATGTATCAAAAGATAATAAAAACCCCACATTTCAAAGAACTACAGAAGAGACGTAAGTATCCGCAGATTAAAACACAAAACCCATTAACCAAAATAGGAAAAACAAGAAGCAAAAACAAGAAAATATTCAAGAACCTGAATAAAGTCATGGAAACCAAGTCGGAGGAGTTGTGCAGTGACGTTCTTGTTCTGATTGAGTATCCCCATTTGTGAGCCACCCAGAAGACGGGGAAGCATGTGGAGCGTCGATTCGTTCTGGATGTTGTAGTCAGAAAGGGTCCGGCCATCTGCAAGCTCTTTTCCCGCAAACGTGAGCCGGTCTGGGGGAATTCCCACCTTCCCCGTGATATTCGCTTTGACACTGCCGATGGTCTCGGAGCTTTCCACCTCAAGGGTGATGGTCCTGCCGGTTAGGGTTACGACAAAGATCTGCATCTGCTGCATCTGTACGTAGACCAACAAAATCAGAAACCATAACGGGAGTATCTCATAACCCTAATTATAAGATATCTCAACAAGCAAGACGGACCTTTTCTAATTTCAATATTTTCAGTATTTCTTCGTAGTTTGTTACCAATTCGTAAATGTCCAAATAGGTCATCTCAAGTATTTCTCCCATCATATTGTGATCGAACGCCAATTCGAATTCGAGGTCCACCAGGGCATTGAAATCATGGAATTTTTGAGTAGAATTATTCTTCTCTTTCTTTAACAGTCGAAAGTAGAAGGACACCGGATGATTCCCGCCTAAATAAGCCTTTCGGCCATTAGGCCCGTTCGCCTCGATCAAATTAAACAATTCTCGGAGCGCCTTCGTTTTTCCTTCCAGCTTCTGAAGTCTTTCTTCTCGCGTAACATTTCTCACGGCGCTTTGCCACGACCGACCTACCAAACACATGGCGTCCCGGGAGGGTTGGTCCAACCTTCGGACTATATCCCATTCCAAATCCGACGGTAGTTGTTCCATGGGGAGAGGAGAGAGAGAAATTTGAAAAATTAGGGTTTGAGAGAGAGAGAAAGAGAGAGAGAGAGAGAGAGAGAGAGAGTAGGGTCGGAGAGAGAAGCAGAGAGTAGGGTTTCAGAGGGAGCGAGAGAGAGAGAGAGAGAGAGAGAGAGGGAGTTCTGTGGATTTTGAATAAAAGCAACCGCTTCGTGAAAGAAGATTCTGTTGAGTCCACGTCAGCTATCGGGTTCGTTTTTGTTTCTCTATACGTTTATCTCCTTTTTTTTTTTTTTTTTGATAAAGTATGAATTACCTTCTTATATTTTGGCCTTTTGACAAATAACCTCCCTATGTTTTACTAATAACCAGTTTGACTCCCTATGGTTTCGGACTAAAGTGATACCGTTATATTTTCCTTTCAAATTGACGGAAGGTGTAAAACATACACCTATTTTGAGAGCGAGAATGAAAAATGAATTAAATAATTAGATTTATGTGTAAAATGACCACACTACCCTTCTCAATCATCCTCTCCAACCTAAACAACAAAAAATATAATTTCCATTGAGCAGTTAAAAAAACATAAATCTCTTTCAAGTTGTGATATCTCATTAGAGAATTGAGATTTTTGGTTTTTAAAAAAAAAGAAAAGAAAATTGAGAGTACGGAGAATTCATAGTTGGTTGGGAAAAATAATTATTCGAGTCTATGTTTATAGAAAGAAAAAACAAGGACTTGATTCAAATAGTACTAGGCAGCAGAAGGGGTTACCTTCAAATTTGGTTGAAAGGGGCATGGATTTGAAGTGGAGAAAGACACAAGGGTTCAATTGCAAATGTCTCGACAGTTAGCAATTCCAACTCACTTTTGGCATATTGGACTGTGGAGATGCTCTCATATTCAGCGCTACTTCTAGATTTTCTTCTTAAAAAAAAAATGAAGCTGATAATGCTAAAACTATTTTTGTTCATGTCAAAATTTATTTATTGCATAATTTAATTGTCCTTCACTACACCATTTATTTTACGAAAATGCCCCTTCAAATCCAGGGGATTATTTTTGTTTACATCTCTTCTCAAATTATCTCTAGTTTTGCTCGTGAATTGCATTTTTGCTTGATGTTTAATTTTTTTGCTTCTCTTCTAAAATTAACTCTAGAATTTGCTCATGAATCCTTACATTTTTTCTTAAAACGTGGAACTAGAAAACGCATTGCACTTATGGGATTTTAAGGCGTATTTTTGTAAAGTAAGTGATGTAGTAGAGAGCAATTAAGTCATGCAATAAATTGGTTTTGGTAGGAACAAAAAGGGTTTTGGCATTACCAATTCCCAAAAAATAAGTACTGCACTATTTTTAATTTATGAGACAGATTATTTTCTCACAACATATCACTTTTAATACAAAAAATATGTACTTATTTGAGAAAACTGGAACACACCAACTATTTTTTAGATCTGTTCATTATTACCAGTTTCTCCACCGTGCAATTTTCAATGCCTAGATCTCTACTTAATGATCCGAGTTGTCCATCTTTGTAGATAACATTGAATAGCATATCCTCGAAAAAAATTCAAATTGACCTTTTAAGAACACTCTCATAGACGACTCTGATAATGTTTTGTATGACAAAAGCATTCCGACGAAGTGATTATGGGTGCCCGACTAAATTTAATTTTTGTGTGAATATTCTAGTTGATGAACCTTATGAGATGGGCATCTTGAATCATTGAGTAAAACTTTGGACGCAACAAAATTGTGTTCAGGATGACTAGAATCATTGAGTATAGATTTGGACATGGCAAATTTCATTCAATTCAGGATTGGTGGTAAGATGTGTAAAAACATTTAATATTAACATTTTTTTATTTTTACCGTATTAAACTTTACCAGCTTATGATAAAAAATAAAAAAAAACTTTGCCAGGTGGGAAGAGGTTTGTTATTTCCACTTCACATTTCACTATGGCTAGAATTCCTCAAATTTGAAATTGGCTCCGCGCTTCTGAACGACACATCTCTACCAGTCATCGGAACACTCTTGGGAACACCTCCGTCTCTCTCTCTCTCTCTCTCTCTCTGAAGCCGCATCTCCGTTTAGAATCCCTCAGTCGGTCAATCTTCCAAACCCTCTAGGGTGCTTTCATGGCGCGTTCAATCTGAAAATGACAACCACAGAAAAGCTATTCGTCCAGATTTTCGACCGGAAGAAGCGGATCACCGAACAAGTCAAGCAACGAACATACTTGTACAGGCAACACCTCGCTTCGAAAATTCTACTCGATGGATACAATCCTCCTCATTGGCTATGGAACCCTAATTTCAACTCGGAATCTTCAGTTCCCCAAGGTACTCGCTCTCTCTCTTATACACAATGCTACATACATACCTTTCAACCACAACTCTGGACATAACTGCGTCCAGAGCCGTTTGATGCACAAGAGTTCACATGCATCGAACTCCAGACGCAGTTGTCTCTGGAGTTGTGGTTGAAAGGTGTGTATGTAGAGTTTGTCTTTCGAGTGGTCAATTGCTTGTTCTGTTAATGCCTTTAGGGCTAGCTTGGATGCTGAGAAAATTAGGGAAAAGAATAAGATCAAAAATTTTGAATCACAAATTTATATTTTGAAATGGAGTTTAAAAAAAAAAAAAATTATGTTCTGATCTGAATTTGAAAAATATTTTCTTCTTCGGTTCATATGGACAAGAGAAATTGTTAAACAATTGGAAGAAAAAACCACAGTTTTTATCTTTTTTGACAGCAGGGGTATTTTTCAGCTTTTCCGACAATAGTTTCTACCTAGGCGAATTGCAGTCATCCATATAAAATAGTCTCTACATTGTTATGGAATTTCCCTAGTTTTTTTGGTACTTCGGAATATAAATTTCCCTAGTTTTTTAATTGTTGAATGCAAATGCCCAAAACACATGAACATTGTTAAGTTTTAGCTGACACTTACTTCAACACTGCCAGATATTTTATTTACTGTTCAGCGAGGCTATTTAGAAACGCAAGAGACATTCATACAAACTATTATACCTCAAAATATGTCTTTTGCGGTTAATCAGTCATTGGCCTTTTTATTTGTGAGATGGCCGAGACAAAAAGGAATTATGATCACGGAAGCATCCTTGGCTAGTTAACGAATCCCCAAAATTGACATCTTTTGAGTTGTAAACTAAAGGACTTCCCTATTTATGTGCTTTTAGGAGGCCTCAGAGTGTAAGAGTCCTTTCAAATAAAAACAAAAAACAAAAAAAAAATCAGAGTGTAAGACATGCGTTGATATTTTAATTGTGTCCCAAATCTGTTTGTCAGTTTTGTTAACGGAATGTTTCAGTCAGTGAAGCATTCTCTTGCAATGGTTAATAATTGCAGGGTTGAAGAAAGAAGAGCTGATTTCCGAACTTCTACTTTCTCATCCACGACCTGCAGTTCCTTATTCTGGCGGTCCTTACTCTGCGTATGACAAGCCAGTCGTCGTACGAAATAATGTAGAGTTATCAGAAGGGTTGTTAACCCATGCTTCCAAAAAAGGTTTTAATACAGGAGATAGACCAAGAACCTTGCATGATAATGACATTGGATGTGCCTTAAACAGCGTTCCAGAGTTGGATCTTAATTCTACTTCTCCTCAGGCGCAAGGTGAGGTGAGGATCTCAGACATTCATCCCGACAATGGTTTTAGTGCAAAGGATAGGATAACAACCATGACTGAGTGTCATGATAATGATGTTGGGTTTTCCTTTAATTGTGTCCCTGAGTTCGATAGTAGTGCTACCTCTCGTGAGCAGCAGGCTGAGGTGAGAATCTCATACATTCGTAGTGACAATGGTTTTACTGTAGGAGATAGGCCAACAACTGTGCCCAATTGTTATGATAATGACCTGGATCATGCCTTCAATTTTGACTCTGACTTTAGTAATGGTGCTGCCTCTCCTCAGGGGCAGACTGAAGTGAGAATGGCTGTTACTTATACTGCACCAGATCAGTCACTTGCCAGGCTACAAAGGTCCAAGTCTAGGCAAAAGGCTCTAGAGATTCGCAATTCTGCAAAAGCAGCAGCTAAAAGCCGTTATGCCCCTGAAAATCTCACTGGTGCTTGTTACAGTGGTAATAAAATGTCAAGGATGGTTTCCCAAGAAATAGATCGTGATATTGAGTTATTTGGATTGGCTAATTATTCTGATACCGTTAGAGAATGCCAGGGTACAGCAAAGAATCCTAACACTTATGATGGTAGAATAACAAGATCTAGAAGTTCTTACAATCTATCTAGTCATGAGAGTATTGCCAAGGAAGATGGCTGTCCTATGATAAGGTCACAAAGTACTTGTACTGAAGGAACATCAAAGCCTGTAAGTTTACCTTATACTGCCAGCCCAAGAGTTGCACGGTCCAAATCTGGTGCTTCTAAAAGGCCTCCTCTTGATAACTCGCTGGATCGGATGGAACGATTTCAGCTCAATAATGTGCCGGGCGGTGAAGTGGTGCGACACTGTCCTGACAGTAGTGCTATTGTTAACAAGGATGTTAATGCCAATAACATCGTTGAAACTGAGGTTATCTCAAATGGGCTACTTGAAGCTAGTCACAAGAGTATTGCCAAGGAAGAGGGCTGTCCTATGATAAGGTCACAAAGTACTTCGACTGAAGGAACATCAAAGCCTGTGAGTTCATCTTATACTGCCAGCCAAAGAGTTACACAGTCCAAATCTGGTGCTTCTAAAAGGCCTCCTCTTGATAACTCACTGGACCGGATGGAACGATTTCACCTCCATAATGTGCCGGGCGGTGAAGTAGTGCCATGCTGTCCTAACAGTAGTGCTATTGTTAACAAGGATGGAAATGTCGATAACATTGTTGAAACTGAGGTTATCTCAGATGGGCTTCTTGAAGTTCAGGCAGCCATTTCTGAGTCCAACTTGGATTTGGCTTGCCCAAGTGTAAGGTTTGAAGCTTCTATCTCAAGGCCACCTGTTTTTGGTATGTTTGTGAAGCCCAAGACACTAGACTTTGGTGACATGGAAAAGTGCTTGAATAAAATTTCTGGTCCTATGCTGGAAAAGGGAAGGCTGGAGAAATCAGCTCCCAAAATGAGTACTTCAGTCAAGTCTGCTGTATCACATGACAAAATAACTTTTTCTAAAACTTCTGGAAAGTCTTTAGTGAAGCAATCACTGGAGCCCAATGCATCAAACAATAAGACAGACGCTTGGAGGGTTTCTTCAGAGACCTGTGTGGAGGAGTGTGTTGTACATAATGAAGATGTATCCAACAATCTAATGTATGTCGCAGATAAGTCAAAATCTATCCAAGAAATTCAGCACTCTCTTGTTTCTGATAGGCCAGATAAATTGTTATCCAGTGCTGGTAAGGGATTTGATGAAAAATACATGGTGCAAGTTCAAGAGGTAATTGTTTTCCAGTTTATAGTTTTCAAGTTCTTAATTATGACACACCTGAATATGTGTTCATTTGCATGTGTACCACACACGCACTGGGCATGTCCAGAGAAAAGAGATTGAGCCATCATTGCTTGCAACATGCTTTTGTGACAGTTATCCAAATGTGATCAGTACCTTCATGTTCCTTTGGAAGTCTGCGATAGATTGCGTGGGTATACTTCATGTATGATGCGGATAACATACTTCGCTGAAATTAATTGAAACACACATTTACATCAACTTTTAAACCAATCTCAACAAAGAGTTGAGCATCACAGCTATTATCTGATATAGGAATTGAATTCCATTGCCACATGTGTCCTGTTGACTATTTGGATTTTATTCCTCTCTTGTCAACCATCTGATGGCCCAATAGGAACTACAGAGTGGATTAGATTCTAAACATTTTATTGACCAAATTGGTCAAATGATCAAGTAAGGAAAAAGAATTGCCAGGTTTAGTTGATATTGCATAAATAATTCCTTTTAACATCATTTTACTGGTGACTTTATGTTAAGGAAATTGATATCCGCGCTCCCTTTTTCGATGCAGGCGCTCCACTTTGTTCATGAAGTTACTAGTAACTTCATATTGAAAGTGGAGCGCCTGCATCAAAAAATGGAGCGTGAATATCAATTCCCTATGTTAAATGTACGGTCAGTGTTGCGACTTGCGAATATAAGAGTTCACATGCACTCCCAAACACCAGTGCGCATGTTGAACACCTGCTCATGTTTCTTTTCTGCTAGCGTACGCTCTTCTAATGCAGGATTTGTGTTTTGTCATGATTGACAGTGTGAACTTGGCCATGACGGGAGGGAGGTAAATGGGACAACCCCTTTTCCCTTCAAGAATCAAGAATTAGGGCCATCATTTGCCTCAAGCTGGACCAAGCACTCAACTGCAGAGCAAGGTTGCCGGGTTGGGAAGGTGGGAGTGACTGATCCAAGTAGCACTGGTCTAGATTTACGCTATTGCAGTGCAGAAGATAGTCAGGACTTGATGCACCTTGAAAAAAGTTCTGATAAGGGCAAGATGAGTGGTTTTGTTTTGAGAGAGAGAACCCTGCTGGAAAAAGAATCACATGTGGTGGAAGATGACTTATTAGCATTCAGGTTCACTGGTTCCCTAGAACTGCCACCTCTTCAGACATCCTCATTGCCAGTAAGAAGATTAAGATCTGCTGCAGAAAATTCTTGGCCTCAGTTTAAGCGTAGAAAGGTTGAAGGCCAACAAGCTAATTTCTCCCCTGCCTCCCCTAGTTGTAGGGCGAAAGAGATTCATTGTATAAGGGTTGGGGGTAATTTGGGAACTGACTCACAATCTCAATATGAGGGGGATGTAGCACAATCAAGTGATGATAAGATTCCTGATATCGAAAAGCACTGGGAGGTGAAATACAATTTGACACAAGGAACTGAGCCTTCAGCAGAGATGCAACTTGAGCAGGTACCTTGTGTTTTTGTTGCAAAAGTTATTCTCGTGGTTCATGTACATAATTAGCTGTACTTTTTGTGGAGGGAAGACGCTGAACCTAAGTCCCTTTACAGTCATAGTCCCTTGGGCTCACTAAGTTGATTGACATGTATATATAGAAAGACTCTAGGAAATTATGACTGTTTTGTGGAAGTTGTGTATCTGTAAATAATGTGGCGTTTATCATTAACTCTAATTGACCTTGGTAGGCGAACATCAGCCGTCCATGAATATGCATCAATCCGTTGGATATGTTTTGCTGCTGGGACTGTTTAATGTGTACTTACAAGTTCCAAGTGGTACTATGTAATGGAAGATTAAAAGATGATAGAGTTAACCTGATTTGATGTTCATGGATAGCAATAAGTTTCTGTAGCTGACCCCAATTGATTGGGAATTAAGGCTCAGTTTAGTAATTATTGGCAAGAATAGAGTCCTCGTTCTACCATAATGGACATTAACTACAAAAAGGTAGTGTTGTGTGTTAACTAACGAGTTGGGAGACAACAAAAGGATGAACTTTATTTGATTACTAGGTTGGGTTACTTGCTCTCCCTCCCTTCCTCTCTTTCCAGAAGAAAAAAGGAACTTGAATGCCTTCCAGAACCATCTTCAGGTAGATCCCATTCATGGTGGGACTATCATACTGTTCTTCTTGGTTTTACGGCGAGCTGAAATATGACACTAGGTGCATTTCAAGATAAGTGCACTAATCGAATTGATCCCTTGATTAAATAACATAAAGCCAATGTAATGTAACACAATTCTGGTTTACTAGATCTCTAAAAGAAAAAACAATGTATCATTTTTTAGGAGATTATTTTGTATCCCACAGGAACCAGGCAATTACTAAAAACACTTCAGCTCCCTGGTGGTGGTCCCAAGGGGATTTTGGTCAACTAGAGTTTCCAACTCAAGATCTTCCCTTCACGAGGCGCAAATCCCAAATCAGCTTGCTACTGAGCTAACCCTTTGGATCGTTAGGAGGACATTGAATGATTATCATGTTAATTGATATCGACTAAGTTAACTAACTCATAAAGCAGTTAAAACTATCGGTATTATGTGCTGATATGATTGAAACAATTTGCTTTTATGTTCTTCGCTTAATCTGCACAATCTGATGTAGGAATGCTGTCTTTTCTGTTGTGTTGGACAGGATGAACTTGGCTTTGAAAAGAGATATCCTGGTTCAGATGCCACCTCAGTATTCAAGAATGGACATTTAGGGACGTCTATTCTCTCGGGTTTCATAAATGATACAGCTGAAGGATTCCAAGATTGCTCTTTTGAGAATGTCAAAACAGCAGATACAACTCACATAGACCTGGATGTAAGGATGCCGGGTGATGAAATACATTGCATAAATAAGCTGCATTCTGGAAATAATATTGCCTTAGAAAATGAGGATGACTTGACTCATCCTGAGAGAATGCTACAAGAAACAGAGCCTCGTTTTGAGGAGGGCATCCCATTTTCACATTCTTCAATTGTCTCTCCTCAAGACAAGCACCTGGATTCTCTTGATGCTGATCAAACTATGCCTGAGTTTGAGCGCTTCATGATCGACACTGAAGAGGATGGAGACGGGTTTAGTCTTGACAAATTTGATCTTCCTAGTACTGCAATAGAACGTGCTAGCATTCTGGAACAGCTTTGCAGATCGGCTAGCATGCATACTCCACTGCCTAAATTTTCAACTACTTTTAAATTGCACAGAACACCAGATTTAAACCAGTCAGTACCTAATGGACTTCTTGAGCACACAGACCTGAGGAGCACCTTAAATCTAAACGATGGTGGGAAACAGCTTAGAGCCAGTTATAGTAATGTGGGTGAAGGGAAGAGTGCTTTCCAGGGGTCTTCACTTTCTGATTGTGTGCCGTATTCTGATTCTCATTTCAATTGGAGCTTAAAAGAACATCCTATGTCTCCAGTTGGAAAGCCTTGGGATTGGTTTTCAGTTAACTCTAGTAGTTCAGAGAAGGAGTGGAGCTCAAATCCAGAACTTACTTGCTTTCCAATCGAGGAAGACCCTAACATTAGTGAAGAGAACAAAAATGGAGATGAAGAGGCCGATATAATCCAAGAAGACACTTGTTCAACACTTCTGAATGGTGGTGCCAAAATAGAACCACTTGCAGAGCTAACAGCAGTTTCTGCAGTGGAGAGATTTCCAGATAGAAGTAGATTAGATTCCGTAGACACTGAAGTCAGCGTCACTGAGGCTTATAGCAAGGTCAGACAACCGCTTGGAAATCGCAACAACAATAAGAGGAGATGTACAAATGAGGCAAAGGAGAACAGCCATTTTTCAGTTAGCACAAACTGTGATAAGAAGGATACAGAATCACTTAATAGCAGATTCAGTAAGCCAAAATTGTTGGGGAAAACTAGCTTGAAGAAAGGTATGCAGGGTCTATCAGAGAGGGAGCCAAAGCATAACAATATTGTAACAAACACCACTTCCTTTGTCCCATTTGTTCAACAAAAACAAGCAGCTGCTGTTGCTACAGGTAATCTATGTCATTTTTCAGTTCTTAGTGCTGCTTGTTTACTTCATTTTTTCACTTTCTGGAAAGTGACATGCTTGCGGCATGTCGGACCATAACTTATGTCAGTTGCTAACCTTTGTAGCAATTGTGACAGTTATGCTGGTATATGATTCTGACACAGATTTGTAGCAATTGTGTTAAGAGTAGGAATTCATGGATAAGGGGTTAAGATTAATATAAATTATTGCAGAACTGGAATTAACTTGCATAACTGTTTGACGATCTTTTGGGGGAGGGACTCATATGTCATTTCATATGTAATTCACTATGTTTTTGTGGCACTTCATAGGGAAGAGAGGCATCAAAGTGAAAGCTTTAGAGGCTGCCGAGGCTGCAAAGCGCCTTGAAGAAAAAAAAGACAACGAACGAAAGATGAAGAAAGAAGCATTGAAGCTTGAAAGAGTGAAAACGGAGCAAGAAAATTTGCGGCAAATGGAGTTAAAGATGAAAATGAAACAAGAGGAACAGAAGAAAAAAGATGCTGATATGGCAGCAAGAAAAAGGCTGAGGGAGGAAGAAGGAAGAAAAGAGAAGGAAAGAAAAAGACAGCGAATTGACATGCGGCGACAGCAACGAGATCAAGGGGACAAATTACGCAATCGGAAAGTGGAGAAAGAAGTACCACTCAGTACCATAGTAAGACCCTTTCTGTATTAAAGCGCATTTAATTTTACTGTTTGGCAGCTGCACTTACCATGGTGATGTCTGTGCTAGGATAAAAAAGTGATAGGTGGGACTCAATCTGATGATGAATTGAGAAAAGTTCAGAAAATGGGAAATAAACAAGGAGATGACAATATTGGCAAAAAGCCACACACTGAACTTGGGGCCTCTGAAATTTTGACAAGCAATCTCAGACAAGCAGCCCTTGAAGATTGTGAAGCTTTTCCTCGCTGTGGTGATACTGGGGAGGTAAACTTCGCATCATTCAGATCTCTGAAAGGGAAAAAGGGAAATTATTACTAGAGTTTTCTGAATATGCAAAAAATTTCAGCTGTACGTTCTCTTTTCATGGCAATAATGGCAACAGTAGACTTCCATGTGTAAGTGACTTGGAATATGAATTTTGGTAGTCTAGTTCATGGGAATAAGGACTGGTAGAGGGAAGAGGGTAGGCATGCTTGTAATAGGAAAGACTTGTTTGGTCTAGCTGGACCAGAGGAAACCTTGGATAAGGAGCTCCAGTGTCTGCATCTTATTTCCCTCATTTCCCCTACTTTTAGGTAATATGGCAACTCAATTAGGTGTTCTCTTTCAAAAAAACAAAACAACATGAACATCTCAAGATTGCCACTTGACTAAGCCTTTCATCGAACCACTTGGCTTATTGACTTTCTGGATCTTGTTTGCCATTTCACTCTATCATGGGCCATTCCCTCAATTAAAATTGCAAGATGACATGACTTTCTTGTCCCAAGCATTACCCTGGATAGTTTTGTTTCTTCCTAAGTCCTAAGCCAGGTTATTTCGTATATGCCCAAATCATCTTAGTCAGTATTCCTCATTTTTTTCTCACAAATCTGTTCCTTCCTAACCCCTTTTCTTTTGGTTTTACCACACATCCATATCAAACTTCCTCATTTTAGTCCGGCATCTTCCCAACATCTTATTTGTTGACCCATAATTTGTACTGTAAAACACGATTGGTCATATAGCCCGGCTTGTAGAACTTTCCAGTTAAATCTCATTGGTATTCAGTATTCACCGATCACCCAAATCAAAACTCTCAAACGACCATAAAATTAGGAAAGGAAAAACAAAACAGAAGACTAAAACTTGTCATGCTGTGTGGTTTATCTTTGGAAAATTTGGGATCATCTGAAGTTGTTTTAGTTTCGTTGTGCTTTGCAACAGAATCTGGCACCGGATTTATGGAACCCATGAAATGTTGGTTTCGCAGCTGAAGGCTTTTATCTTCCATCTTTTTTGAGATTATAATGGATAAGAGGTTACTTCGTATTAGTCAGGACTGTTCTTAGGGGCTAACTGCTGGTAGTCCATTCTGTTTTCACCATTATCAACAATATTTGATATGCTTATGGATTTTCACTTCGAGCCTTGTACTGAAAATATAATTTTTTTCTCATATTAGCCAAGAAGCGTGTTGGGTAAACCTACTGAAAGTAATGACGTGGTGGAGAAGACAAGTCGAGAGAAATCATACGAGATTTCACCATATCAATGCTCCGACAACGAAGATGAAGAAGAGGATGAAATTCCGACCAGTAAATATATCCCCTCATGGGCAAGGTATCTTAGTCTTTCCTTTTCAGATTTAAAACCATCTTGAAAATTGCCGCATGTAAATTGCCGCAGAAATCTCACTTGTTTTGTGCTACCTGACATGTATCAAGTTTGCTCTCTGAAAAGAGTAACCCCAACTATTTCTACTCCATATGAATTACCCACTTGTGATCTGGATATTATTCATCCAAAGCTTCCAAGGATACTTTTGAGAATCTCTTTTCGATTTGTTTTTCTACCAGTGCTGAAAACTTAGTAGAAAAACGAAATTGCAATTTGGGCCATTCTGCCTATTTCTGTTCATGTGAATTACTGAAACTTGTAATAACTAGTAAGTATTTGCTTGCCTTTTGCAGCAAAACTTCTGTGGCTCTTGTTCTTTCCTCCCAGCAAGATATCAACCCAGATGTCATATTTCCCCCAGAAAGTTTTTGCAGTTCAGATGAAGGTAACTTTTTTTGTTTCCCTTTCTTGCTTTAATCAGTGTAAAAGCCACTGTTCATTTTGTTCTCTAATTAAAGAACAAGATTTACCATGTGTAGTTCTCCGGCCTCGAAAATTACCGTTGAAATAGGGGGCAATGTTTGTGTTCTTGGTCTTCAAGAACATGGTCACTATATAGCTTGGATGAGATCAACTGCGCCAAGAAAAGGTTCTCTCTCTCTCTCTCTCTCTCTCTCTCTCTCTCTCTCTCTCTCTCTCTCTACGTGTGTATGTATTAGCTCTGTTTCTCTTCTAGTTTGGTTATTCTCCATAGGAAGCAAGAAAAAGAAATGCATCGTCTGGCTTTTTCCCTTCTAGAATTATGAGGAATTAAGTTTGGTCTCTTGATTTTTTGTGGCAGATTTATAGAGAGAACATTTTCAAAGAGTTCAGGAGCGTGATTCAAGTTCAAGCGGCAAAGTCGAACAGATATCTTTTTGTTACTAATGTTTTGGGGAGGGTGATCTTGTGTCGCAAACGATCACACAGTTGTAGAGATGTATATGCTTCATTGCAATGCTAGATTAGATGTTTCCCCTGCAAACGTAGGGATGGGATGTGAATCTAGATTCTCATAGTTCCTCCTTATGGTAAGTAATGTAGCATAAGTTTGATCTTGATCCGGCAATATCAGTGATCTCAGATTTAGCTCAATCTGGGAAGACGGAAAAAATTATCAGCTCTTATAAATTTCAGAGTTAGATTATATTTTCTTGTGTAACATTCATGGATTAAAATCCTGGGTAAATAGTTGTTCTTCGAAACCAGTGTTTACTTCAAAATATTGTTGGCATTCTGTGACTCATGCCGTCGAGGAAGAAGTTAGTTTGCTAGTAATTACCTTTGCTCAGAACCATGTTCCATTTATTCTTGTGACACCATCTAGTCCCACATAAAATGAAAAGTTCAGTGCCAAATAAGTGAGAACTTTGGACCTATTTAGTCTGTATAAGGCCGTTTCTTGGGGGAAATCTGGGAGAAACAAAGTTGCGCGCCTCCTTGTGAACTTGTGGGTAAGCGATCGCGCTAAGAGTGTGACGGCCAAAGTAGACAATATTGTATTGGAAGGGTACTGGTTTTTTGTTAAACAGTTCTTCTCTCGTATTGTGAGCAGAGACGGAACGGTGGAGCTACATCGGAACTAAGATTAATGAATTCACAATTCTAAATGATCAAACACATAAGCCATGAAAAACAAGACCATTCCGATTTTAAAGCCTTGGTATGGAAATTATGGATGTTCTTTTGTTGCTTTTTATATTGTTTATATATAATTCATGTTGGATATAGGAATCTCTTGACATAATCTCTGCAGAGAAAAGCATATTATATACTATCATTACAGCAGGGCCACTTTCGTCATCATTAATCTAAATACCGTGCCAATGAAATTAACGTAAACTGAATCCGGTTAAGATCCAACTTGGAAGACGAAAGGGGTGTTTCTTATCCCAGACTATGTGCTTGTAATTTTATTTTCAGTGGATGACTACTTCTCGTTTAACCAAAAAAAAAAAAGAAAAAGAAAAAGAAAAGGAAAAAAAATACTTATCCTCGTATGTACATAGCGAATCAAATGGTTATATAATCAGAGTTTGTCAGATCAAATCATCGTCAAATTAACTTGTTATATATGTTTATGAAGATTAGGCCATACACGTAACGTACGGTGGATCCAATTTCATGCATGATTAGCATCTTCGCATTTGATGATCATCAACCTTCCTTCCTGATTGCAGTGGTCTTCGGTCGGTCCATAAATTCTTGATGTATATATATAGTTCGAGATATATGGAGCCTGTAACACATGAAATGAAAGGTACTCAATATATATATCAAATGTTATTTCATCAAACTGTTACTTCATGAATCCATCATAACTAAATATAACCAATTCTCACACACACACACAAAAACAAGCGGTGTTTGATCGGGATGAGAAGGTGGCCGGACAGGGATGAAGAGTTAGAGAGTTTGGTGGTGGTGGTGGTGGTGGTGTAGTGATGTGATGACAGAAGAAGGGAGAGCACACTCCCACATAAACCAAAGGATTTTCTTTAAGCTAATGGCGGGTTGTGCTCTCTCTCTTCTGTCAACATCCCATCCAACTCACTTTTCAAGCTCCCCCATCTCCTCCCACTCATTCATCCATCCATCCATGAGATCATATATACCCATTTACATCTGGATCATCACACACACACATATATGAGAGAGAGAGAGAGAGAGAGAATATGCATATTAGAATGAGTTCGCATGCAAATGTCCTACCCTCGTCCACATGCAGACACTAAGTAAGATACAACAACAAAAAAAATAAAAATTATACGTCTCCAACACCAGATATTAGAGCAAGTTTTTGGTGCATATAAATATATGAATAAATTTATACTAACTACATGATAGATAAATAAAGCCATCTAATCTTTAAAAGCAAGTTTCGCAAAATCTAATTAGGTTTTTGGTGCAGAGAGAGAGAGAGAGAGAGAGAGAGAGAGGGAGATTTATATAGATATAGGTGGATGGAGTCTTTGGTGCAATGGAACAGTGAAAAGGAAGAGGCCAATTTATAGGGGGGGTTGGGACCGGAGAAGGACCGGTAAACCAAGGGGTTGTGACTGGCTATAGGGAGTAAAAAGTGGTCCTTGAAAGTAAAGCTGTGTTTGGTTCAATTTGGCAGTTTCTCTCGATTAGAAGAATCGGCTAAACTTAGCAAAAGTCACTTTGCCATTCCCATTAATCACCTGTAAAAAAACAGAGAAAAATGGGTTTAAGTTGGGACCAGGTCAGGTGATAATGGTCCAAACGAGGAATAATAAACCCGAAAAGCTCGCCAAGTGCTCTTGGCCTGTGACTTATGTGTTTTCTTCATTAATCTTAAAGTCTTATATTTGATTCTTATTGTCAACAGCTCTTGCCTCCCCCCCGGCGTGCGCAAGCGTGTGAAACGGTCGTGGAAAATATTGTAGGTATTAGTTTGAGGTGCAAGCTGGTTTGTTACATTAAAAATAAAGGGTCCGTTTGGATGCGGGATAAAGATTGATGATATTAGTTATGAATGGGGATAGAATAGTAGATGATATTATGTAAGAATGATAGATCCATATTGATGTGACGGTGAGATTAAATAATACTTGGTTTGAATAATGAATAAAATAAGAAAATAAAGTTATTTTGTAGTTGAAATGAAAGAGAGATAAGGTATTATCCGGATGTATTATGAAATAACATCCAAAAATCTTTCCATAAATAATCCCCCGCTAGAGGTATTAAGGAGTACAAGAGAATCCGAGGTTTAGTTAATACCCAATAAAATGTGTTTCCAAATCATCACTCAACCATGAGCCCACGATTTTAGTGGGGGTATTACTCGGTAGGCCCCATCCAAACAGGCCCAAAAAGAAAAAAAGAAAAGAAAGGAAACTCCATGTGAAGCTTTAGCTGAATATGGGGATATGGATGGTGACCGGCTGTTGCAGGTATCCCGTGTGGGGGTTCTATTTTTCTAAGGTTGTTGTGCACGTGATTGCGTCCACGTGGCGAACATGCAGGGCCTAAGAGGTCATGATTTTGGGCCCACCTACACTTTCTTCCTCAATTCTCGGTCCAGTAATTTTCATCTAAATAGAAACAGATGCTATGTAAGTACTCCTATTAGTGAGATTATTATGGTATCCATTCACATTTTAGCCGGACTCAATTTTTTTTTCCTTCCTAGAATTGAATGTCCGAGTCAGTTTGTTTGCACTTCGACTAATTCTAAAGTCTTGAAGCTAACAGTTGAGCGAACTCTCCGGTAGTCCTAAGGCTTGAAATGTTTAGCCGTGGTTGTAAAAAAGCAATAAGTGCTTTTTCTTAAGGTCACAGGTTCTATTCTCACGGAGGCCAAAATATTCCAAACCCTTAGGGCCACTGAGAGTTATACCCGGTCGTAATCTTCAAGACCTCAGATTTTATCGACATGCGCTTAAATTGACTCAAACATCCGACTATTAAAAAAATCCAACATGCAATCTTATAGAAAACAAGTAGTTAGAGTATTACTTTTCCATTTGCACGTAGCTAGGCCAAATCCCTTCGGATTACGTACATTTTAACCAAACTTTTCTGCTACTTTTCCTTTTTTTGATGGCTATCTGCCACTAATGTAAACATGGAACGGTATAACCAAATCCACATTAATAAGAGTAGATACGTTTAATAACAAGACTTAGTACATTTAATACATGCATTTGTTCATAAAATTAAGCTTTTGATTTCTTTCCATTTAACAACACCCAATTGTTATTAAAAAAAAATGTGGTAAGGAATTTCAACTACCTATTTTCTATATATACTGAAGGGGAGAAACTTATTCACGATCCAGCAGTGAACCAGTTCTTTATAGCAGCAATTAATAACAAATCGCAACTGTCCAAAAGTGTTTTGGGCGGTCCGGATGTTAATGAAACTTTTCTGATCTGGACCGTCCAAAATACTTTTGAACAGTTGTGATTGGCTTAGACTTAGTTTCCAATGTTTAGGGTTAGTTTTTTTTGGTAATTAAAAAAAAAGAAAAAAAAAAGACTTAGTTGTCTCTTTTGCTTTCCAGTTCAACAAAAAGTTAAAAAAATAAAAATAAAAAACTGAATGGGCCATGGGCCACTTGACTTAAGAGATCAAGGATTTGGGCCTAAGACAGCAATTTTATATGGGCTTTGGGCCCAACTCATTTGCGGAGATTCAGTCAAACCCAAAATCACGCCACTAACCCAAACAAGTTTTTAAACTGCCAAGTGCCAACTTCCCCCACTCCCTCCTCCTCTCCTCCCACTCACCTCAGAAATAAACCAACTTAACCGCCATGACTCTCTCTCTCTCTCTCTCTCTCTCTCTCTCTCTCTCTCTCTCTCTCTCTTCATAATAAAAACCCACTTCGTGCACTCTCTTTTCTTCCCATTTTGCTACTTGCCATTGACTCTTCACTGGCAATAATTATTAGCTGTGTAATTTTGAGAAACTTCAGAGAATGGCTTCTTCTTCTTCTTGTTATTTACTATTCTTCTCCTTTTTCTTGATTTCCTTGGCTCCCCTCTTGGTTTCCGCTGATCAATTTGCAGTTGGCGGCGAGAAAGGCTGGGCCAAACCCACTGGAAACGACTCCGAAACCTACAATGAGTGGGCTTCCCAGAACAGATTCCACGTCGGTGATGAAGCTTGTAAGTTTAGTGATTTTACACCCATAGGTATATTCGCGGAAAAAAATAAAAATTTGGATGGCTTGAAACTTGAAAGTATGGCCCTTTTCTTAATCATCATCTCTTATAAACTTGTCAAAAGTATTTGCCTCTTGGGTTCATCTCTTACCTTAAAAGTAGAAAATCGACATTCGAAAAGAATTCATGAAGACTACAAGTTAAAAGGGAAGGTCTGTGAGACAAATCCGGTCACATGTGTCTAGAGTCGCCCAATGCACATAATCTTCTCATTATTTTTGGTGGCTCACGACCATCGAACGATTATGGGCACATTTGTATCCGGTTCTCATAAATGTGTGTACTTGGTATTTCTCTGGTCAAAATTCCTATCTTTTTTTGTTTTGTTTTGGAGGGGTCTTTAGTAGATTTTTTTTTTCTTGTCTTTAAGCATATGTTCTACTTTTCGGTAACTCTGTCAAGAGTAGCAGAAGAGTGAAACTCACGGACCAGAAACCAAAAAAATAAAGGCCAAAAAATGTTCTATAAAAGAAACCTTGGATTTAAAGTATGCCAAACAGAGCCTTATTTGATTTTGTTGGTTTCTTGTATAATCGTTTTTTATTTCAGTATTCAAGTACCAGAAGGACTCAGTGCTGGTAGTGAACAAACAAGATTACGAAAACTGCATCACATCAAACCCAATCTTCAAATTTGCAGACGGAAACACGGTTTTTGCATTCGATCGCTTCGGATTCTTCTACTTCATCAGCGGGCAGCCCGGTCACTGCAAATCCGGTCAGAGATTGATTATTCGGGTGATGGTGCAGTCTGAAGTCGAACCACCGCAAAATACTACCACACCACCACCTAAACCGGCTGAAGAGGGCGGTGGAGATCACGACGATGATGATTCGTTTAGGTTTGGACCACCTGGGAGCATCTTTTCTGGTTCCAAGATGGTTGTTGCATCTTCTTGCTTCATGACTGCTGTTGTCGCTGCGTTTGTGATTCTTTGTTTGTTCGTTTAGGAACTAGGATGATTTGGTTATGTTTTATTTCTTCTCGTTTGTAGGTGATTCTGTTTGATGGTTGTTTTGCTTGATGCTTTGCTGGTATTGTAACTCATTCGATGAACTGCCTTTGTATGGCTGTTTAATTTCAGTATTTATCTCATTCGCTTTGATTACCTGCTTCGATCTGAGATGGGTGTTGTGGAATCGCCCAGACCAACCCACCGACCCTAGCACGAAGAATAAATCAAGCAAAGAGCGAAAATAGAAAAGCACGATACAGCTTTTACGTGGTTCCCCCAATTGGATGATTGGATACATTCCCGACTATCTAATGTTCACCAAATAAAGGAGGGCGTACAGTTATATCGGCTTATAGCACTTATTGAAGAACAATCCCCAACTATGCTGTACATCTCCAACTTTGTTCAGTGCTAGTAGTTGCTGAACAATGACCTAATATCTGGTCATTCCTGTTCTTACCATTCTAGTGTTTGTATACAAAACTTGCATTTGAATACAAAAACCTTGTTGATAAACAGAAAGTAAAGTACAAAAACCTTTCTTCAGATTTCGTGATTATCAAAATATTCAAGAAAACAATATCTTATTAAGAAGCACTAATCTAGGAGGCAGAGGTGGCTCCACATTGTTAGTTTCCTGGTCAACTAAACACCCGAACAAATTTTTTTTTTGCTTAGAATACATATAAAAATCATAGACAAGCAGTTTATTTCACATTTTTAAATTCAAAAATAATGTAAATAAAAATAATTTTTCAATTTTTTTTTACATCGTATAAAAAATCTAGATGAGATCTTTCAAACAAGATTCATATTACATATTTTTAGATTTCAATAAATCCATAATTTTTGAACTTGAAATTGCTTTATTAAAAAATAAGGACTTTTTTTGCGTTGCAGAACGGGCTCTAAGTATTATACTTTGTGTTCTCTCTCCTTCTTTTTGTCGATGGTCTAAATGTGTTAATTTTGCATTCATGACAATAACTATTTTTTTGTCTAGTTAGCTTATAAAATTACGGACAAATCTCATGAATAATTTAAGACTACGATAGAAAATCTCATCATGTCATCCTAAAAAAAAACATTTTTTAGAAGGTCAACCCCAACGAACTCGCTACAATTTGTTTCAAAAAGGTTTTAGTAGATTAATATGCTGGTTAAACATTGGCACGATAAAATTTTACCCCCTCCATTCTCGAAATACTATCTACTATGAAATACAACTTTCAAAAAAATGAAATTTTTGTTAAAAAAAATGGTGTATATTTTTAAATTCTCATTTCGCCTAGTGGTTAATTTTTTTTAGAATAGAGGTCATATTTTTTTGACCGTACTATTCATACAAATATATGAGATTTTATACATATTATTGGTTGATATATCAACGGGTAGAGTTAAGGTAAATTCTAAACACCCTATCACAAATTCCTGGAGCCGCCACTGCTAGAAGGATACATCTTGGATCCCGTACAACACGAATTAGAAGTTCTATCCTATTTGCTAAGCTGAGCTTCGCAAGTATACGAGGAATCAATGGCTTCATCATCTCGGATATGGCCACATGCCAGATTGTCTATGATTCTGTTTAGCTTCCCCGACTAACTTCGATCAGAAGTATTTGGAAAAGCAGACATTTCATTTTCTTGGGTTTCCACCTCTCTGTTGGATACTAAAGATTCAGTCTTCCAATTAATACGCATTGCCTCTTAAAATTTCTATGATGCCCCAGTGTGGTATTAGGGCATCATGCCCCCATTTAATATAGACCACTAGATTAGGTTTTAGGTTAATCTGGACCCTTAGATCAAAACCACCTCCTAAAAGTAAGGTGATTTTGCGTTTTTTCAACCATTATACTTACCATGAACATTGGCTCTTCTTACCATACTTTATGCTGAAACTTACCACAAAATAAGGCACACTTGCCACAACTAAAGGCTGTACTTCAACGTTTTTAGGTGTTTTCAAAATAATTTTAGGAGGGAGGGGGATGGATCCAAGGGTTACTAGGAGAGAGGGGCATGAATCCAAGGGTTGAGATCGAAAGAAGAGATCCAAAAGTGTTTAAAAAAACACGGGGGCATGATGCCCCAAAGCCGGCAGCCGGTGCCGCCTCTGCCTGATTAGCAAACAAGACTTCTGAAACTGCTTTGAAGTTTGAGAGGATGAAGGCTACCCCGATCGGTGCATCAAATAAAAAATGTGTTTAAGAGGATGAGGGCTACCCCGATCAAAAAAGAAAAGGATGTAGAGTGCTTTTGTCATTTTCAAAATTATAGTCTACCAACAAAAATGAAATGATATGCATAAGTCCTTTTTATTTAGAAATTATACGTTTTTTCCATAGTGAACGACATTGCATCATTTGGTTGCCAATAAATTTCATTTGCAAATTTAAAAGTGAAACTATGAGTAGCTGGAGGCATTTGTGAAAAAAGTAGACATTTAATTAAGGTGCTTTTGAAAATTGAAATAATCATTTGATGCAGATACAAGACCAATTACACCACACACAAACACTTACACATTCATACTGAGGGTGGCTAATGTGTAGTGCGGCCAATTCGGCCGTCTATCTTGGCATTGGACGGTTCGGATTTTTATCTGAACAATGACGGTTAGGATTCGTAGGAGCTCTAATTAAATTCGAGTCGTCCATGCCAAGATGGACAAAAAGATCAGCCATGCAATGGGTGCATTACAGTCAATCACAATGTGTCCATGGTTGAGCCATTTATTTAATAAAGTTGTATCCTATAGATCTAGATATGGAGAACTACTTTCGTGTTCAATCACAAATTTCTTTATGAGAAACTAAGTTCGCAATATCCTCATCATGTGATTGCTCAACAATCCTAATGGTTCAACACGAAAATGGACAACTTTCTGATTGCTTTTGGGTTAAAGCACTATTTTTGTTCTTTAGTCTTTTATGTATGGTAAATGGGGGTTACATTTATGTATGTGTGCTGGTAAATGGGAGTTATATTTAAGGATGCTGGTAACTTTGCCCTTGCCCTTGCACTAATTTAACTTGTGCCCTAAAACAGATGGCAAGACTAACGGACCGTGAATGAAGAAAGAAGACAAACCGTAAGGCATTGTTAGCAGTGTTATGTCTGATGCGAGTAATCAATAGCGTTCTTCAACTTTACATGTTAATTATGGGCTTGATTGCCGAAAGGCATCAACAAAGGCTTAGGAAAAAGCCTCGTCTTCGTGCCAATCCTAATGCTTACCAACACCAAATAGATGCACTTAATAGGTTGGTGCGCAGGAGTGACACAACTTGCCACGACCAATTGAGGGTAAATAGGTTGGTACTCCTTGGGGCAATGATGATGCAGTGTTAATAGAACCAAATTGTATTAGTTGGTAATGCTTTTGGCAACTATGAGGGCCTTAATGGCAACTTATTGCATGGCAGTGCTTCTTTGATTATGCTAATTACATTTGAGCCCAAGTGTTGATATTTTGTGCAAATTGAGGTGGTAATACAATCTGTAATAGGGGCAAAATCTACAATCTGTGTGGCTGTTTTCTGGGTTATTTTTGTGCTATTTTCTGGGCACAAATGTTGGTATTTTGTGGGGTCAAATGCTGGTTCTTCCTGGGCTCAATGTCATGCCATGTTTCGGGATGTATTCTGCCTACACTTATTAGTTTTGGCATGTTTCCTAAGCTGTTTTCTGCTGTTTCTTGGTTTGGACAGTGTGTGTGTGTGTGTTTATGGCTTTAATGCAGGTGCAAGAGTGACAATGTTGGTGCTTTTTTGATGCACTTTACTCTTGTTCTGAGCCAATGGGATAGTTGTTGTGAGTATTTGCTGTTTTCAACTGTGTTTGCTAATGGTGGTTTTTGGGCTATTTATTTGGCATAATTTTGGGCTGTTAAGTGGCTGGACTTGGCCGGATTTATGGCCATGTTTGGTTGGTGTTATGTTGCTGTTTTGGAGCGAGTTTTGTACAGGTTTGGGCGTGTGTTTTGTACAGGTTTATCATTCCACATGATAATGCTTGCCATTCCAATGCGGACGGTACCCTTAGCATTGGAATGAAAAGCATTATCATGCTATTTCAACCATGTAAAAATGCTAACCATGTCTGTGAAAGTAATCTCCAGCTTTTATTTGCTGGAGTTCGGGGTACGCCTGTACCAAACCTCTATGTAATTCAAAAAATCAAACTACAACCACGACCGAAAGTAAAATAGCCCCACAAGAACACTTCTTATTGAATTTTGGATTTAAGTCTTCTTTCATAGTTTCTGTTGCCAATTTGTACAATCTTGAATTTAGATTTAGATTTTGTTGTTTCAGTGGCTACCTGGCGCCAGAGCATGCAATAAGAGAGCAGACTTGTACAAGTTTGGCTTTCTCTTTGTGGAAATAGTTACTGGGAAATGCAACACAAATGCTCTAATACCTTGCAATATCTTCTCGAGAGGGTATGAAGATTTCCCACAAACAGTTATTCTTTTCGTACCAAAGTGGTGACTATGTGTGTCGATTATCTGATGAATGACCTAATTCCATGGTAACCTAAATTAATAGAGCGAGACTTGGTGTAGAGGTGATAGAAAATATGAACTATGTAGGAAAAGTAAACAGCTGCCTACTTTCCTCTTGTATATCATTTTTTTTACCATGTTTATCTTGTATTTTGATATTGTACAATTTAGCTATTTGGATACGAAAGAGCTAAATTGTTCATTCCAATTAAGATTTTTTTCCTTTTTTTTATTGCGTGTTTCCGGATATGTTTTTACTGTTTCTCTGTTTCACATGATATACTTCATGCTGATTCTCTTTAATTTGTCAAATTGTCACTACGTTTATGGAATCTAGGTGCTCAATTAGTTGGGACCTCGTGAATCTATTCTGGCATGTATGTGTCCTCAAGTATGCCTTTGGTATCTTTATCAATTTCAAAGTTGCTGTTTAGAACGAACTTCATTCCATCAAGATCTGTTTTTCATTTTCATGGAATATTTGTCAAAACTCCTGCACTCGTATGTCGGGTGGATTCTGTTTTAGATTTACTTATTTTTGGTACTTGTACGGTGAAAATTCGAAACAGCTGGAACTGTAGGAATGCAATTCATCAGTGGATTAGAAGTTCAAATATTCACATCAAGTTACATTTTTTGTCCTGTTTAATGCAGATTATTTCACATCTTTGTTCAGAGCAAGCGGTTGCTGGTCGGTGGTTGATGGTCGGTAGAGGTGGCAAATTGGATTCAAACCCATTAATCAACCAAAATTCATCTATTAAAAAATAGACCCAACCTAACCCATTTATTAGTTGGGTTAGAATGGGTCTAACCCATCTAACACGTTTATAAATTGGGTCTTAATTGGGTCAACTAAAATGACCCAATAAATCATGAACATGACAAAAAAAAAACCTTCATCCACTCCTAATTCTCCTTCTCTCTCTCTCTCTCTCTCTCTCTCTCTCTTCATGTACGTCTCTCTCTCCTCCTCCTCCTCCTCTCTCTCTCTCTCCCCCCGCAGAAGCTGTGTCCATTTTCCCTGCAACTGGGTCTTTTTTAATTCCCCGTTGAATACTTCAATTTCGCACTAATTTATGGCGCCCTGTTATTTCAGCTTGTTAATTAAAAACCCATGTTTGCTTCTCAAATCTTCATTCAATGAAATTTTCAGTCAGAACCACAAAATAGAACCCGAGGATAATTTACATCGGAAACTCTTTACTGAAAGCTTCGTTAGCTTCTTGTGATTTACAGGATGAATTCAACAATGGTACGGCGTAGATCTTCATCGACATCAGTACGAGTTTTATTGAAAAATCAGTTCTGAGTCATAATTCAACCGTTTTAAATTTTATACTTTTCTGATTTCTCTCGCCGAGACAAATTAATAACCCATAAAAGTTTGATAGAAAACTAACAAATGTCAAAAAAAAATTGAATAAAAACAAAAAAATAAGTTACTATTTTACTTATGAAGCCAAATCCACCCGAAGTGTACATGGTAACTTGGTCATTTAAGTAGTAGAGGGATAATATGTTAATTTTAGTGCACATGGATATTTTAGTCATTTAAATATATAGGGGTAATATGGTCATTTTTGTGTATATTAATATTTTCGTCATTTTAAATTTTAGTATATAATAGTACGTACTTGGGCTAAAATGGGCGGGTTGGGTTTGTTTTTAAATAAATGGGTTGGATTGGGTATGGGTAACTAGACTCATAATTAATGAGTCAAAATGGGTCATTAACCCATTAAAGACCCAACCCATTTACAACTTACCTAATTTGACACAAATCCATCCATTTGCCACCCCTATTGTCGGTATCTATATGAACTTTTGGATTATGTACTCTTCCATAGTTTTATTACGAAAGTTGTAACGCCACTCGAGTTAGTGTTGATTATATACTCATTATAGTGTGATCCAACAGTCAAAAATGTACTCAGTACATAAATATACTATTTTTCGGTACAAAAGATCTCGTGTCATGTAGATGAAGGAATTCATCAATGCGTTTGGATTATTAATCTCTCTCTCTCTCTCTCAAGAACGAGTGTGTCATGAAGGAGACACATCTCGATACCATGATAGTATACAAAAAGAAGACACATTTTGAGGGAGCAAAAAGTACTAAACTAGGACTATGAAGAGGGTAGATTTTTGTCAAAGGTCTATTACCACGACAATTTTTTTTTTTTACCACTTATACTTCAACATCTAACATAGCACATTGATCGTTAACCAGTTTCGTACAAATCTCGCTAATGTTGTCTGATATTTTTTACACTAATGTTGATTGTTTGACCATGTACAGTGCACATTGGATAGAAGACAAGACGTTGTAGTAAGTAATTTGACAAAATGGACTTGGGAATTCAAATGCTATGTAAATTTTGAGACAGAGTCACAATTTAAGTTCAGCCTTAATTTTTTTTAAAATGAGCCAATTGACAATTTGGTTTCCCCTTTGTTCTGCCCTCCAACTAGTCCAATTTAGTTATTTCATATCATGCCAATTTTTATGCAATATAAAAAAGAAACTCACGAGCACGGAATCCTCGTGTGAGCACGACGGCACACACTTTTCAGCGGGACATGCGCATACTTTTGAATTATGTACTCTTCAGTAGTTTTAATTAAGAAAGTTGTAACGCCACTCAGGTGAGTGTTGATTATGTACTTATTTGTGCTAGAAAAAATTGTTGTTGTCAGGCATATAGCTGAATACAAATAATAGATATACACGTATTACATTTATGCAAATTCCTCGAATGTTTAAATCCTCCTTGAAGACTACTTTCGGCTATTCTTTATAATACATATTATATTCTAAGTTAAACATATTACACAATAAAATATCCTGATACCCTAAACATCTTATATTTGTGTTGAACTTTAATTCGTATCCATGTATACATATGTTTGTTTTTAAAGCCATCTTCCAAATAAGTCAAAACGACCTAACAATTAAAACACATCAACCCTAAGGACATTTAATTATTGAATCAACAGGTATGCACGTGGATATACCACTAGTGTATACTATATCCACTAGTGTATAGCATAGGTACATGGTAGAGTGGCTACACAAAACACACTCATTTAATTTCTCAAGTCAATGTTATGTATATAGGGCGCTTCAGCTAAGATTGCCCTTATCTATAAAAATACGGACGTCGCTCGGTTGCCGTTGGATTGTATTTTGAATGATCCGGATTTGCGGATAGTTTGTTCACGCGAACAAATCCTACAAAAATGCGCACGTTGCTCAGCTGCCGTTGGATTGTGTTTTTGAATGGTTCGGATCCGCGGATAGTTTGTTCGAACAAACTATCCGCGGATCCGAACCATTCAAAAACACAATCCAACGGTAGCCAAGTGACGTCCGCATTTTACCACTATGCGGGCGTTCATAGCTGAAGCCCCCTGGTTATGTATATTATAGGTACACAGTAAAGTGGGTACACAAAACACACTATTTGTTCTCGTGAACAAATTATCCGCTGATTCGGACCATTCAAAACACAATCTAACGACAGCCGAGCGACGTCCATATTTTATCACTATGCAGGCGTTCTTAGCTGAAGCCCCTGGTGATGTATATTATAGGTACACAGTAAAGTGGGTACACAAAACACACTCAATTATTTTCCCAAATCTACCTTATATACTCATCGTTCAGTTCTATTCGACATCTACAGTTGAATTCTCGAGAAACCCAGTTGAACAAAAACCCTAACCTCCTACCACAATCTCAATCCCACCATTCAAGCCCCAAATAAACTCTAATCCATCACCAAAAACCCTAAATCGCAGCTTATACCAGCGAAATCAAACCTGTAGAAGAGAAAAAACATATCGAGGAGCCCAAAATGAAGTTCAAATCGAAGAAGAAGGTGAAGCCAAAATCGAAGCTATTTGGAAAAACCCAGTGGAAGCTTTTCTCTTTCGAAGTATTTTTTCCGTCTCTGTTTTTTTTTTTTTTCCTCCTCTTTCTTGGAAGAACCAGCAAATAAACCGAATAATTTTCTGTGTGCTGGTTTGTAAGCTACAAAAATGTCACTTTAGATTCAAATGGAGTCGGAAAAAGGAGAAAAAATATGACGATTCCTTCTGTTCTGTCTGCTGGAAGCCTGGAACTGCGTAACCGGAGTAACGGCCGTTACACCCCGATTCCCGTTATGCAACGGCCGTTACGCCTGTGAATTCCTGTAACACCGTTTTCCGTCGCGGTAACCGTACCGGCCCTTCCAAATTTGTTACGTGACGGCCGTTTTTTAAAACCATGGCTGGCCTGGACACCTGAGTTAGCAAAAAGAGAAAGCCTAAGGCACTAGGTAGCAGTGCCACACTGAATAATCTTTGTTATTCTTTATTTCCTATTAAGAGAACTTAGAGAAGGATTCGTTCATGGCCGTGGTGGGAAAGGATTCATGGCCGTGGTGACCGGGCACACTACTTTTCTAATTTGTATCATACTCGTATTAGGAATACTATAGTTTTCCTAATCGGGTTATGATTATCTGTACAGTACGTACATGGTCTATAAATATGGGAGGTCCGCTATAGTGGGAAAGATTATAAGATTAACACCGGCCAGTTCTAGTTTTGATTTACCAAATTTCAACATAATATCCCTCTTACTTATTAATTGTTCTCATTCGTTTTGATTAGGTATCCTATCAATTTAGCATCATTATCATTCAGAAACATGGATGCTACTGCTGCTGCTATGTTTTCTTATAATTGTTGGGAAGATGATAGCATCGACATTGAACCCCTCCGTGGTCGCTCTGGCGTTCGTGCCCTACTACGGTTTAGTTATCATCGCAATAATCCCAACCATGACGATCAAGTGCTGTACTCATACCAGAGACAATACTTTATGCTTCGCGATGACTTTCTATCCCAAAACGAGGAAGAGAGGGATGTTTTGGCGATGTTACAGGATGATGCGGGTATTTCTGAGAGCGTTGCAGAGTCGATTGTGAATGAGATTATGTTATTGGCACATTCAATGCTGAATGAGCCTAATAATGTGGATCGGAAAGTACTACCTATTGCTGCGGATATTCAGATTAGGAGCAAGGCCAGGGCGATTGACAGGCAAAGGAGTCGTCGGGAGTTCATGGAGGAACTCGACAGGAGGTTTAGGGAGGAACGCGCCAGGGAAAGGAGTCATCCGGAGTTTAGGGATCGGGAGTTTGCAGATGATCAAGTGGCCAGGGCTACGAGGGACTCAATAATGCAAGTAGTGAAATTTGTTCCTGCCACCAAGTCATCCATTGAAGCTTTGGAGAGAGTGACAATTTTCGACAACAATTTATGTCTACAAGTTGAAGGGTGCAGGATTGATTTGCTTGGAGACTCTTCCGATTGGAGCCAAAGTTATTCGTATGCCTTGTTCTCATATATTTCATGGTAATTGCATTGTCCGCTGGTTGGAGAGTAGCAACTTGTGTCCTCTTTGTCGCTTTGCCATGCCACAATGATTCATCAACTACATCGTTCTAGTTTGTGACCATGACACTTGAGTAAAGAGACGGGAAAAAGGGGATGTCCTTATTTTTTTTTATATTTTTTTATATTTTTTAAATGGGGGATGTGCTCTATTGATAGTAATGATTCGGCACATTTTTGTTGTTAATGCTATTCTGATATTCCATCTACTGTAATAGTACGAGTTATCATCGTTTTTGAGATTTGAGATTGAACCTGGCAAGAAATCAAGGATTTTATTTATTGATAATTCTTTCCATTTAATCAACTTTGTTTGTCTTCCTACATTTTAAGCACTTCATTGTCTTTCTAGATTTGAAGCACTTCATTGTCTTTCTAGATTTGAAGCACTTCATACAACGGTTTTACTAGTTCGTAGTAATTGGGTGAGATGGGTATGTTTCGTAAGATACATCGTGCTATTTGACTGTCTGTGCCATAGAGACAGATTGTACTAGTAAGACGGTTTGTGCGAGGCGGCGATGATTTACAATTATCTTTAGGTGACACCCGGTGGACCCATGAATCCTACAGTGGTTAGCCCTGAATGTTAACAAATTATATTACAAGATATTGGGTGGATTCGAAACCTTGGGTCTTTTCTTTGATAAACTCATTCCACTTTTAATGCTTTAATTTAATATAACTTTTAATAATTTAGAAAATCATACAAATCGAATTTTTTTCTAAATTAATTTAAAAGTTAATTGAGATAACTGCAACTTAGCCTTCGTAATCCTTGAGCTTTTTCTGATTAATTGAGATAACTGCAACTTAGCCTTCATAATCCTTGAGGGTACTTACCGTCATCTTTTTGATAGTAGTAATTATTTTGCTTTAAATTATATTTTTTGTACGAAAACGATACGATTACAATCCCTAGGGAGTTGGCCTAGTGGTCAAGGCTCGGGACTTAAGGATTTTCTTCTTCATAAGGTCTCAGGTTCAAAACTTTTTAGGTGCTATGAACTCCTTTGAGGCCGGTCTGGCTATAGTTGGAACTCCTGCACGTGAATCTTTGTTTTTCTTATTGAAATTGATTTCTACACTCTCTTTTTTATCATATACACTCCTTTTTTATCTTTATTTGGTGTAAATTTACTCTATTGCCCCTTAAAGTGTGAAAAAGTGAACTTATGAAAGGGTAAAAAGTTAAATTCACATAAACAAGGACAAAAAAAGAGTGTATATATATATGGTAAAAAAGAGAGCATATAAATCAATTTCGTTCTTATTTCCTATTAAGAGAAGGAGCCACTGGGTGTAGCAGTGCCACACTGTATAGTTGCAATACCTGTCCCTGATATTTAGTTATTTTAATTCACATTTTTAATTTTAATATGTGAAGTTGGGGTTGATTTGTAGGAGGTGGAACTTACAGGTGGTTTTACGTGATTTAGGAGTTGGAGCATAAGTTGCTTATGGTTTCACTCGCATGTGATTATTTTCCTTCGGTGTTATATAAATTTCCTGGGAGAAATATCTCCCCCATTCCTATTTTGTTCCTACGGGGAGAGAGAAAGACGCCAGGGGGAGAGGAAGAGGAGGAGAAGAAGAGAAAGAAGGGGAAAACCTTGGGTTGATTCCCTTAGCTTGAATTGAAGCACAAACTTGGTAAGTTCATATTTTTCTTACTTGAATTCTTTATTGTCATTGTTGAATTTCGTGTTTGTGTAGTGAATTCGTGGGTTGGTAGTTCGGTTGGGATGGAGTTGGGTTTTTGGGGTGAGTTCTTGGTGAACTCATGATTCTAGTCTTGAATCCTTGGGTTAGATTTGTAGAACTTAATTTGATTCATGGGGTTTAATGTTCTTGAGTAACTCTTTGTTGTTTATGAGATTGAGCATGATTTAGTGTGATTTTGATGAGTTTCAGATGTGTTTTGAGTTGAGAAAAATGTTGAAATTCGAAGGAAGAACAAACTGATTTTTAGCTAGAAAACCCAGGTGGTACCAGTACCAAGTTTGGGGTGGTACCGGTACCCAAATCGCTGGATTTTGGTTCTGCCCAGTTGGTATCGGTACCAGGTGAACTTCGGACAAGCATGACTTTTTTTATCCTGACTCTGTTTGGGGCAAATTCTATATCGAAATTGATGTACTAAAAATGCACTTTCCAATGGTGGTGGTTTCATGACCTAGTTTTAATCCTAAAAGAAGTTATGGTCAGAATTCGATGGAATAGTTATTGGATTCTTTATCGGTTTTGGGATTATGTTATGATTAAGCATTATGCTTGCTTGGGGACACTTAGAGGTCTTTCAGATGACATGTTTAAGTTTGTTGAACATCGTTTAATACCTTGTTAGCTCTATAACTTGATATCAAATGGTTGTAAAATGGATTAATGGATGGTTGATGGCCTTGTTAACCTTTGGACATGTGTTGCATGGTAGGAATGTTATAGGGTGTTATTATATATTTGCTTAGATATTCCAAGGGATACGTGTGCTAATATGAGTTAGCTCGTGACTAGGTAGCAAGCTAGTCAAATGGGAGGTGTCGAAATCGTAAGTTTGGTATACCTTGGTCGATACAAAGGTGAGTGTGTTTGATATGGTTCTTCTCAATAAGATATCGTTGTAGTGGTCAGTGTATGTCTTGTTAATAGTATGTTAGCTTTTATTATGATTACCTTTAAAAAGATAGTGTTTGTGGAGGTAATTGTGTATCGATGATATCATGCTAATAGAGGTTTAGCTGTTGATGTGGATGTATGTGGTGGAGATTGTATATCATGCTATTGATGTTTAACTTTTGATATGTTGTGAATGTGTGCGTGTGAGGCACACCATGTCGTAAGTCATATTGTTCAATGGACGATGGTTGGGAGCATGGTATGTAAGACACGAGATTCGGTTGTGATATGCATGTTTGATGAATATGCATGCTGATGGGTGTTGATTGAACTGCCGAGGTTAGCATGTGAGGCATACCATATCGTATGTCATGCTGACTATCTGTCAGTGGATGGGAGTATGGTATGTGAGACACCTTTTCTTAGGTACATGTGATGTGGTAGACGTGCCACTGCATGTTATGTGATTTACTTTCACGCTTGTGTTCCCTGCATTACTTATATGTGGATGCTTATTGAATATTGTTGTGGTGGTTGGAGGATAGGGTGGTTATAACTGTTATATACATTTGAGTATTTAAGTTATGTTAGTGATTCGTATTCGTCCATGTTGATATTTCTTCGAGTATTGCGGTATTATGTTGAGCACTTCTATATCTCACACATTTTGATTTTTCTTTTTGGAATGCCAGATAACAAGTGGCTTAAAATGGGTTCACTACTGGTCAACGTATTGGAGTGTATTTGGATTAGCTTCGAGTGTTGTTGATGAATGAGCTGGTTTATAGATAGTGTATCTAGAAGTTGATTTTGTATATTTGTATATATTGTAACTAAAGGATTTTGAACATTTAAAGTTATATGGATTTCATATAAGTTGGTCGGTTGTTGAGGTTTTGTAATAATAAGATGTGATTCGTTTAGTTATGCGAGTTTGTGGTTGGTTAGTTGATACGTTGACACCTTTTAAGTTTTAATGTGATAAAGTCTTTCACTGAGTATTTATTTTGTCAGGTTGTGAAGTGTGGCTTGACCTTCTGTGTGGAATGTCACGTGGCCGTGTCGATTCGAGCCCACTTCGGGTGTCGTTCCAGGATGGGGCGTGACAATAGTCTTTGCTTTTCTTATTTCCTATTAAGGCCCCATTTGATAAACTTATTAGCTCTTAGGATTTAACTACCAATCCCAAAGGACTATCAATCCTTTGTTTAGTAACCCAAAATGGGTTAGAACTATTAGTCCAATGGATTAATAGGGTGGACTTTAGGGGGTATTATGAATACCCCAGGGGAGATGGTTTTACGAATCCAAACCTAACCCATTCTCATTACCATTTCCTTCTATCAATCCAATCCCATCATCTAATCCTATCTTGAACAAATATGATATTAATAATTCCATCATCCAATTCAATCTCAAACAAACATTCTCATTACTAATCCCTTTTTATTATCAATCTTTTCTCATTATTAACTCTAATTCTAATCCCATCTCCTTACGATTTCCACCCATCTATCACTGTTATCAAACGAGGCCTAAGAGAAGGATTCATGGCCGTGGTCGTGGTGGGCACACTACTATTCTTATTTCATACTCCACCCGTCCCAATTTGTTGTGTCTATATTGACTTTTTCAAAATTTACGGAAACATCATAATTACATTAATTTTTTGTCAATTTTTTTATTTTACCCCTTTAACAAAATATTATAATTTTTTAGTAAAAAAGTAAAAATAATTGAACCTAAGTTATGGTATTGGGGCCGCAACCACAAGTAGTTGTCTTATCATGTCAAATCAAATTTAAAATTTGTATACGGAAGGGAGAGAATGAGGGGTAAAATGGTAATATAAATATTCTGAAATGAAATTTTTTGAAACACACACGATATTTTGGGACATTAAAAAAAAATAAGGGCAAGAGAAGGATTCATGACCTTCCGGTCCTCGAGACAACATATTCCTATCCCTGTTCACACAGACTGTTAGGTACACAGATTGTGCACAGATTTTATTATGGGGCCCACTACGAATTTCATACAAATAATTCGAGCCGTTCATTAAATGTAAAACATTTTTTGAGGATTCTCGTAAAAAATCAGCTCAATCCGATACCTATAGATGCTCGATCTAATCGTCTAACTTTTCATTTGAATTTTGGGATAATGAAAAGTTACAAGATTGGATCGAACATCTATAGGTATTGGATTGAGCTGATTTTTCACAGAGACCATCGAAAAAATGTTTTACATTCAATGAACGACTCGAATTATTTATGTGAAACCCATGATGAACCCCATAACAAAATCTATGTACAACCTGCACACATATTATCTGTGTGTAACAGGGTTCATTCCTATTATTTCCTATCGATTCTTGCTATGAGTACATATGATATGTACATATCATGCACATATGAGATTTGTTGGGCCCATCTCAGGTCCAACAGATGATTTGAACAGTTCATTATTTTTAAAATATTTTTTTATAAAGACTTGTAAAAAATCAGCTCAACCCGATATCGGTAAGGATCTTTCTTGAATTTGTAAGAGCGAAACTGAGCAGTTAGATAATTTCGCCCCTACAAATTCGAAAAAAATCAGATTGAACTGATATTTTACGAGTTTTTATAAAAAAATATTTTAAAAATAATGAATAATTCGAATCATTTTTGTGGAACCCGAGGTGAGTCTCACAAAATCCATATGCGCACAATATGCACCCATAGTTTTTTTGGTTTCCTATCCGATATCCCGGATCCCGGATTATACCCAAAATTGGCACCTCGTTTATAGGCCGTTGGATTAGAGCGGCTGGGAGAAGGGATCTCGCGGGTAAAAAAGCAGGAATGCTACGTATACGGTACAGTAGTACACTACCACATTCACTGTACCATCCACGATACGCCCCAAAAACGACGTCGTTTTGAGGAACGTCCAAAAAAAAAAAGAAAGGGAAATCAGAGCACTCGTTTCGACTCCCTACGCCTCAGTCGTTCCAGAGGCAGAGAGAGAGAGAGAGAGAGAGAGAGAGGAGCACCCCACCCAACCCACCGCCAACCACCTCCACAGCCGACGACACCGACGAAGAAGACGCCTCCACGACCGCCGACCACCACGAACTCCGTACGCCAACGAGCTTCGAACCACAATCACTGGTATCGATCTCTAACGCTGACGAAGGCACCATCAAGCAGCCGTACGCCGACGAAGGTCTCTCTCTCAATCTCAATCTCAAACGCTATATCGATCGAACTAGGGTTCCAATTTTATTTTTATTTTGGTAAACTAACTAGGGTTCCAATTTCAATTTGTAGATATTGGGGATTTTTGCACAAAAAATTAGGGTTCCAATTTCGATCAATTTTGGTGGTTTGCCGATAAAAAAAAAAAAAACAAAGTTTTGGTGCATTTCATTCTCTGTTGATGTTGGAATCATTTAGGCATTTTATCTGATTGTTTGCAAGTCTTTGATCTCGCCTCATTTTGATCAGTTTAGCCAGTAGAGTTGTTGCCGTGTGATCTTCAACCAAAGGACATGGTTCATGAAATACATAGATTCTGTAGTCCATAGCTTACTCTTGATCTGTTTATGAAGTAGTTGATTAGGTTGTCCGGAATATAACGGAAACCGATAAACTTGTGGATTATGGTGAGAGGTTCAAGTGCCTGTATTTTGCATAAAGCAGGGTAGATTGATTTACCAAATTTCAACATAATATCCCTCTTACTTATTAATTGTTCTCATTCGTTTTGATTAGGTATCCTATCAATTTAGCATCATTATCATTCAGAAACATGGATGCTACTGCTGCTGCTATGTTTTCTTATAATTGTTGGGAAGATGATAGCATCGACACTGAACCCCTCCGTGGTCGCTCTGGCGTTCGTGCCCTACTACGGTTTAGTTATCATCGCGATAATCCCAACCATGACGATCAAGTGCTGTACTCATACCAGAGACAATACTTTATGCTTCACGATGACTTTCTATCCCAAAACGAGGAGGAGAGGGATGTTTTGGCGATGTTACTGGATGATGCGGGTATTTCCGAGAGTGTTGCAGAGTCGATTGTGAATGAGATTATGTCATTGGCCCATTCAATGCTGAATGAGCCTAATAATGTGGATCGGAAAGTACTACCCATTGCTGTGGATATTCAGATTAGGAGTGAGGCCAGGGCGATTGACATGCAAAGGAGTCGTCGGGAGTTCATGGAGGAACTCGACAGGAGGTTTTGGGAGGAACGTGCCAGGGAAAGGAGTCATCCGGAGTTTAGGGATCGGGAGTTTGCAGATGATCAAGTGGCCAGGGCTACGAGGGACTCAATAATGCAAGTAGTGAAATTTGTTCCTGCCACCAAGTCATCCATTGAAGCTTTGGAGAGAGTGACAATTTTCGACAACAATTCATGTCTACAAGTTGAAGAGTGTAGGATTTGCTTGGAGACTCTTCCGATTGGAGCCAAGGTTATTCGTATGCCTTGTTCTCATATATTTCATGGTAATTGCATTGTCCGCTGGTTGGAGAGTAGCAACTTGTGTCCTCTTTGTCGCTTTGCCATGCCACACTGATTCATCAACTACATCGTTCTAGTTTGTGACCATGACCCTCGAGTAATGAGCCGGGAAAAGGGGATGTCCTTATTGATGCAGAATTATAATGGTGCTACAAGGAATGAGGTTTTTATTTTTTATCTTGTCTTTTATTTCCTAATATAAGTATTAGTCCACACAGTTTTAAGTGTCTTTTTGAGTCTATCGAAGAGTCTTTTTAAGTTTCTAAGTGTTTTTTAAGTTTCAATAGTCAAACACATCTTTCAATTAGCTTGTTGTCAAGTCTTTTTAATTTGTGTCTTGGAAATCTAAGTTTATTTTTCCTATGTTGCAGAGATGTTCCAACAAGTCCTATTTATATCATTTCTTATGAATGAAATCATTAGAGCGTGTTTAAGTAAACTTTAACCTTTGGCTAGTGAGAAGCAAATTACTTCTTGTTCTTTGTTTCTGTATCTCGTAGGTGGATTCCTTTGAATGGTGAGCGATCCCTATGCCCTGTATTCCTCGTTAAATTCTTGGGTGGCGTCAATTTGTATCCCATTGATTTCCTAACTTGGGTGGTGAGCGTTTATCCCTTTTATCCTTTTTACTTTTTCTTCTGTCCCATTTGCAAAGTCTGATATCATTATATTTTATTATTTTTTTAATGGGGGATGTGCTATATAGGTAGTAATGATTCGTCACATTTTGTTGTTAATGCTATTCTGATATTCCATCTACGGTAATAGTACGAGTTATCATCGTTTTTGAGATTGAACCTTGCAAGAAATCAATGCACACGTTCAATTAGCTTGCACTTGCATCTTTTCTCATGTTATAAGTAAAATATCTCAATTTCTAAAAGTGGCCATGTTTGGATTATTATTTTTGGTTTGTGTTTTTTATGCGTATGTGGGATCACTATTGAACCTTTATAGTCACTTCAAATTCGGTTCTCTCCCACGACAACTAGTTTGGCTGTTAGGCTTACTACTATCGACTAGTCCACATAGGAAGAGGAAAGGTGCTCTTTATTTTATGTATGTTCGAAAATGGTAACCGGGTGCATCTTGCCTTGATGGATGGTATGTTAATTGTTATCTCTTTTGTAACGATTTGACGCATTTGTAGTCTGTAGTGGTGGCATGGGTACTGAGGCATTACTCATGCCACAAAATGCATACCATTGCCAACTAGATTAGAGAGACAGGCCCGGGAGAGGATTGGGATGGAAAGAACGAAAAGAAAGGAAGAAAGTCATGCCTCACCACCACCAGCAACAGCAGGTTTTATGTTGATTATTCCATGGTAAACATGTAACCCTGCTACTCATACTCCTGCACGAGCTTTGCTTGTATAGTTCCAATTTTCTTTTTTGTGGGCGACTGTGGGCGAAGGATTCTGGATGGATCTCTTTTTGTTTTACTGTTTTTGTGTGTTCAACTGTAAATAAACGTTCTGAAGTTTTTTGTTTTGTTCTGGGAAGACTCTTGTAAATGTCTTCAGAGAAGGCCAGCAGAACGTCGTGCTTATGTACTTGACATTGCAACTTGTATGCAAACCTGTGGTTGGCATGTTTAGCTTTCGCAAATGTATGTTCAATATTATCGCTTCCCTCTAATCTGGGATCAATATTGGAATATAGAGTCCTTGAGGCAGTGGGCTAGTCTATAGTGACGTTGACGAAGAGGTGACGATCACTATAGAGTTCTTTGCATGTTGCAAGTAACACTAGTTTAGTAAAAAAAATAGACTAAAAAGAAGAAGAGTGGAGTTTAAAAGTGTGTCGCATAACTATAGTGATCGTCACCTCTCTGTGTCTGGCAACACTAATGCTCTATGCATAATATCTTGCTCTTATCGCTCTTGGCTTTTGCATGTGAAGGCAGCTCTGGAACGGTATTTTGTGAGGTCCTTTCGCGTAGCTTATGTTGTAGTCTACTGATTTGTTTTGTTTTGCTTTGTGTTGAAGTTATTTATCCTTGTTGTACTTTTTTCCCCCTAATTATCAACATAAGTTCTCGCATTTTCTGGAACAAAAACAACAAAAAAACAAAGCATGTTATGTACTATATCTTCAGCACAATCCCATGTTTTGGCCAGGATAAGCTTGAACCCATTAACAACCTCCATTTTAACTTTTCAGCTCCATTTGGCTTGTTAAACTTCCATCTTACTTGGCCAGAAAATTAGAATCAAAATGCTATATACGATCAATGATCTATCCAGACTACATTATGTACTGATACATTTCAGCCTTTTCAATTCAACAGAATTTGGAAACTGTTCAATGACAACTTGAAATGTATGACCAATCTTATGTCCATAATCTTATGTCCATACAAAGTATCTATAAAGAGAATTGGTCGTGTTAAGGAGATGACTCCTGGCTGGCGATTTTGTGCCTGTGTTGCCGGAAAAGCCCTACGGTTGGGTGGCGTTGTGTGTGGTTTGGCTTGGGGTGTTTTGTGGTAATTTTAGGTGCTTTGGTGTTTGATTGATATCTGCTTCCATCTGGCGTGTGTACGTGGTCTTGTGGTCAAAAGGAAAATTGGCTAGCTTTTGCTTCTCGAGTAAGGAAATTGTACAGGTTTGTGCAGGTTTTCTGCTCTCTTTCCTTCTCTTGTTTCTTAGGTTGAGAAGTTGTCAATCCTTTCCTCAGGATCGCTCGTTCTCCTCCGAAAGACAAGGTGTAGATGATCTTGCTTGCGTCCCCAATCCGCTCGACCATGACTTCTTGAACGTGTCTTCGCGCACTTCTACGCCGCCCTAGGTGTCGCGGATCGCTTCCGATTCGGTGTCCTTCGATATCCCCCTCTCCGAATCGGTACGTTTTGATTTTCCAATTGATTTATTGTTGGTATCTATAACCCCATGCGTCCTGAAATTGCTTTGCCTTGCGAGAGGTCGTGCAATTTACAGAATCAATAAATTACTTTGGTACACCGTATTCAAGGGCCCATAGAAAAGTTGTTGCCTGTGTTTTGTGTTGTGCTTTCTGGTGTGGGATATTGTCGTGTTTTGGGGGTGGGTATTGTTGTTGAAGGAATTTCTCTGATCTGTTTTGCTTGTGCTCTGTTTTTTCAAGGATTCGGTTGGCATGGTTGAGCGTTGCTCGTTTGGATCGGGCTGCAATATTACGTGGGATGATCCTTTTCTGTGAGTTCCTGTTGTTGGCCTTACATTTTGGAGCATCTAAAGCATCGTACATTGTATTTTGCATTTGTTGCGTTCCCGCTGATTATCTGATGCGCTTTGGTGGTATAAGAAGTCGGTCCATGGTTGTGGAGTAGTTTGTGGTGTTTGGGCTGCATTTGTGGCCCTGCTTCTTACCTGGGGAGTCCAGATCTCTATAGCAGCATATTCTGTTAACCAAATCCAAGTGAAAGCCTCAGGGTCATCAGCCACTTTAACTGAAGCCTTCAGGTACGTAATGCTTTGTGCAAGTTTCGTTCAATACTAGGAGTATTAACTTTACAAAGTTTGCTTAATTCTAACCATAGTTATTATGGTCGAGAGTTCTATTGTTGAGTTCATTGATAGCTTTATTTGTTTTGTCTTGTGGTCTACTTTGTGAGAATTCATCTCTATTTATCTTATGTGACTGTTTTTGTGAATGTGGGACTCAGAGAACGGCGAATTGTCCATTCAACAACCGAGGAGCGATGCGGAAGAGAAAGAGCACTCCATGTGTTCAATTGATAGCCTCAATGATCAGTGACTGTAGAGAATTTAGGCATACTTATGGCTCTCCAGTTGAAGAGGTAAATTTTTAGCTAATGAAGCTTTAATTGAGCCATGTCATATGCGCATTGGGCTCTAAAGATTTTTCCTGCTTTGATTAGGTGGTTCATCTAATTTTGATCAATGCTTCTACCTGACTTTGGAGCCTAAACAGAAACTCAAGGAGGAATTTGGTCAGTATTAAACTATGCGGCAATGTTCTCAGTGATACTGAGAACATTTGAGCAACATCTTGAGGAGGCGGCGTGAATTCCTGCTGGTTGTCCGCATCAAATCAGAAGTCTTAAAGTAATACATAGCTTCACCTTTTTTTGAAATTTCAATTTGATCATGGAATGCACAAAGCTGTTTACGTATATCTATTTTCTGCATGCACAGTCATGTACAAAAATTGCTCTGGATTTTGTTTCTCCTGAAAATCTCCATAAGTGCATTCAATTCACGAGGAGTACAACAATTGCGGAAGAGCTGGATGTGTTTGGAGATTCTTCCCTGGTCATAGGGGAAAGACTCCCGCAGCAAGATTTTGATCTTTGAACTCATGCTACTCATCCTTACTCACAGTAGTTCCGGAGATTCTATGGGAAATGGAAAACGTCCTCAATCCACTCTTTTTGCATCTGCTTATGAGTTTATGCACTCCACGACCTAATGTTTCATGGGGGTCGTGAAGAAAAAAAAGGTGATAGCTGGCAAGGAGAAGTGTTCTGCTACAGCATCGTCTGTGTATGCTTATGATTATGTGGAGCTTCTGACTCACTTGAAGTGGTACGTCGTGGCATGAACTTTTTCAATATATTCCTAGCTCAATCCACAGCTCCTTATCTCTGTTTTCGGATAGAAATCATTCTATGTTACTGAGTAAATGGTTTGGCCATCTTTAATTGTTTATGACATACTTTGGTTTGTTCGGTTCTTTTAAATATCATGTGGTTGTTATTGCTTAAGATTTGCGACATAGATATCAAGGCCTGTTCAAAGTTGAGCCCCCTAACACTAGATAGCTGTTTGATATGAGTAAGATTTCAGGGATGCATCTGGTAGCCACCATGCAAAGTTCTTCTGTGTAGGACATCATTGTGAATCATGTAAAACATGGAAAATAATCTGCTTTGGTGAGAGTTTCTCAATTCAACTGATTTTGGCATGCAGCTTTTGCTTGCCACCTGCTTCTAGCCATTTCCAACAAAAAATATTTCTTACTTTTTGGATAGCTACTTATTTTACACATCTGGTACGAATTTTAAAATTAATCTTCAAACTTTAAGTTCTTTTCCTTAGTTTCAACGATTTGCTGTTGAAATTTATTCTCGTGTCAATTAGGGATGTGAGATTTGACATGGTTTCACATGTTGCAGGTACCGATGAATATCTTATCCACTCGAGGAGTACTTGAGCAAGGCGCATGTCTGGATGCTTTAATCTCAATAATGTTCGATTCATCTGCCAACCAAATGGTAGACATTGTCCCATCTCTTTGTTTAAAGTTTCAGTTACCACTTAATGATACAGTCATACAAGTTCTGAGAATTAGTTCTGAATAAAGTTCTTACTTCTTAGGCTACGGTCTTCCTTTTCAGAATATAAGATCTTAAGATTCACTGTATAGCTAATATTTATGAGAATAACTTGTAAAAGTGCCATTGACATGTAAGTAGTCCTTGGATTCAGAAATGTGAAAATGAATATACATATTTATTTTGCTATCTACAATGCCTGCATATTAAATTCTTCTGCTACCTAGATATCTAATATTTTGGTAATAACATATAGGATTTTGAGGAGTGCAATGGCATTGAGGAAGTTGCTATACTCATAAAAGACAAAAAAGGAGGAGAATTTGAGGTATTTCTCTGGCTAGGCTTCGGTTTTTCCCCGTTTTATTGACTGTTAAGTTGCAGATACCCCATGATTCCTGCCTTCTTTATGGTATATGATTATGCAGCATGGCAAAGTGGTATATATGATTCCTGCCTTCTTTATGGTATATGAACATTGTCATGGGGCCAACTATTTTGCATTGGTCTTGCAGCTTGGCAACTCTAATATATTCTGCAATCCGGCACCAGGAAACCAAACCAAGCCTTATGTCCCAATCAATTAGGGTCGGCTACATGAATCATTTTTCTTCATTGAGCTCTGTCAATGACCACTTGACACCAAGAAAACAAAAGAATATTCTCAAAGCTCCTCTAAAAGCAAGCAAGAAAGAAAAGACACAAGCATGAATGTGTGTCTTACTTACGAATAATAGAAGTCAAGGAGTTGAATGCATAGATTAAAAAACCAGCTCTCTTTCAGCATTCTATCAGAACACACCTTTGATTAGACGGTAGCCCAAAACCAGGTGTTTGTTTGTTTTGTAAAGAGATCACTTGTAGTTAATTTTGAGGAATCCACCCCAGATCCTAAGCTGTTCGAAAGATACAGCAGTGTAGTATCCTAAAATATGAGTTTTTGTGTTGGCTTTGGTTTGGCATAGGAGTAATAGAACTATTGCATGAATTGCAATGGACAGAGAAGTATGTGAACTCTCGAATGGAAGTCTAATCCACGTGAGGTAGAGAGCGCCACGTGGATGTTAACTGCAAGTATATTTCATTCATCTTACGTGAACTGATATATGCAGCGATGCGTGTATATGCAATGTGTTCGGTTTAGAATTGATGTTGTTGCAAATATGATGGATTGATGGTCATTATGGTTCTGTTCTAATTACAGATTTTGAAGTGAAGATTGCGGTTGTGAAGAGAGTTTCGGGCTAAATCGTGTTTGCCTGTGTGATATCCAAGGTAACGCTATTCAGTAGAGTCCTTTCAGTTTATACTTCCTTGGTATTCCTTATGTATTTTTTCAAGCCAGTACACGAAAGATAAAAGATCACCTAACAAGGAGCGATTGGCTCAGTACATACAGCAAGTGACAGGTGTAAGCATTGACCCAAATAGCCTCTTTAACATACAGGTCAAGCGGATCCATGAATATGAAAGACAGCTGCTAAATATTCTGGGTGTCGTCTATGGGTATAACCGTATAAGAACTTGAATGATCTTCTCCTTATATCTCAAAGTAGGAAAAGCTTCACTGCATGTGAAGTTAGTGCTCAGATGATTGAAATATATAATGAAGAAGTGTGTAATCTACCCTCTGTTGGCACTTCTCGAAAATGATATCCTCTTTATCGATAATTTTACCCATAAGATTCGTTGACTGTCACTTTTGTATGGGTGTTATTTTCCTTGGCATGTTCCCTTCATTTCGTTTTTACTTTTGTTTTGTTCTGTCTAAAATTGCATGTTTTCCCCTTAAACCTTAAGAATGTTGTTAGTTTCTTGTTTCCTTTCACTCACACACACTTAGGATTTGGAATATTGCTCAACCAAATGGGTTGGCTATTCCTGATGCTCCCATCCATCCGGTTACATCAACTGTGGATGTCTTGGAATTGATGAGCATTGGACTAATGAATAGGGCTGTAGTGTGTGTGTTCGTGGGCTACACATTAGCCTCAAGTTTTCCTTGTTCCTAAGAGACAAAACGGGATATAACAAACACAGAAAAAAAGGCCTGAGCTTGCTGTTGGAGTACAAGGATATGAGCAACACAACCGTAAACAGGATCTTGCATCCGAGCCGGTGCTTCGTACGTGATTGAGGTAGCCGCTTCCTTCGATTGTCCTGAGGAAGGTATGCCAATACCTTCGGCACATTGCTTGCACCAAACACCTTGTGCACGGCCAAGAAGTGGGCTGCAGCCTCATCATAGCAGAAATAAGGAGCAAAAACAAGCTCACTTGTGCACCTTCTCCTCAAGAATTTACATGCTCCATGTGAAGAGCGAACCCCTGTCATTATCCAAGTCTTTTGCTTTCTTCCTCAACAGTTTGTCACCAAAACAAACTCTTTCGCTTGGTTTTGATTGTTTATTTCATGGTTCTTTAGATTAACTTTTTATAGCCACCATTTGAAAGGTTTTTCATTTTGGGTGTTCAAAAGACTTCAAGCCTCAAGCTCTTCGATTAATGGATAAGTTACTCTCTGATTATTTTTTTTTGTGTGTTCCAAATTGGCAGTTGTATTAGTTATGATTCGATTTTACGGTCAGAGATTGATTATTCGGGTGATGGTGCAGTCTGAAGTCGAACCACCGCAAAATACTACTACGCCACCACCTAAACCGGCTGAAGAGGGCAGAGGAGATCATGACGATGATGATTCGTTTAGGTTTGGACCACCTGGAAGCATCTTTTCTGGTTCCAAGATGGGTGTCGCATCTTCTTGCTTCATGACTGCTATTGTCGCTGCGTTTGTGATTCTTTGTTCGTTTAGGAACTAGGATGATTTGGTTATGTTTTATTTTTTCTCGTTTGTAGGTGATTCTGTATGATGGTTGTTTTGCTTGATGCTTTACTGGTATTGTAACTCATTTGATGACTGCCTTTGTATGGTTGTTTAATTTCAGTATTTAATTATCTTATTTGCTTTGATTACTTGCTTCGGTCTGAGATGGGTGCTATGGAATCGCTCTGACCAACCCACCGACAATAGCACGAAGAATAAATCAAGCCAAGAGCGTAAATAGAAAAGCACGACACAGCTTTTACCCAATTGGATAATTGAATACAATCTCAACTTTCTACTATGTACCGAATAAAAAAGGGTGTACAGGTATATCGGCTTATAGCACTTATTGAAGAACAATGCCCAACTATGCTGTACATCTCCAACTTTGTTCAGTGCTAGTAGTTGCTGAACAATGACCTAATATCTGGTCATTCCTGTTCCTACCATTCTAGCGTTCGTATACAAAACTTGCATTTGAATACAGAAACCTTGTTGATAAACAGAAAGTAAAGTACAAAAACCTTTCTTCAGATTTTGATAATTATCAAAATATTCAAGAAAACAATATCTTATTAAGAAGCACTAATCTTGGAGGATACATCTTGGATCTCATACAACACGAATTAGAAGTTCTATCCTATTTGTTAAGCTGAGCTTCGCAAGTATACGAGGAATCAATGGCTTCATCATCTCGGATATGGCCACATACCAGATTGTCTATGATTCTGTTTATCTTCCCCGACTAACTTCGATCAGAAGTATTTGGAAAAGCATCCATTTCATTTTCTTGGGTTTCCACCTCTCCGTTGGATACTAAAGATTCAGTCTTCCAATTAATACGCATTGCCTCTGCCTGATCATCAAACAAGACTTCTGAAACCGCTTTGAAGTTTGAGAGGATGAAGGCTACCCCGATCAAAAAAGAAAAGGATGTAGAGTGCTTTTGTCATTTTCAAAATTATAGTCTACCAACAAAAATGAAATGATATGCATAAGTCCTTTTTATTTAGAAATTATACCTTTTTTCCATAGTGATCGACATTGCACCATTTGGTTGCCAATAAATTTCATTTGCAAATTTAAAAGTGAAACTATGAGTAGCCGGAGGCGTTTGTGAAAGAAGTAGACATTTAATTAAGGTGCTTTTGAAAATTGAAATAATCATTTGATGTAGATACAAGACCAATTACACCACACACAAACACTTACACACATTCATACTGAGGGTGGCTAATGTGTAGTGCGGCTAATTCGGCCGTCCATCTCGGCATTGGACGGTTCGGATTTTTATCCGAACAATGACGGTTAAGATTTGTAGCAGCTCTAATTAAATTCGAGTCGTACGTGTCAAGATGGACAAAAGGATCAGCCATGCAATGGGTGCATTACAGTCCCTCCGATTTCATATTTTCCCGTGAGTGTAGCATTGTTAGACAAAAGACTAATGAGAGAGACATAATTTTTGCATGCTTGCACTTTTTTTTTTAAACTTCTTCAAAAGAGCTAGGGTTAATTCGGTCATTTGAGGTTGAAAACAATCAATCAAATCATTGGACTGCCGTTAAGCGACTGCAAACGTAATTGCGCGTTGAGGGTAAGTGTTAGTACAGTTGATGAACCCAAATACTAACAGAGCACAACCATTTCCACACAACAACTCACACAACCGCTGCTAACGTCATCATGACGACGTCATTTTGCTTTAAAAAAAAAAAACCAGGTCGCGAAATAAGAGCATCTCCAGCCTTAGACTCATTTTAAGACTCAAATTTAAAAATGGGACAAAAACCACAAAAATCTCTCTCCAATCTTTGACCCAAACCCTTCCCCATTTTGGGTTTTACCCATTTTTTTTGCCTAAATCTGAGACAACTTTTGTCTTGAGCCATTTTTCCAACGGCTAGTCAGAGAGAGAGAGAGAGAAAGAGGGAGATGTGTAAAATTTGAGTTTGATAGTTGAAGATGTGTCTATCCAAAATGGGTTTTTATCCAAAATTTGACTCAAATTTGAGGAAACATATGGGTGAAGGCCGGAGATGCTCTAACTTTCCCTTCTTCCCCTTTCCCTTTCACGATCGACATACAGATTACAAACAGGAGAAGCGAGAGAGGGGCTCCCCCCACCACCACCACCACCGGCGACCACGCTTCCCACCTCCACCACCAGAACCCAATCCCAGCGCTCCCCACCGCAGATGAACGCCACCACCACCGGCTTCTGGGCAGTCCGACTTTGCCCCACCACGAAGGTCTCCCTCTCTCTCCTTGTTTCAATTAGTATCCTTAATTGAGTTGCTGAGTTAGTGGGAAAAAAAACCCTAAATCGAGTTGCTGAATAAAAAACCCTAATTCAAAAATTAGGGCTTCAATTCGAAAATTAAAGTTTCATTTTTTGTGGTAGTGAAAGAGTTTATATTTTGGATGGTTGTTCAATATCGAGATATGGTTGAAGACCATGCTTGATGATTTTGGTACAGTGGAAGATAGAATATTGGTGGCATGCAAATGGAAAATCCTCTTATTAATTTGTTTTGGAATCATGCTAGCATTATCAATGGCTCTCATAAGTGATACCAAGATACCAGTTGACGCACATTAACACTTACTCCACATTCTAGTCAACCTTAATTCTTGGGAATTCTGAAGTTTTTGCATTTGGTAATGTTTCGAGTACAAGGGACAATCTGTGAGTTGGTTTTTGTAGGTCTGGTAGTCTCACAATTGGTTGAGGTCTGCTTCTGTGTCAAAAGTTCATATTATAGCATATTATGACTTACGAGAACAAGTGAGTTGTTTTTGCTGATGGAAATAGATGGTGCCAGGAAAAAATTATTTTGTTTGGATACCGGCATGGCTTGAAGAATGGTAGACATACTTTGGATACCGGCATGGCTTGAAGAATGGTAGACATACTTTAAGAAGAACTCACAGTTACGGGGTTTTATTCTGTCAATCTCCATTCTCACCATATGAGCAAGCTAGAGACTGGAATTCAGGACCATGAACGCTGCATTGTCCAGTCAACAGCTGCTGGTTTGGTTGGGTGAAAAATAGTATTGGCATGCTAATTCTCTTTTGTTTGGGGGGGGGGGGGGGGGGGGGGGGGGGGGACTTGGAACTCCTTTTGGAAGCTATGGGAAGAAAGAGAATAGAAGGGACACATTCCTCAACAGCAGCTTTTTAGTCCTTTCTTCTCCCTTTCTTTCCGTTCCAAACATTTGTCCCTTCCTTTCCGTTCCTGCCCGGAAGAGAGAAGGTGCATGAAGTAAAGGGAGTAAAGGAACTTTCTCATTTCTCCACCATATACTATTTCTGCTATCTGACCGAATGTGATACAAGGTAGACATGCTATAACGATAACTGCCAAAACAATAGGAAAAGCAATTATATCCACTTGGCTAGCTAAAATTCTCTATGCTTTATGTTGTTTCAAGTTAAAGGTTTTATTCTTAAAATCAATCTTGGAAAATTCTCATGTTAGGGATTGAACTGCATCCTGTTCAGTTTTGTATCCCTTTTGACCTATTAGCAATCCCTTAAAAAATCACATGGCACATGTATTATTCGATCAGTAAAAACGATTAGTAGATTATAAACTTTTGCAACATGTATTATTCGTTTTGTGGAGAACATCAATCCCTGGATAATAATATCCCAGCGGATCATCTAAATATGGTTGCTAATTTTTGTGTTATCCTTATTGCTCATTGTTATTCTTAGGTTATGCTTGGGAGATTGGGAGGACAGCTTAATTACATATGGCTGTTAGCTTTGGAATTTCAAACCCGAGCCAGAGCAACCATTGCTTATTCCTACCCACGAAGAGTTTTTGTTTGGAAAAAGCTGGAAGATGATTCATGAGTTTAAACAGAGAGATATCGGCATAGAGATGACTCCGCTTGGCAGTTCAACAACTTTGAGATGCCACGTGCCGTTCAAAGAGATTGAAGCTATTCAAGTGAATCAAAGGCCAAGAAAATGATCAATTGTTGTAATTTGGAATATGAAATTGTAATTTGTTGGAATATCAAGTTGTAGTTTTGTGAAACCAAACTTTGATTGTAACCTATTTGTGTGACTGTTGTTTTATGGTTTTTGTTGGTAATGGATTGCAACCTGATGTTGTTAATGTTGTACTAACTGAGACGCGAGACGTCAGGCTAGAACCAGAGACAGGGGAGACTATGCCGAAATTTTTTCAGAACTAAATACACTAGCATGATACAAAAACAGAGGAGGACAATCAGGTATTTTGGAAGCTCAAGGTCAATATTGGGGAGGACCACAATCAAGTATGCTGGAAAGTCAATGACAAGGATGCGGAGGACAACAAAGTTATACGCAAATGATGAATGAACCGCATAATGTTGAAGAATAGTTCACTTGCTTGTATTGTTTTATATCATGTCCATATCTTGTCCTGTGTCCATATCATGTCCTGTGTCCCCTTTTGTGTCCTTGAAAGCTGTCCATATCGTGTCATGTGTCCTGTGTCCCCTTTTGTGTCCTTGAAAGACCTGATGGCTTGTTGGTCTTGTAATAACCTTTCATAAGATAGATGATTTGGAGAATTTTGTTTGAAGCCGACTTCTTTAATGAGACGCATTCTACTTTTGTTCATAAAACTGCACCACTTATTTACTTTGTTTATACTTCTGTAATGACCTGATTGCTTGTTGAATTCATAGTTCCATCAGAAAAATTTCGGCATAGTCTCCCTTGTTTTTTGGTCCTAGCCCGACGTCTCGCGTCTCAGTCAGTACAACCATAACAACAATAGAAACCAAACGAGGTTATGCACAAGTCCACGCCAGACCTTTCTCATTGTAAATCAACAATCACAAGCTACATTCATAACCAAAATCTATTGCCAAATTATCATTTCACAACGAAAACCATAATACAATAAATTTCAAACCCACGCCGGGCCATTCTCATCACAATTATCAATTACATACGAAGTTAGGTTTTGCAATACTACAACTTGATATTACAAAGCTTAGTACATATTGATATTCCAAACTACAACAAATTGACCATTTTTCTTGGCCTTCGATTCACTTGAATAGATTAAATCTCTGTCACTGCCTTTTCGAGTCTCCACTAGTCTTTTCTAAGCTCTCCCGTTCTTTTGCTTTTAAGTTAGACTATCGATGAGTTGTGCTCCATCATTCAAATCAACCTCCTTGTGTACCTTCTTGCTGTTCTCGCCGTCTCCTCTCTCCGCGAAAGTTTTTATGATGCTTGTTTGTAACCTGGCGTACGTTGGCAACTTTTCCAAAGCAGCCCATTTTAGAGCTACCTCGACATGACTTTTGGCTACTGTTGCCACTTCCAATCGCTTCTTCCATACTCCAACTGACACTCCTGCACATGTTCAAGGTGTAAATAACTAATTGCGGCATTGATAGAAATAGTTCCTCTCATCAATCTCTTGCTAAGTGACAGTCAAATAAGAAAATTTTGACGTTCTCGTTTCCATGGCCACACACATTTCTCAACATTTGCGACACAATAAAAGAATCTGAATACTTGGATTTAGTCTTTTTATTCAGAGATTTATCAGCTAACTGTCCACATATTACACCTGAAGCCTTCCCATGAACCAGTTCTTCATAGAACTGCACCATATGAAAAAAAAAAGAAAAGAAAAGAAAAAAAAGCTCAGAGGGAGTGAGATAACTCAATGATTCCACCTCCACAGAAGTGCACTCTTTACTCATGCACTCATTATTTTGGATCCTTTTGCATGAGATAACTCAAGTGTCAGCGTACATGAACTAATTGAATAAGAAAATATCCAAAGCAAGCAAAGTAGTTTTGGTGGTATGTAACATTATGAGGCATGCTTGGCACCGCAAAGAAAAAATATGCCCATCTAGAAGAATGGATAATGACCTAGTACATAAACCACTTATTTTGAAACAAAACCATCCATACCAATAATGCAATTAGTGAAATTTGTTCCTGCCACCAAGTCATCCATTGAAGCTTTGGAGAGAGTGACAATTTTCGACAACAATTCATGTCTACAAGTTGAAGAGTGTAGGATTTGCTTGGAGACTCTTCCGATTGGAGCCAAGGTTATTCGTATGCCTTGTTCTCATATATTTCATGGTAATTGCATTGCCCGCTGGTTGGAGAGTAGCAACTTGTGTCCTCTTTGTCGCTTTGCCATGCCACACTGATTCATCATCAACTACATGGTTCTAGTTTGTGTCCTCTTTGTCGCTTTGCCATGCCACATTTATTTTATTTTTTAAATGGGGGATGTGCTATATTGGCAGTAATGATTCGTCACATTTTCTTGTTAATGCTATTATGATATTCCATCTACGGTAATAGTACGAGTTATCATCTTTTTTGAGATTGAACCTTGCAAGAAATCAATGCAAACGTTTTGCAAGAACTCAATGCACTCGTTCAATTAGCTTGGATTATTATTTTTTTGGTTGTGTTTTTTATGCGTATGTGAGATCACTATTGAACCTTTATAGTCACTTCAAATTCGGTTCTCTCCCACGACAACTAGTTTGGCAGTTAGGCTTACTACTATCGATTAGTCCACAGAGGAAGAGGGAAGGTGCTCTTTATTTTATATATGTTCGAAAATAGTAACCGGGTGCATCTTGCCTTGATGGATGGTATGTTAATTGTTCTCTCTTTTGTAACGATTTGACTCATTTGTAGTCTGTAGAGGTGGCATGGGTACTTAGCCATTACTCATGCATTTGAATACAAAAACCTTGTTCATAAACAGAAAGTACAAAAACCTTTCTTCAGATTTCGATAATTATCAAAATGTTCAAGAAAACAATATCTTAATAAGAAGCACTAACCTAGGAGGATACATCTTAGATCCCGTGCAACACAAATTAGAGAAGGATTAGTCGAGATGTGCGAAAGCTAGCCCAGACACCCGAGTTAGTAAAGAAAAGGCCTAGGGCACTAGGTAGCGGTGCCTGAATAATCTTTGCTATTCTTTATTTTCCTATTACGAGAAGGATTCGTTCATCGCCGTGGTGGGAAAGGATTCATGACCGTGGTGGGCGGGCACACTACTATTCTAATTATTTGTTTCATACTCGTATTAGGAATACTACTTATTAATTAGGGTATACTATAGTTAACCCCCTCTAACTAAGCCTCGCTTGCACTTTGCCCCTGTAACTTCTTTTTTTGGCACTCAACCCCCTCTAACTAACTGAAATTCAAACGGTCATAACTTCAAACGGTCATAACTTCTTCGTCCGAAATCGAAAACATGCAAATTATATATCAATTTCGAGGTCTTGAAGTCAGCTTTCTAATGACACCAAAATCACATTACGATTCAAAGCACACAAAAAGTTATGATCAAAAGAGTAAGGGCTAGTAGACAGAAAGACCGTTTTGATCATAACTTTCTGTGTGCTTTGAATCGTGATATGATTTTGGTGTCAATAGAAAGCTGACTTCAAGACCTCGAAATCGATATACAATTTGCATGTTTTCGATTTCAGACAAAGAAGTTATGAACGTTTAAAGTTATGACCGTTTGAATTTCAGTTAGTTAGAGGGGGTTGAGTGTGAAAACAAAAAGTTAGAGGAGGCAAAGTGCACGTGAAGCTTAGTTAGAAGGGGTTAACTGTAGTTTACCCTTAATTGGGGTACACTATAGTTAACCCCCTCAAACTAAGCCTCGCGTGCACTTTGCCCCTTATAACTTCTTTTTTTGGCACTCAACCCCCTCTAACTAACTGAAATTCAAACGGTCATAACTTCAAACGGTCATAACTTCTTCGTTCGAAATCGAAAACATGCAAATTATATATCAATTTTGAGGTCTTGAAGTCAGCTTTCTAATGACACCAAAATCACATCACGATTCAAAGCATACAAAAAGTTATGATCAAAAGAGTAAGGGCTGGTAGACAGAAAGACCGTTTTGATCATAACTTTCTGTGTGCTTTGAATCGTGATATGATTTTTGTGTCATTAGAAAGCTGACTTCAAGACCTCGAAATTGATATACAATTTGTATGTTTTCAATTTCAGACAAAGAAGTTATGATCGTTTGAAGTTATGACCGTTTGAATTTCAGTTAGTGAGAGGGGATTGAGTGTCAAAATAAAAAGTTAGAGAGGGCAAAGTGCACGTGAAGCTTAGTTACAGGGGGTTAGCTGAAGTTTACCCTTAATTGGGGTAAACTATAGTTAACCCCCTCTAACTAAGCCTCGCGTGCACTTTGCCCCCTCTAACTTATTTTTTTGGCACTCAACCCCCTCTGACTAACTGAAATTCAAACGGTCATAACTTTAAACGGTCATAACTTCTTCGTCCGAAATCGAAAACATGCAAATTATATATCAATTTCGAGGTCTTGAAGTCAGCTTTTTAATGACACCAAATCACATCACGATTCAAAGGACACAGAAAGTTATGATCAAAAGAGTAAGGGCTGGTAGACAGAAAGACCGTTTTGATCATAACTTTCTGTGTGCTTTGAATCGTGATATGATTTTGGTGTCATTAGAAAGCGGACTTTAAGACCTCGAAATCGATATACAATTTGCATGTTTTCGATTTCAGACAAAGAAGTTATGAACGTTTAAAGTTATGACCGTTTGAATTTCAGTTAGTTAGAGGGGGTTGAATGCCAAAAAAAGAAGTTAGAGGGGGCAAAGTGCACGTGAAGCTTAGTTAGAGGGGGTTAACTGTAGTTTACCCCTAACTAAGCTTCACTTGTACTTTGACCCCTCTAACTTCTTTTTTCAGTTAGTTAGAGGGGGCAGAATTGCGAATCTCTAGAACCTTTTGCCTAGACTTGGACCTTTGTAGCCTGGCAAGTGACTGATCTGGTGCAGTATAAGTAACAGCCATTCTCACTTCAGTCTGCCCCCGAGGAGAGGCAGCACCATTACTAAAGTCAGGGTCAAAATGGAAGGTATGATCCAGGTCATTATCGTAACAATTGGGCACAGTTGTTGGCCTATCTCCTACATTAAAACCACTGTCACTATGAATGTATGAGATTCTCACCTCAGCCTGTTGCTCACGAGAGGTAGCACTACTATCGAACTCAGGGACACAATCAAAGGAACAACCAACATCATTATCATGACACTCAGTCATGGTTGTTATCCTATCCCTTGCGCTAAAACCATTGTCGGGATGAATGTCTGAGATCCTCACCTCACCCTGCGCCTGAGGAGAAGTAGAATTAAGATCCAACTCCGGAACGCTGTTTAAGGCACATCCAATGTCATTATCATGCAAGGTTCTTGGTCTATCTCCTGCATTAAAACCTTTTTTGGAAGCATGGGTTAACAACCCTTCTGATAACTCTACATTATTTCGTACGACGACTGGCTTGTCATACGCAGAGTAGGGACCTCCAGAATAAGGAACTGCAGGTTGTGGATGAGAAAGTAGAAGTTCAGAAATCAGCTCTTCTTTCTTCAACCCTGCAATTATTCACCATTGCAAGAGAACGCTTCACTGACTGAAACATTCTGTTAACAAAACTGACAAACAGATTTGGGACACAATTAAAATATCAACGCATGTCTTACACTCTGATTTTTTTTTGTTCTTTGTGTTTTTTGAAAGGAGTCTTACACTCTGATGGCCTCCTAAAAGCACATAAATAGGGAAGTCCTTTAGTTTACAACTCAAAAGATGTCATTTTTGGGGATTCGTTAACTAGCCAAGGATGATTCCGTGATCATAATTCCTTTATGTCTCTGCCATCTTGCAAATAAAAAAGGGCAATGACTGATTAACAGCTAAAGACATATTTTGAGGTATAATAGTTTGTATGAATGTCTCTTGCATTTCTAAATAGCCCTGCTGAACAGTAAATGAAATATCTGGCAGTGTTGAAGTAAGTGTCAGCTAAAACTTAACAATGTCCATGTGTTTTGGGCATTTGCAATCAACAATTAAAAAACTAGGGAAATTTATATTCCGAAGTACCAAAAAAAACTAGGGAAATTCCATAACAATGTAGAGACTATTTTATATGGGTGACTGCAATTCGCCTAGGTAGAAACTATTGTCGGAAAAGCTGAAAAATACCCCTGCTGTCAAAAAAGATAAAAACTGTGGTTTTTTCTTCCAATTGTTTAACAATTTCTCTTGTCCATATGAACCGAAGAAGAACATACTTTTGAAATTCAGATCAGAACATAATTATTTATTTTTTTTAACTCCATTTCAGAATATAAATTTGTGATTCAAAATTTGTGATCTTATTCTTTTCCCTAATTTTCTCAGCATCCAAGCTAGCCCTAAAGGCATTAACAGAACAAGCAATTGACGACTCGAAATTCAAACTCTGCATACACACCTTTCAACCCCAACTCCAGAGACAACTGCGTCTGGAGTTCGATGCATGTGAACTCTTGTGCATCAAACGGCTCTGGACGCAGTTGTGTCCGGAGTTGTGGTCGAAAGGTGTGTATGTAGCATTGTGTATGAGAGAGAGAGAGAGAGAGAGAGAGAGAGAGAGAGTACCTTGGGGATCTGAAGATTCCGAGTTGAAATTAGGGTTCCATAGCCAAAGAGGAGGATTGTATCCATCGAGTAGAATTTTCGAAGCGAGGTGTTGCCTGTACAAGTCTGTTCGTTGCTTGACTTGTTCGGTGATCCGCTTCTTCCGGTCGAAAATCTGGACGAATAGCTTTTCTGTGGTTGTCATTTTCAGATTGAACGAGCCATGAATGCACCCAAGAGTGTTTGGACGATTGACCGACTGAGGGATTCTAGACGGAGATGCGGCTTCAGAGAGAGAGAGAGACGGAGGTGTTCCCAAGAGTGTTCCGATGACTGGTAGAGGAGATCTCCTGGTAGAGATGTGTCGTTTAGAAGCGCGGAGCCAATTTCAAATTTGAGGAATTCTAGCCATAGTGAAATGAGAAGTGGAAATAACAACAACCTCTTCCAAGCTGGTAAAGTTTTTTATTTTTTACTATTTTTTATCATAAGCTGGTAAAGTATAATACAGTAAAAAATACTGTGAGTAAAATTTTTTTAAAAATGTTAATATTAATGTTTTTACACATCTTACCTCCAATCCTGAATTGAATGAAAATTGCCATGTCCAAATCTATACTCAATGATTTGAGTCATTCTGAACACAGTTTTGTCGTGTAAAGAGCTTTACTCAATGATTCAATACATTCATCATAAGGCTAATCAACTAGAATGTTCACACAAAAATTAAATTTAGTTCGGCACCTGTAATCACTTCGTCGGAATGCTTTTTCATGCAAAACATTATTGGAGTCGTCTATGAGAGTGTTCCTAAAAGATCAATTTGAATTTTTTTCGTGGATATGCTATTTAATGCTATCTACAAAGATGGACAACTTGTATCATCAAGTAGAGATCTAGGGATGGAAACTTGCATGGTGGAGGAACCAGTAACAATGAACAAATCTCAAAAACAATTAGTATGTTTCAATTTTTTCAAATAAGTATTTATTTTTTGTATTAAAGGTGATATATTAAAAGAAAATAATTTATCTCGTAAAGTATAAAAAATTATTTATCTTTTAAAAAGAGAATCTAGAAGGAGCTCTGAATATGAGAGCATCTCCACAGTCCAATATGCCAAAAGTGAGTTGGAATTGCTAACTGTCAAAAGACATTTGCAATTGAACCCTTGTGTCTTTCTCTACTTCAAATCCATGCCCCTTCCACCAAATTTGAAGGCAACCCCTTCTGCTGCCTAGTATTTGAATCAAGTCCTTCTTCTTCTTTTTTTCCCCCTATAACCATAGACTCAAATAATTATTTTTTCCAACCAACTATGAATTCTCCGTACTCTCAATTTTCTTTTTTAAGAAAAAAAGACCAAAAATCTCAATTCTCTAATGAGATATCACAACTTGAAAGAGATGTATATTTTTTCAACTACTCATGGAAATTATATTTTGTTTCTCCAGGATCAATTCCAAGTTGTATAATTTCTTTGAGACTAAAACTTCTATGTACGAAAATGATGTATGAAACTTTTTCTTTACTTATTTGAGTATCTCTCAGACACATGCAGTCATGCACATGCGCATATCACTAGAATCTTTCAGACACATGCGCTCTTCAACCATACACATAATTTAGGTCTCTCTCTATATCTAATCTTTTCAGAATTTCTTTTTATTTTGCAGTTTTATTTTGTTCAAAAATATATTCGTTTTTTCCCTTAAAAAAAAAAAACGTATAACTGTACAAATGTATTCTTTCGGATGCATGATCCGACCCGAACCGCTATTCCTCCATAGAAAACGAGCCATCTCGCAAATTCTCCACCGACCTTGCAACTTCCACATAAGAAATTTCCCTCCCCTTTCCTTTCCATTGTCTGGGTCTTTCTGGGTTTACTTTGTAATACGCTAAATCGTATTCTTCCTTTTCGTGTTCGTAGAATTCAGCCGTTTTTCTTCCGCATTCGTTGCAACAATGTCCGGTTAGTTGTCTTTACTTTTTCTATCTCTGTTTGGTGGCTCTGAATGTACAGGGAAACACAGAATAGACGCAAAAATCGGTTCTTTTTGGCAAAAGCTTTTGATATAGCTAAGTAAAGATAACGATAATAATCAATAAACACGTTATCCGGTTTATTTGGTGGTTGTTTGAGCCAAGTGTGTGAATAAAGCTTTGTTCTTTCTCTCTGTAGGCTTTGTAAATATTGAGTTGCCAATGGATAAATTGTGCTTAGGATCTTTGGAACCAGAGGAATCGCCCGAAACACATACCCAGTAAGTTTATATCGTTCTGCTATGTAATGTTGGATTTGAGGAGGCAAAGGAAACTAAAAGGGAAGTTATAGGAAACAAAACCATGTGAAAGAAGCTGAATTTACTGTTTCTGGGTAAAGAAGCTAAATTTGCTGTTTTTTAGGTTGGGTTGGGCAAAATGAGAAGAAATTGTGTTGATTTATCATAGTACCATTTTGTATTTACCGTGCCTAGCCGAAAGATTGGTATTGTGTTTACCTCTTTGTACAGTTATCTTTCAATAGGAATAGGTTCTTTAACCGCTGCCAATGATAGAATCGGTGATACAAATAGACAGAAAATTGGGGAAGAAGGAGATTTTATTAATAGGGGAAGGAAACGGTTACAGGCTAGGGAACGTTGGGACCCAAGCTTATTACATTACAATTGAATGAATGCCTTTCACTTCTCACCCCCTCTCTTTATAAGAAAAATACCTAACAACTTTTCCCGCCAATCCTAACTAACCGCTACTTACTAGAGTGCTTATCAATGCCTCTCTCTCTCTCTCTCAGTAGGGAACAAAAGTTTGTAGTATTACTATCACCTGGAAGCTTCAACCCTCCCACATACATGCACCTGCGGATTTTTGGTAATGTTCCATAACCTTGACTTCCTTCAAAATTTGAGTTTCAAAGTTTCCAATTACATGTACATGTTGGCAGTCCATGCGAGATTCTTTCTCTGTTGGAACAGGACGTTCTGCATTAGTGATTTTTGTTTCGATGCTTAAATCTGTACATAGACATTTGGTTATATGGGTTTCTGAATCAGTTTGTTGGTTTTGGAATATAAACAGCCTAATTTGACTTTGTTTTTATGCTTAGAGCTGGCAAGAGATGCACTACATTCTGAAGGATTCATTGTCATCGGAGGTTATATGTCCCCAGTGAATGATGCCTACAGGAAAAGGGTATGTGAAGCTATATAGCATGTCTCATGCCTGTTAGTAACCGGTATTTCAGACATTATGATGTGAATAATGATGGACATTTTTCTTATTTGGGCTTCATGGTGGTAATGCAAGATCTGAAATTAAGAGAACTGCAACCCCAGCTCCTCCCCCCCTCTTATTGGTTGATAAAATACAAAAAAAGTCTTGTAGGGTGGTGAACGTTTGCCTTAATAGTGAAGCATTGAAGTACAACTCAGTGGGTGGCGAGAGACTGTCCACAATTTTATGGAGTTGGATATGAAGCCCAGAGAGTAGTTACTCCATTTGAATTTCTCAGAGTGATCCCACATTTGACAATCAATATTTCTAGTTTGCTAATTTCCTATTGAATTTATTCTCTTAGAGTTAGTTTTGTGTAAACTGAATTGGCTGATTTTGTTCTGAACTATTTCGTGATAGGGAAGTTGGCATTCAAATAATGAATTATGTCCAGCAATTGCCATGACTCCTTGAATATGTGCTTATGCAGTTACACTGATGCTTTGTCCAGTAATGAATCACTAATCTGCTTGCATAGAGTTATTGTAACCCACCAAGCAGATTTCCAGCATTAAAAATACAAGTTTATATTGTCATTGCAAAAGAAAGTGGTTGCATAAAATGTGTATCTTTTTGTAGTTGCTTGAATTGTTTATCTTTTTACAGTTGCTTGAAATGTTTATCTTTTTACAGTTGCTTGGTTATCTTTTCATAGTTGCGTAAAGTGGTTATCTTTTCATACTTGCTTAAAGTGGTTATCTTCCATAGGGTCTCATATCTGCTAAACACCGTATCGAGATGTGCCATCTAGCTTGCAAAAGCTCGGAGTTTATAATGGTGGATCCCTGGGAGGTATCTTTCTTTCTATCTTAACTCATTCATTCCATTTCCTTATTGTCTCTGGAATATTGACATGGAAGTGTTAAGCTCTTGTTATAGGCCAATCAAGATATGTTCCAGCGCACATTGACTGTTTTGTGTAGAATCAAGAGTTCGTTGGTTGAGAGTGGACGGATATCAGGAGGTAAGATTCAGTAGCCATTACTGTTCATGTTCGTTTTTCTTGGGGTTTGAGTTATGAGTGTGCATGGTCAATTGTTTCTTGCTCCCCAAAGAAGGCTTAATATTCTCGCAAACAGATGTTTGGATTTGAATATAGCACTTTTCTTAATAATGCCTTTTGTACGTGCATAAATATATGCTTTACTGACCCTATGCAATTTTTCATTTTCTGCCTTGAACCAATTACACCAGTTTTCCAGCCTCAGTTTTGATGCTATTTTCAATGCTTACTAAAGAAGCATTGAAAAACTTGCGTTTGATGAAATGGATATTGCCAAACATTAGGCAAAAGCCGTATCAATGCTAAGGGCCTGTTTGTTTTACCTGATACAAGTGTCGGATCGGACGCGATTGTTTAGCCAATGGGACCACATATCCGGTGTTTGGCTACAACTCTTACAAGCAGGATTAAATCTACTTCTGATATCTAATTCCACAAAGCATGGGATGTATAGTACCATGGGGATGCAGTATTATTGAACCTATAGCTACCAGTTCCCGGGACGAAATATCATATGGGTCTAATTACCTTCAATATGAGTCCTGTCCAACAAGCTGGCCCTAAAGTTCAAGGTTTTTATGCCATGCCATGTACCTCACCCATGCTTGAGTTATTTTTTTGCTGTTTCCTTTTTTTTTTTTTTTGGCCTTCGCCCTGTCCTTCTGGCACTTCTGAGTTCAAACTTGGCTCAGATGCTGTCTTGACTAACCTTGGTGACCTAAGGGTACTCGTACTTTGGATGCCAACCACTTTTTATTAATATTGTTAGCAACTGGAATCCTAGCTCCATCATTGTATAGTGCTTTACCTGCTTAAGTAGCATGACTAAATTTAGTTTGCAGTGGCAAAAATTATCTTGTTATATACTGCTCATACATTTTTTAAGGTGCATTGTCGCTTTGCTACAATATGTTTCAATACTAGCCAACATTGCACGTCTACATGTCATTTTAATGTCTAATTTGGTGCCATTGTTATAAATTGCTCTTCTCCCCTCGTAGATTCACTCAAGGTCATGCTTGTTTGTGGCTCTGATCTGCTAGAATCTTTTAGCATTCCTGGATTTTGGATTCCTGAGCAGGTAACGTTCTTGTACCATCAAATTTTCCTTTTTCTCTGTGATATTTGAAATGTGTAGTCTAGCCTAGCCTATGTGAGAGGGGAAGAGAAGGAGGTGGGATTGAACCCCTGGCATCTTGAATTGGAGTATGAGGGCCAACCGAAGGGCCAACTCCCTTGCTCAGTTCTTGTACCATGCATAAGATCCGCAAACAATAGGTTGTCAAAGCTTAATAGTGAAGTTGATGTGGTGACTCGAAAATACCTATTGTGTTACTCTACAACATAGATATCATTCCTCCTTTACTTTGCTGTAATTTTTTTCAGAGCGGAAAATGATGCCACAGACTAACACCATTGCCATACCAATTTGAGCCATTGGATTTTAAAGCATTGCATCTTTTATGTATCTATCGACCACCTTATTATGTAAAGAGTTTTGGATAATTTGCGGAGCATAAACGCACCAGTCACAAACAATTACATCAGAAGTGTCATGATTTCAAGTAACAAGATGAGAGTCAGTGATTTGCTACTTATGTAATTACTGAGCAGGCTCTGTACAACAGAAATTTATTTCATATGGGGTGATAATAGAATATTTAAGCCTTTTAGCGATTATTAACTGCAGTCGAAACTGATATAAATGCCCATTGTTCAAGTTTTCCCCATTGTTCAAGTTTTCAGGTAAGGAATATATGTAGAGACTTTGGCGTGGTTTGCATCCGCAGAGAGGGTCAAGACATTGAGAAGCTTATTTCTAACGATGAAATATTAAATGAGTACAAGGTAATTTTCGTAGATATACTGCTACTTTGTTTCGGAGGTACAGAGCTTCTTTTCATCATTCAAACATCCCATGAGGCAATATAGACAAAGTGTTAAAGTAATGAGATCTAAGTCAACAAAACAGATATTTAAGATTATGCACCAGAGTGGATAGAACATCCCCCCGTGATTTTCCATTATAAGGAGATACAGCTCATGGGATATTCTCATATGTTCATTGTTGTCGGGTTACCTCATGGCTTTTTTTGTTTCTCTTACTGCAGAGTAACATCAAAGTTGTGGATGAACTTGTACCAAACCAGATCAGTTCAACGCGAGTAAGGTAAATGTTTTCGGCTCGCATATTTAAAATGTAAGAAAGAAGGGAAGGATGGGTAAGGAAATTGACATTTATGAGGCGCTCCCTTCTGTCTTCTACATGTATACAGGGACTGCATTTCGCGAGGGTTGTCAATAAAATATTTAACAGCAGATGAAGTGATTGATTATATAACAAAGCACCATTTGTATGTGAACTCCACGATTTAATGGTGATTCCATCAGCATTGACACTCGGGACCCCTCAACAGGTTTTCGGATCTCATCTTCATTCTGCATATATTGACAGATCATCCTGTTTATAGCAACCCTTTCTATAATGATTCAAATGCTAAAATAAGTATGTCCTATAAAATATGCATAGATAGAGAATACAAACTCAAATGTGTTGGTCACACTAAAATCCCACTGGTGTAATACATTTGTCCTTGTTGTGAGAAATAATATCCTTATTTTGAAAGATGGTAGTTCCGGGCCATCTAGAGCGTTATATTTGTATGCTTCTGGCGTGTTATATTTGTATGCTTCTGGGTTTGCAACAGTTGGAATGCACTGAATTTATTTTCAAAAAGAAAATGCATTGAACTTGCAATGATTAACTCGAAACTAATGAGAAGTTATAGGTATTCACAAGTTGTCATTTGACATGCTTAGTCGTGACTCTTCAAGTCTTAGCATATGGAATATGGAAATACAGCAAGTCCTCGGTGAAAAAAATCTAAAAATTATTAGACTCAACCCTTGTGTTGATGCACAAAGCTTACAAGAGAAGGGTACGCAGCCTTACCCGCAGTGTTATTTTGTACTTCAAAATCCATGACAGGTTATTGACGTGCCTCAGTCCAACCTCACTTCATTTCTGGGGATAATGGTTAGAAATTATCACCACCTTAAAAACATATATAGCCCACTTATGTTGACTCATAATTTCATTTGAAAATTGACATGATTTTATGACCGACATCTTCTAAAATGCATGCACGCAAACAAATGGCCAAGCAGGAATCAGAAGTTGAAACCTGTTGCATCAGATCCGCAAACTTAATAATGTGCACTGCGGAACACAACATTCATGTTCCTTCACCTGCAAAAACTAGTCCGTGACAGCCAAATTTCCCTTCTCCTAATTTGACTGGAAGGACTTGAGTGTGGTACCTACCAAAATTCACTCAGTCTCGCATGAAAATTTTTGCACCTACACTTTTAATACATGGTATTATCTACACTAATCAAGCAACACCAGCTTCATTGTCCATCTTCGACTTTACGCTCTGTTCGTCGCTTGCGAGATGCTTGCACCCCACCAACGCCCTCATTTTGCCTTTTCCTACTTCCGTTGCTTAATGAAATAGCTCCACATGGCTTGGAAGTTTTGTCATATACAACCATATTGGTGACAATGGCATAGACTGTGACCTCGCTTTTCGGAGTTTTGATACCTTTTCTCTCGATAACTGCATTCTGCCCACAGCATAGATCTTGGATGGCTTTACGTCTCAATTTTCGGAGAATCGAGGTTTTGTCATGGTTGCAACATTCTACAGAAACCTGCAGAGTAATGGAGCGGGCATTGCATTTAGCATAACACTCGTGTTCATTGGTTCTGAGGCTAACAAGTGAAACATTTGAGAGATTTTGAACGAAATCTACTCACCTCAAAATCAACAGGAATCCTGATATGGGTGCATGAACACCCACAACCATCACTGAAGTTGAGTTTCAAAATAATATTAAATGGTTTTGTTGAAGTTGCTGTTCTCCTGATGTATGGATACAGTTGAGTATTAGGGTAAGTGAACAAGAAGGTGTACTTACTGCATGCTAGGCATAGAATATACATTTAACAACTCCAATTCGGTTAAAGTAGCAAATTATGATCTTGTCTAATACAACCAATGGTTATTTGAAATTTTGGTGGTTGTACCCTTTCGCATGGCCAAGAAACAAGCTGAATTCAGAAGAGTTTAAGCGATCGGAAATAATTGTACAATCCTTTGAAGAATCTTCTAGGAAGCATTTGATTTATTGTCAAATAATCTCAAAAGTCACGGTCTTTAATAACTCAACAATTTATCACTATTCTTTTTATTGACCAAACCGACAATATAGTCAAAATAATAGTCCAAACTGTCTTTTGAACTACATCAGATCAGATTCCAATAATGACACATACGCAACACATTTGCTTGGTCTAGAGCTCTTTCAAAACCTATTTGCTTCGTATCCTTCAAACAAAGGCAGGACCACTAGATTTATGCCCCTAATAAAGGAAACACAGCATGGAAAGGATGATGAGGTGCTAACACCTTCCTCACATGAAATAGCGAACCCCTAAAATCATTAGCTCTTCAGTCACTCTTCAATTCTTTATGGCATTTCCCAAATGGTATTCCCAAATAATGGAAGACATTGCATATTGTATCACCCTGTCAAATGAATGGTGTTACCTTTTCAGCCGAAGTGGTTGTTCATTTAGAAAAGCTTCCTTCCATTTTTTCCCTTGTTCTGAGAAGGAAACCTAGGTTGCAAATACAGCAAACAACCAAAAAGGATAAGTGTTGAAGGTAACAAGATGTGAAAAAAAATCATAAGGGAGTTTTCCACCCATCCTTTTGGAAGCCGATCTTAAAGTCCACCGGCAACACACATGGCTTCAGAATTCAGATACTACATACCAGGAGCATAGCGAATTCACAGAAATAAACTCACCTCAACAGAGTGGACAAATGGCAATGGAGCCTCTTTTCCATGCACACTTGCTACCCTGAGGGTCCAGTTCATAAATCTTCCATCTGTACTCAAGATAATGGACATTCCAGATCAGGCAAGGAACACAAGGGTGAAAGTAATTACAATCATTACATTCAGAGAGAGGGAGATTGGAGTGGTATTCTCACACATCTTGAAAACCTTGAAAAATAAAAGATCCAGAAGATCAGCAAAAGGAAGTCATTTCCGTTCATTTGGAGGCATTTACAAAATATCCTTCACTGACAGACAGAGCCCTGTATGTGCAGCAAAAGGAAACTAATGGGTAGTTTTGTAGATTTCCTGTCCTTCAAAAAAGGAAACAATTGCTTTAAGGAAAGGTAGCATGGTTTCAATTCGCAACCCACCCAGAATCCTAACAACCTACCCAAGTCATTTTCTCCTCTATTTTCTTGGACCTCAATGCCAACCCTTGTTGATGCTTAGGTAAGGGTCCACAAAATTGTGCATCGCCAAGAGGGTCTCAACCCTTGTGGATGTTTGAGTCCCTATCATTTGCCTTAGTTATGGATGAGTTTACTAGGCATATTGAGGATGATGTTTCATGGTATATGCTATTGACAGATAATATCTTAGTGGATGAAGCTTGACAATGCTTTAGTGCTAAGCTAGGAATTTGGGACAGAAACAATTGAGTCGTATGGGTTTAGATTAGAATGGTGAAAATGGGTGCCCGGTGTTTAGAATATAGAAAGCAGATTTATGTCGCCGACCCCATTCGATTGGGGACATGGGGCTTGGTGGTTAGGTTTGGTACTTCGGTTACACCTTTGAATCTTTGGTTTGGTATCGTGGTTATTCACTTGCACCTTTCCGAGAGATACATGGCATACAGGGTGGAGTCGTTGGACAAACCAGAAGGCTCAAGTTTGCACCTGTACCAGTTTCGGTAGAAGTTCCATAAATAATCTAAATGGCAGCCATAATGAAGAAGACAGCATCATCTTCATATACAATGCTTTCAATAGTAAGTGCATGTAATATGATCCTAAAACTTGGGCAAAGAAATTCATAAATCTTGCTTAAGTTACCTATACTCAAGCCCTGAGTAAAAATGATCTGCAGAAGATCAGTTCTGACGAATGGAGGAATCTGCATATTGAGTTGGTCAATGACTCCTACAATCACCTGTTATTACTCCAATTAATAACCAATCCTAGAAAAAAAAATTCTAATATAGGCATAATATTTGGCAAAATAATGAAAATATGGTCAAGTATAACTCATTTAGGCGGAATTTGAAAAAGTCTGTAATTAGGACTTTTGCCATGAAAGCTGTGCATACATATCCTGAAGTCCGCATAATAGACAAGAAAGGTCTTATGCTCAATTGAAAGACACCAAAGTCTTTGAACGAACATAAACTTGTACCTTTGTCTGTACCAAGAAAGAAGAAAACTCTCTACCCAACTGGTAGTGTGAGAGAATAAAAATCCAAAACAGGTAACTTCTCAACTAAAATACCTTGTCTACAAGCCCGTGGATCACCATATTTGCTTTCTTATCCTTCGGAGTTTTCTGCAAGTTAGAGGGGAAAATTGGCATTAAAAACTGAACATTTGACAGTAAACTAGTCCAAGATGAACCCAAATTCATTCTAAAATATGAAGAATCTTTGTTTATGTTTTGTCTCTTACAATCAGTAGTACCTTCGGAGGCATACAACAAATGAGGAGGAAGTAGAGCTTTTGTTTAAATTGAAGCAAAGCTCCCAATGGAATTACTGGTGAGCTGTAAAGTGTAATCAATTAGGCAAATAGGAAATACCTGAAGATTCACGATTATAATCTTCCCCCCGCTACGAAGACATTTCAGAGGCAAATTGCATGCTGGAGTAATCTGCAAACTGCCAAAAGTGAATTATTTTAAAGGACGAATACGTTGGATCCGCTGCAGTTCACAATCATAGTTTCATGCTACTTCTTCAGTGCCATTGGTCATTTGTGGAAGTAAAATGCATAAACAATATTAAAAACAAGGAAGACTAAACGATCTTTGTTAAGTAATGATGACAATTTGCTGGACTTCATTTTATAGGGGTTAAAAATTCTACGTCTTTCTGTCATAGTAAATAACAGAAATAATCCGAAGGAAAGATGTATTTCATTGGAAGAGGAACTCCAATTCTGATTGTTAAGTTGGCAAAACAAAGGACTTGTTAAAATGACAGAGAGAGAGATGCATAACTACACATTGGAACAATCATGTATTCATGTCATTACAGAGATGAACACACATACATAACACACATATACACACGAGCATACAGAGAGAGAGAGGGAGAGAACTTTGTGATACTTGATTTTCTTCGGATTTTTTCATAAGAGGAGTAATCTTTGAGGACAGGCTTTAGATAAAAGATGCCAAGTTCCAAGAAACGTTCAGTGTCATGAGTGGGACTCCTTTGGCACCTTTTTCTTGATACACACACCAAACACAGAAAAGGAAATGACATAACACGTACCTTGTCCCTAAACATAATACAACATCAGCCATTTTGCAGTGTTTCTCTGCTGGATTCATCTCCTTTGAGGGCAGTGCATCCTGTCGAGAGAGAGATTACAGAGTTATTAGCAACGTGTGCTTCAGTGCAATAAATATTGAACACATCCACATAGGTCTGTCAGTTGGAATAGCTGAAATGTAAACAACTAGGTAACGTGATCATGACTATTATAGTAGGCTTAACGGACTGCTCAATGAATCAGTTCTCAGGGCCCTGTGGCCCCGCCGCCAGCCTAGGCCCTGCACCACACCACTAAACAATGCAATACCCCTTTCTATGCATACCAGCGCCATGTGGCACCATAACATAATTCAACGGTTATGGTTAATTGAACTAGATTTGCTAGCTCCGAAGCCTTCAGTAATTTTTTTCCCGTAACTAGCCTTTCCAGGGGCAGACCGATGAAAACATTGTGCTTTTGACTTGTCTCATTGTCAAAATGCTTCTTTTTTTTTTTTAACTCTGGAATCCTCCCGGTCGCTGCAGCATTTGAGAACTATTACCATCTAAACGAGACATAAAAAAAAAAAAAGCTTTTACAAAGATTGAACTATGTTGAACAATGAATTAGTACCTCCCAGTCAAGAACTGTATCCTTAAGTCTTGCACCACAACCAACGGTCAAACAATGTCGTGGGGTATCCTTCAGTCCAATAGTTTCCACCTCAAAATCCCGAAAATACCTTCTCAGAATCAGGGTTATATTAATCAATAGTCAAAATTGGAGGACAGATTCAACTACGTAAATATCTAAAGCCAACAGGAATGCAAGACTAGACTTAAAGCAGCATATTATTATCTTCACCACAACTAAACAAGAACGGAGAAGAATCCAAAGAAGCTTCAGACAATATTTGAACAATATGGGCTACAGATAAAGATCAAATCTTACTCAACCCCACAGGAAGAGCATGTTTCCATGAACGAGTTCCCATGCAGTTCAGAAAGTTTCTCCCTCGGAATACCAGACCGAAGATGGAGACCGTCAATATTCTAGCATTCAAAAAAAGAGTCAGCAAGCCAATAGACATACAACAAATACTTAACGAAAAGTACCACGTTCGGGTACCATAGAAAGTCACTTGTGATAAAGAAAACAGTTCAGATGTGAATTTTTTTGTTTACCAGGACTACAAGAAATGTGTATCCAAAATCCCCATGAAATTCCACTATTCCCCCCTAGAGCACAACCACCCATAAAGACAGTGATATTGCAATGTACTCTTTGTACTTAAAAGTAAGATCATGCAACCTTCAAACAATATCTCTCCTTCATGTGATCTTGATCAGAACCCTAGAAGGCTAGAACAGTTCCTCATCCTTGAGGGATTATAAGAGATGAGCAACTCCGACTCCTTCAACAAACTTGTCTCTTTTGGTCAGTGTAGAAAGGGAGGGGTAGAAAGGCAAAATATATTGTGTTTCCCTGTTTTCATTTTAACCCCTCGAAACATGAATTTTCACCCTAGTATGAAAGAAACAAAAACTATGCAAACAGTGTCACGACTAAACATCTTCAAACTAAGTATTCTGATAAGTTTAATAGTTCATTTTTTTGCTGTTTGGTTAGTGAAGGGCATGCTTCGTTACCTGGCTAATAACAAACTTTAGGATACCAGCCTTCTCTAGTTCAACCAAAGCCATATGAGTCTTGCTTGGCATTGCTCGATGAAATGGCAATGATGCTTCAGGCAAGGCTTTGCCTTCCCGCTGCAAATCAAGAAAATGAAATCTAGTAAGTCATCTAAATCTAGACCCAAATCAATCGGGATTTGGCAAAACCAAAGCTGTACCATAACCACTCATCTGTAGCGAGGAAAGAAAAACCTGCCAAGTTACCTTTGATCTGTTTGTGACCACGACATCCCCTAGTCCTAGCTGTCATTTTATCATTGTTGCGAAGTTACTATCTTTGATCTGTTTGTTACCACAACAACCCCTATAGTCCTAGCTGTCATTTTATCATTGTTGCGCATATCCTTGGACCTTCACGGAACAACTAAAACTACTCAACACACCATGGCTTTAAAAAGACCATTAGCCACGCACCAATTATGATCTGCTTCCAAAAGTCTACTTTCTCCACTGCCCTCCCCAATGTGTCTACTTTCTCCACTGCCCTCCCCAATCTTCATAGAAAAGTCTTCAAGATACTTGGTTTATAGGTTTCTGAATCCTCAGCAAAGAGATCTTTTTGTTATCCTGAATTCCTTTACCATATCCAGATATCCTACAAGTTCCTCTTGAAAGGCGGTTATATCAACTTTCCAAACTATTATCAGGATTAGTCACAAGCAACTTTTTTTAGGTTTATTAGGAGTCAACTTTCGCCATACAATGTAGTTACCAAAAGTGAAATTTTCATTTAAGATTAAAAATGATTTTCCACAGAGAAGTTTATGTCCTCAAAGTAAAAAACACTTCTTCCTTAAGACCTTCAAACAAGAAGTAAATAAAAATCCAGGTGCAAAATTCAAATTCATAATACCAACCTGAAGAGTCCATATACCCTTGGGACCACGGAAATCAGGTATACCACAAGAAGTTGATATTCCTGCTCCAGTGAAAACCACTAGATGCTTACTCTGCCAGTAAAACCAAAGTGGCAGATTTTGTATCAGTGCATAATCAAACACAAACACTTAGGCCAACAATGAGATACATGAAGTGAGAGTTGTTCAGACCTTCCGTATCATTTTGGCAAGTTTTTCAATCTGCATTGCAAAAGGTAAGCCCAGTGAGGAAAGCAAAAGCATCAACATATTGCAATACCTTAAACTGTTTTGCAAATACGATAACCTCAAGAAAGCCCAAAGTAGATAAGTTCTAAAAATGGCATGCTTTATAGGTACTCAAAGAGCTAGAGGAAGTAAGCATAGGAAAAGTCACTATTTTCAATAGTTTTGAATGTTATTTTCTCCTAAGATATAAATTTGCATTCACGTCACAACGACTATGAAAGGAAAATGGAAATGCACACATCAGTTCATAGACATAACAAAGAGCACTGAACTCTACGGTTTCTACCAATACTTGCACCCCCTATGAGGATTCATGCAAGAGCACCAGAATGCTATTTTGCCAACAATACCAAAAAGCCACATCATTTGCAGTTCACGTCAAGTCTCCTCCCTTCATTCATTGTCAAAGGTCCCAAGATTGCTACATCATTTTTTTTTCACATCCATAAACCCTTCAAACCCCAAGTTCAGGGGCCACCAGTAAGCTAGTTCCATCTTTGGAGAGGCTTCCAGAAGTAAAGGACGATAAACAAGGAAGTATCAGAAAGCCCATTGATGGAGGTGACCCACTTTGTGTTACCAATTTATGGATACCAAGTTTTACAGCTCGAAAATTTAATTCGCTTTGCCAAGATCACAGTAAGATTAAAACTTTGAATTACATTTGGAACCAATAACTTCCGCAGCAACATCAAAGTAAGTAACATTTTATCCATCATCTAACCACGCAATATCATCTAGGAGCAAAGGCATACACTCGTATCCCTGGCAGACAGATCTATAATCATAGATATAGAGACATACTCCAATGTATAGGTCTCCTAATCTTCGTTTCTCGAAAAGAAAGGCAGATGTACTGTACTCCAGAGATGTTCCTTTGGAAAAGATAAATCATCCTACTGTTTGCTAGTCATCTAGGTTGTGTTGTCCTTTTTTGTCGGCACTTGGCAGTTCCTATTGCAAATATCAAAATTGCACCGAGGGCATCTCTAGAGCCTAAATATATAGTTAACTTATGCTTCATTTGATCATGAACCATAAAATCATGTGACTCACAACATCGATCACATTGACAGTTTGGCACACATGACAGTAAGTGGTATACGCCACAATGCTTGACCCAAAACATGGCATAACAGGTGTAAACTAATATATCAGATCTGTACGTCTTAATCAAGAGTTATTATGTGACAATATATTTAAACAGTACAAATAACAACGCAATACTAATTTCTTTGGGGATACCATTATAAAAAGAGATGTCCATCAATCATCTTTGTCACTCACATTTGATTGTATGTACCTTGCCAAACATAGGCTGTGCTCTTAGAATAGACAAAATTTATGTACTGGAAAGAAATCTGTACCCTATTTTGGGTCACTCTGATTCTAATCATGGGTCACTGTGGTCTAAGTGAATTTCGATAAACTATGTCCAAGTTGCGATCCTTCGACAACTGAATGTATTATCATATCAGCATATTTGCCATCCAAACCAATAAGCAACATCTCTTACCCCACAAATGCCAGTCATTAACATCACAGCACTCAATTAGGCTACATTTTATTTCTCCTTGGGTAAGACCACCATGCACAAGTGAATGATCCCCAAATCTCAACTTCGAAATCAATCTTTCAAGTACACGACTATCATGTTACAAATAAAATTCACTGCTACTAGGAATACAAAACGCCAATGTCCAGTTGTTAGATCCCACCAAGGAACTAAAAAACACAATTTTTCAGCACATCAAACAAGGTTCCCCGCATTGACATATTGTATCAACAGTTTAAGAACAAAACCTAAGTTGCCATTACCAGTACCGGCTACTGCCATTTCAGAAGATCATCCAAATAGTCAAACTAAAATGGGAAGCGATAATAACTAAGACAATCGCATTACAGACAATTGCAAAGGAAACTAAGGGAAGGAGAAAGAAGAATCCTACTTTTTCTTGCAGAATGCGAGGTGTGTCGAAAAGCTCTGACATTCCAACCTTGCCCACATCCTCTATGTACGAGAGCTTCTCTGCATAACCCAGAGACATGTTGCTCTCTCTCTCTGTCTCAAGAAAGTTGATCAGAAAGAATGAAGAAAGAGAGACAGGGGAAACTTCCTTCCTCCCTCTCTTTTATGTTGCTGCGTAGACAGCGTAGTAAAAGAGGCAAACGAGTTAGGAGAAAATTTCTTACTACTACTACTTTACGAGACCCCAAAAGCCAAAATGGGCGTTTTTTCTCACTTTCATTTTTTGTTAATAATCCGGACCAGCTGCGGGGGTGTTTGGATGACCCATTTTCCGTTTCCCATTTTTCCTGTTTTTGCTGTTTGGCTAAGAATCCCAAAATCCATTCCACGAGAATGAGGTCTCGTTCCAGAAATTTTTTAAAAAAAATAAGCAGTTTATTTTATATTTTCAAAATGAAAAATAATATAAATGAAAATTATTTTTTTTATTTTTTTGCACCGTTTAAAAAATCTCAATGAGATCTATCAAATAAGATTCATATTACTAGAAAAATTATTTGCATAAATACAAGATTTTTAAGTTTGAAATTGCCTTCTTAAAAAATAAATACTACTTATTTACATTTCTGAAATGGGCCTGAGTTCTATAATTTGAAGAATGGAGAAGAGAAGTGAAAAAGAGATCCATATGAGCTTTTCTCATTCTCCTTTTTTCCCATTTTTCCATTTTCGTTTTCCAGCCAAGACAAAAGACAGCCATGCCCTCTCCGTTTGTACATAATACCCATGCCCTTTCCACATATCAGCACATGTTTCCTGCCAAGTGTCATATATCATGAGCTACATATAAGGGAAAATTCCTACAGTATAAGTATCACGTTTGGAAGTTTTTCTTTATTAGAGATGGCAGAATAACAAATTAACAAATTCCATGGAAAAAATTCTTGAGGTAAGTTTCTGGAGAAAAATAAAGTGAAAGAAATCAAGGTACTTTGATTGCAAAAACCTTATTAGTTTTCTAATTTCAAAAGAAATGAATTTCGATTGATACTATAGTTTGAAGGGTTCTTGTTTTTTTGCAATTACTTCGATTTAACTTAATTGTTATTTTAATTTAAAAGTCTGAACCTTGTTGGAGGAAAGAACAAAAAATACTTGAAACGATAAAAACATAATTAAAAATAGTTCGAGACTTTTAATTAATGAAAAATAAATCAATTTCAAGATAAAAATTTTAAAAAATTGATTACAGCATTGTTTATGCAGATTATACACCATTATTTATAACCATGGGTAATATAAGTAAAAAATCAACCCATAATGCATTTTCATTTCATATCTCCAAAACTCTACTCCTGCGACAAAATGCATCCTGCATATATTATCCAAACATTCTATCAAATATAAAATACATTTTGACCATAATCCAAAAAGTAAAAAACCAAAAAGTTAAAAATGAAAAGCTAAAACGTAGGTTCCCAAACACCTACTCGTGCATTAATTTCTGTAACTAATTTGACCATCCATTAATAGGAATTTATTTAAAGTCGGGACAAAATCTCGTATGAACTATGAACTAATTCTAAAGAATCAATAGCACATACGATGTTTTGAACCTAAAAGACTTAGGAAGAAAACAAACCCGAGTTACCAAAGAATTGACCAGGGCAACCTTGGGTTAAGTTGTTTTCCACTTCATGAATGCCTCTCTCTCTCTCTCTCTCTCAGTTGAGTTGATGTGTCAACGCTGAATGCTGCCCATGACTCTTTTCTTGCCCTTGTTGCCAAAGGATCACAAACATTGTAAAGTCAGGCCTGAAAGCCTGACCTAAACACGTTACCTTGGAGTGTGGGGAGAAGGGATTGCATTTCAATAGTCTGAGGATTGCATACTAGTTTGGTTGACAAAATGCTCATTTGTAGTATATAGCTCAAGTTGTCAAACGAAATTCTTACTTACACAGTTCGAATTGTGTGCGGTTTTGTTCCCTAATCAAGTGTTCGAACCAATAGATCGACCGTGCTTAGGTTGATGAATAGAATCCTTCTGTCGCGACAAACGGAGAAGGTAAAATGATGACAAGATCCACAAGAATACACTACATAGAACAAAACTAAACATACTAAAAATTTTAGACATCCTAATTTAGACATTGTAGATCTTAACCTTTCAATTCCCAGAAGCCTCCTATGTGGGATGTGTCTTTAATAAGCATTTTATTAGATATCCTACATAGTATGTAAATCAGTAAATAAATTGCCAAACATCCTTTGTGCGGCATATGGCATGGAATTTTTAAGAGTTCATCTGGTCTAAGAATAGGCCAGAAAATTCAAGAATCCCCTTATTTATAAGCTGGGCGCATGTAAATCAATTTCCTATATTGAGTTACACAATTCCTTTCTTTTTTGTCATTCGTTAATCCTAATCTACTATATTCTAGGTGGCAAGATTCAATTTTCGTAAGTACCCATCCCCCTGCGCAATTCCTTTCAGGCAGTGACAATGTGAACTTTTTTCCCAAGTAAGCAAATGACGGGGAGGCGGCCACCATGTAGCAAACCCATTCTCGGACATGACCAAACGAGTTTTGGAGGGCCGGAAAAGAAGAGTCTAGATGGGTTGAGCGACCGAGTATTATGCATAGAGAATCCGTATGTAAGCGTATCCTCAAGGTGGGCTAGAGTCATAGCCTGACTCAAAGCCAACAAGGGCATAAGAAAAGAGTGACAATGTGCATTTGTACGTCTGTTTGCTACCCTTTTTGGTACTCTTATGGTGTGGCTTTGGCCCAATTATGTGGCAACCTGTGGAACAGTCGGTCCAGGATAAGAGCGAAAAGAACATGAGGGGTGAGACTATCAAGTTGGTCCGAGTCCAATGGTGACAACGCGGCATCTCTCTCTCTCTCTCCAGGATAAGAGCGAAAAGAACATGAGGGGTGAGACAATCAAGTTGGTCCGAGTCCAATGGTGACAACGCGGCATCTCTCTCTCTCTCTCTCTCTCTCTCTCTCTCTCTCTCAACTACCTGCTACAAAATTCTTGCAGCCCTCAATTGATGTGGTTTGCGTTTATTTTGGACTCCAGATGTGCACTTAATTCATAAAAAAAATTAACTCCATCATTATGGTGATTACACGCTGTGCCAACTTTTCGTGCTTCAAAATGAGAAACAGAAACAGTTGAGCAAGAAACAGGATAAGAGAAAACGAGAAACATAAATTTCATATCAGTTTCAGCAGCACTCGGAATTATTTCTGTGTGGCCCTCTATCCTTAGTAGCTAGCCAAAGTGGGAAAAGAACCTTAGGTTGTGTTTGAACATTGGATTTTCTGCAAAGATTTACGAAAAAGAAAAGAAGCTTGAAAAAAGGTATGCTTTTTATGATTCCTTCTTTCATATATATTCTCGTGACTCTGGTTCGGTGATTAATTTCAGCTCGTGATAAATGATGGGATAGTCTTCGGGGTTGGAGGATGCGTTTCTACGCAAGATTTAAGTAATGATTAGAAATATTTGGAAGGAATGAAGGTTTTGCTTGTTGGATTAGATATGAGCATCAAGTTGGACTATATATATCCAAATAGACTATACATTCGGTGTTTGGGTAAAAATATAATGTGCTGATTGAATGTAAATCAAATATATTATCTCACAAAGTGTAGAATAGTAGTATAATATCATGAAGCGTGTGGTATCATCCCATCGACGAAATTAGATATTCATTTCCTGATAGTTCTGTTGAACAAATGGGTCTTAACTCCTAAGTAAACCGTCTTGATTTCCAATTTCTTTCTGTTTGTTTTGGTCAACCCAAAGTTGTTAACCCTGTTCCAGTGAGTGTTAGAAAATTTAGGTGATACTTACTAATATCGATGTGTATCTCAGTATTGCTTAGGATTTACCGCGATAAACATTTTTATATATTGTTGCAAAACTTTGAAGTATATAAAAATGAAACAAACTGTAACCCTTCGATATACTTTACCATTATTTCTAAGAACATTTTAATACGATTTAACACATTATGAACTTCAAGTTTTGTTTAATTATTTCAAAAATCAAGCCTTTGAAGGGGAAAGAATAATATTTTTGCACGGGCCGAAATTCGGAATACACCCTCTACATGCCAGTAATATTTTTAGCCGATACGGATCACCAAGCAATTGTGTTCTGTTTTAGTGCCGGTACGATACGTCAAGGGCCGGAGGGATACGTAGAGAAGTGGGATCACTCGGCCCCCACTTTGTTGAATTTAGTTTTTCCTAATGTTTATTTGACCCCGCATATATTGACAATTTTACCCCAAATAAAAAAAATTCAAGTGTAGCTCTGCTACCCACGTATCCTAACTCCGCCCGTGCGGTACGTAACGGGTGCGACACGGGGTTGACATCAGCTTATCTACCTCGCCCAATCTCCAAGAGGAGAAGGCCCGTCCAGCCTAATCCCAAATCTGAAAAATGATTCATTTTTTCTTCCACAAACAAAAGTTGAAGTTAAAGTAAGGGTCAGGGTCAACCCGGTCAAGATCAGTCCATTCAGGAAATGGGCCTCATGGCTTTCCCAACTTTGACCCAAAGACTCTTGACTATGAAAACAAGGCACCTGGACTGAGCCGATGATTAGCCTTTGACCGTAGGAATTCGGAAGATTATTTTGGACGATTCTAAATTTTGACGTGGCCACCACTTTCCCGTTAATGCTGTGTTTTGATGAGTTTTGAAAAAAAAAATAAAAAAAAAAGAACAAATAAAAAATACAGGTACTAATGTCGTCTTCATGATTTCAATTTTTTGATTTAAATATTAGTTTAATTTGAAAAAAGGAAAGGTTGGCCGAAAGAGTAGACGTTGCCGGTGGCCGCGCAACCCTTTCTCTTCCCATTATAGCTTAATCTTAATCATTTCACAAAAGTTATCGTAGTATTTTCTACACAATTAGTCAAACCGACTCTTAATTGACGTGACTTGACAGAGACCTCCCTCCGCTATACACTAAACTAAATCCATACACCGCCTCAGTGAGATTTTCTAGAATCATACTAATATTATAATGATTCGAATAGTGCGTTTTGTGGAGAATTCAAACCACTTTATTTGTACAATTTGATGACTTGTTTGATATCAATCTGCACATTGTAGATATAGCTAGAATCATTGTAAACATAATCTTTGATTCATCTAACCATTCATTATCTCTAATAAAAATATTAATAGGTTACAGTTTCATTACTATTGATAATCCATCAATACGAGTTCTTGTATTAATAAAATGCTTGTCGGATTCTACCAAATGATAGAGTAAGATTTTTTTGCAGGGTTGAAACTAATCAAACAGCTCGAATTCGAGTTTGTGTTTGCTCGTTGCCATTTATTGCTCTCCTAGTTACAAATGTAGTAACGTTCAACAAATCCCATAAAATTGATCGGTACAATCATATAACCTCCTTAAAACCATAAAGATGCATGTATCAGTACTGCTAAAACCCCTTGTTCCTCTCCTGAGTCTCCTAGTTGTCTCCCTCACGAAAAATCCCTTTCTCCCACGTGATCAGTACTATGATCAATAATGCGTGCTTGGCTTTTTCTTCAACGCATTTGTCCACATTATTATTTGTCAAAATAACGTGATTCGCCTAAGTTATCGATATCAAATAGATTGATTAATTTCTTACAAGTTTATTCTGCACATCGAACTCTACACAATAGACGATTCTTTTTTTTCTTTTTTTTAGAGGGAGGATAAGAAGGTAACTTTACCTACCAACTTACCTAGACAATTGCTGTCTAGGGAGAGGTAGAGTGAACCTTTTAAATACACACACAAAACACCCAAACTTCCGATATAAGAGCCAGACCAACTGACGAAGGACCATACAATAGACTATTCAAATCACGTTTTTATGCCGGGACGACGCCCTCGCCCGGCGAGCACAGCAGGCCCCACGTCCTTTCCCGCCACCGCACGGCCCACACTCCTCCTGCCTCCACGGCTCCGCGTAACAAAACCGAGGTGGGCGGCTAAAGCGAGTGGGATCCAGGTAGCTCACAAACCAAAAATAGAAAGATCCACGTGGGATGACCTAATCAAAATGGAAGCCCAGAGCGTCATCACGCACCTAAATTTCAGGTTCTCCGCACTCTATAAAGGTAGGTAAAGGCGTGCCTCTGTGTTGAGATTGAGAGAGTTTCCAACCGTTGAATTGTGTAGTATGTTTTAACGATAAGTATACGTACACTATATCCAACCACTACACCATCCACTACATATTTTGTAGGGCTCACCTTAGGTTCCAAAAAAATACAGAAAAATATTCATAAATTTTAAAATAATATATTATTGGGTCCTGTAAAAAATTAGTTTCAACAAATATCGGTAAATATTATTTTTTGATTCGTAGAGGCGAAACTGTGCAGTTAAATAATTTCGTTCCCACAAATCAAGAAATAATATTTACCGATATTCTTTAGAGCTGATTTTTTACAGGGCCCCATAAAATATTATTCTAAAATTTATGGATATTTTTCTGTATTTTTTTGGGAGCCGGGGTGAGCCTCATAAAAAATGTAGTGGATAGTACAGTGGATGGATGGTAATGTATATAGCATCTCTCATGTTTTAAATCCAACATTTAGAAAATTCTTCGGAAATTGTACCGCTCTACCGAGGAATTTTCTTACGGTTGGATTATGTATATTTTAAATTCAACCGCCGAAAAATTTCTCCACCAAGACACCGAGATTTTCGGCGCAGAATCCTATCTCCTCTATAAATTTCCCTCCCTTAACTCCCTACGTAACAAATCTATTCGTCAGTTTAATACTAACAGCGGTGGCTGTTAGACTAATCTAATACTAGCGTTTAGACTTCCTTTTAGGAGTATATTTAGTGGGGGCTTCACTTCACAACCAACCCCCGACGCTTCCAAATCGGAAGAATTTTTCCAGGTAATCCCTGCTGCCGTTTGATTTTTCTACTACTAATATAATATATAGAATAATATAATAATCTCAGTCCCATTGTCAACCATTTGATTCTGTTTTTTTTAATCCCGGTGAATCAAACGGAGGGATGTCGAAAATTTGAATTTGGTGCGCATGCGTGTTTCTCTTCTGTAGCTGGTTTTGTTCTACACTTCCCTTGAATTTGTGTCGATCCATTTCTGTTCTACTAAATTCTTCATCTTTTTGTTAGAAAAAATATCTTAACGTTGGAGTATATGAGTTGTTGGTGGAACGTAACATGGTGTCAGAGGAGGAAGTAGATTTTAGATTTGAACCTCAATGCCTATGTAACATGATATCACAGCAGGAAAAAGTAATTAAACAAATTTTTTTTTTTTTTGCGAGTTTATGAGTATCATTGAGTTTTTTAAATTTGCAAAAAAAGTTCAAATTTTTATAAGAAAATATGTTTTTTTTTTTTTTTTAAATTCTCATTTTGCATAGTAAACGGTTCTTTCGGAATAGAAAGAAGTATTTCTTTAGTTTTTCCTTGTGAAATTGAAGTTGTGAGGGGGCTTGTTGAAGGTGTAAATGATAAAGTTCTCCCTCCTCTAATAGTAACAACTTAAGCGAGCGTTCCTGGTGGATAATTATCATGATTACTCGTTCATCATGCTTTCTTGATAGTTACTACGATATGAAGCTCAGCTCAGATGTGAGGAACTACATGAGGACTGAGGCGGACTTGTTCAGAGTTCAACTTAGAGCAACTTTAGCTTCATTTTTTACTTGGGTGAATCTACAATTTTTTTAGGATGGATTGGTTCATACAGAAATCCAATTCGGGAGAAGAACTATTATAGTTGGTTTAACGTAGAGCAGGTTTTTGCTGTTAATATAGAACCTGCTGCTTTCTTGTGTGAATCAGATAAATCTCAGGTTTAATGGATCAAGTGGTTGCTGATAATAGATTTCAACACGTTGAACTACTTCCCGCGGTTAATGATGACTTTGGTGGTATCATAGTGGAAATGAAGGAACCCATGGAGCCTGAAGCCTTTCGTTCTCAACTTAGATCTTCAATATCACTGTGGAAGCTACAGGTTTCTCTTGTGCTCATATTCATGCAGGAATGAATTGATACTTGCTTTGTTGGATAATCTTTGTATCAACTCTAGAAGAAATGATGGTCAGAAATAACAGGCGGATGACTTTCTAAGCAATACCTTGCTATATTATGGTGCAATTATTCTACTGTTGGGTGCTGGGTACAGTTATCTAAAAAAGATCACTACTTGCACGTCAAAACCTCATAATATAACAGTAAAACTTGCGTGACACAGATTCATTGTCGGAATGTGATGCTCATTCCGAGGCAGCTTCGATGTCTACATAGCTTGTTTACGTTATATTCAGGAATATGAATATCTGGACTAAAGATGTTGAATGTAATACCAAATTGTGAAACTGCATTTTTTCATTGAGTCAAGTAGTTAGGACCTGCTGCAGTACGAACTACTCTGGCACGTTTTGTCATTGCTTGCCTTCTAGTTCTTCGCTTGACCTGACAAACTCATACATACTTCAAGCAGAGTCATAGATCAACAAGCCTCCGGCTTATATTCAGTTTTTACTTTGGACGATTTTATAGTAGGTGGCCATATTTCTTAATTAAGAAATGGTTATTTGAGTTGAGGGCACTTTTGACTGGTCTGTTGCCACTTTAGTGTTTGAGACTTTTCATTGAATAATCTCATAATCGCTCACTTCATAAAGGTTCCCTAAATGTTGGTTTCGATGAATTCTAATATTCTATACCATACATCTTTGCTTAGCGTGGGTAAAGTTAGCAGGTTATGTTTTGGAAGTAGATGAAGCGGTGCTTGAACCATCGTATATGCAAGACGATGGAAGATGCTTAGTGCGTCGTTATAGGTTTTCCATCGTTTATTCTTCCTCTAATGCTATATTTAGCTCCAATCTCATACCTCGTCCAAAATGGCGTAGAGATCCACAAATTTTTTTTTGGTTCCTTTCCTGTAGCAGGTAATGGATTAGATTGACTATAAACCCCCAACGGATAACTGTGCCTCTCAACCTGGGATCCAACCCACTAAGCCCCTTAACTAGGCTATTTTTTCTTCTCCGTTTTGATGATTATTTACTTTTCAATTGTCTTGGCTCTCAAAGAGATGGTAAAACAAATTTAGATGCAACCAAGGGTCTCTCTTCAAGAGGTGATCTCAAAAATTTGTGATTTCCATTTTCGTCAAGACTCAGTAGACTATAATTTCTGTTAACATGAATGCAGAAGCCTGAACCACGGCGTTTGAACTATACTGTAAATTTTGCAGGGGAAGAGGGGCGTTTGGATCAAATTGCCCATTGCACTTGTAAATCTTGTTGAAACTGCAGTTCAGGTAATATTTTCTACTTGCTTGGACTCTGGAATCCAGTGTTTGACTTGTAAAAAGTAGGCTTGGTATCTGTGACCCAGTAGCCCCATAAACACGATTTAGGTCAAGGGTGAATTGCTTCCTAGTTGTATGGGATGCGGTCTTGACTTGGAACTCTGACCCTGCAACATTGATAACAGACTTAAGAAGAATCACCAAATTAGATATGGAGTTATGTTGGCAATTTAATGTGTATTTGTACCCAAAGCATATCTTATTATCCTAGAAGTTACTGATGACAGATTTTATAATACTGGAACACTTGGGAATTGGTTTTGGTTTAAAAGATTCAAACTGTGGTACTGCTACTCAACCTGCACTCAATCTTTTTCACAATTGCAATTAGAAGAAACTAATCCTTGTTATACAATTGATTTTTGGAACATAGTGAGAAAATGACGCTGAACATACTTTAGATTTGGTGATTTTGTTATTACTTTTTTGGATCTTTTCTGCCTATTTACTTTCCTTTGGTAATCTGTTATGTGGAGGCAGGAAGGGTTCAGGTACCACCATGCTGAGCCTGATTATCTGATGCTGGTATACTGGATTCCTGAAACAGCCAATACTCTCCCTGCAAATGCTACACATCGAGTAGCTGTTGGTGCTATTGTCATGAATGATAAAAGAGAGGTATTCGCCCCTTACGTTTCAAGTTCCAACTACTTGCATGGACTTGCTTGCTTTTCTGAGGAGTTTTTCTGCTTAATGATCTCCTTTTTGGACTTTTAGGGTTATTATAAGTGAGATTTGGTTTCATGCAGTCCAGGAAATTGTGACAGACCCATAAAGTCATCCTCTGGCATAAAACAATTTTTAAGATGTCAGGTCGATGCATACTCTAGTGTAGATAGGAGATTTGCTACTCCTCTAGCTTGGTTACTTTCTCTTGTTAGTTGATTTTCTCCAATCCATTGTAGGATTTCTTCTTCGAGCAATGTGTTTAACTTAATGAAACATATTTTGCTTTGATTTCCCTCATATTCTCGTACTCAATCTGATCCTCCAGCATATGTGAATTTCATAATGCACTAGTTCACAATTTGCTTTAGATGTGTTGGCGTCTGCCTATGTTGTGTTTGTTGTTTTGAACCTGGAAAGTGGTTGGTGGTTGGTAGTTGCTCGTGGTCCAGGAAAAGAGCGGCAAATTCAGTGGAATGGGTGTGTGGAAAATCCCTACTGGAACTGTTGATGAGGTACGCATAAAACTTGTCCATGAATTGCGAAGGCCTTCCAACAATTATTTGATCGGTTTTATCCACAGGGTGAGGATCTATTTGCAACAGCAGTAAGAGAAGTAAAAGAAGAAACAGGAGTAAGTGATGAGTCTAATTGTCTATTTCATTCCCCACTTTTCAGCTTCTTACATACTTGTGTCTCTGATGCTTCTGTGATGATAATTTTGTAGATAGATGCAGAGTTTGTGGAAATTCTAGCTTTCAGGTTTGTATCTTGCATATTCCAAGTTCCTTCCTCACATTTAGTTATAATCCTAGTTTTGAAATTTTGCTGCATGCTGGAAAGTTGGCAGAGACTGAATTTGATAGAACACCTGAAACAAATTGCTTAAATTCGTGTGCTAAGATTCAATTCGTTTTTCGGGGTAGCTTGAATGGACCTTCAACTCATTTCCAAAGAGTTTTGTCCAACCATTTGGGAATGGAAACATAAGTCCTCTCTCAGCTATTCAGGTTTGTCGAGGATCGTAATTTTAGTAACATAATTTGATCACAAACTTTATGGCTTCCTTTCCTCACAGAGACAACCTCGCTAGTATTACCCCTTCCCTCCCCTAGCATTACCTTCAGCGTAAACCACGGCACTCTTACCAAATAATACTATCAATGGGTTCAATTGCACATGCGAGACCATCTTTTTGAGTGAATTGAACAACTGCAAAATCTGATGCAATTTACCGATCATCAACCTCTTTTTTGTTGTTAAAGAATGAGAATTTTTATGCGTTTTTGGTCCATTGAATCGATTTACAGGCAATTCCACAAGTCATTCTTTGAAAAGTCGGATTTATTCTTTGTCTGCTTGATGCGTCCACTATCCTTTGACATTCAAAAGCAAGAATCAGAGATTGAAGCTGCCCAGGTACTTGGTTAGACAACCGAATCAGCCAATATCTGTAAAGACGTGGTTTTGCTTCTCTTTTCCCTCAGTTTTTTTTTTTTTTTTCTGGTCAAACGGAAATTCCTCTTTTCCCTCAGTTTGCTTGCTTGTTTTATCAACCACTCGTCTTGATATTAGCCTAGACGCATTATTACCGGTAACGAGGCAAACAGCTCCTACTTTTTTGGTAAAACAAAATATTAGAACTCTGAGACAACATTAGTTGTCTGTCATCTGTTATTTTCCCAGCAAGTATTCTTGGCATTAGACAGTTTGGTTCTAAATCGCAACCATTGAGTTTCCTTCTAATAATTAGAGAGCAATATCCCTGTGGTCTTGCACATATGTGGCAACAACTCACGATGCTTTTGTTTGCATTTCCCCCTTCCCTTAAAACAGTGGATACAATTTGAGGAGTACGCAGCCCAACCTTTTACTCAGAGACACGGTCTTGCCAAGTACACTGCAGAGATTTGTTTGGCAAAGTTGGAGAGAGAATATGTTGGATTTTCACCGCTTCCAATAAGGTCATTTTTTGATGACCGGATAAGTTACCTTTATTTGAACAGCCATGATCTCATCAACAAGTGAATTTCCACAATCTGCCGTCGGAGTTAGAACTGATGGTTAGGTCATTGTCTCTGTAACTTTAGGTTATATGATTTCGTGATTGGGAAATGATAATGCCAAAATTGTTTTTGTTGGTGCCAATACTCCAATGCATAAAAGCATTGTACCATGTCAAGTGTACAAATCTTTTGTGCATTGAAATTTTGACACCAACAAAAACAGTTTTGGCATTATCACTACCTAGTGATTTACTATTAGCGCCAATCATTCTCTTTTCCGTAGTCTAAATAATGTTGAATGGGTAAAATACATTTCTGTACCATCTCTTATTGCTAAAGAACTTCAGAGATGGCATAGTATTTCAATCCTTTTAGGGACCACACTGGATTAGGTTTGAATTTGAATTCCGGCGGTTATATTTTCTACTGATAAGCACTATTGAATAAGTAGTTGTCTTGAACGTTATTGTTGTCTGTTGTATGGAACATCTCTTGGAATCTTTAAGGTCCCTTGCATAGATAATGGTACAATGGTTCACCATTGTACCGAGTGATTCTGAAGGTGGGGCTTGGCCATTGTACTGAGTGATTCTGAAGGTGGGGCTCCAGACTGGATTTTGCCCTAGTTTTCTTTGCTTTTGCTATTAGTATGCGTCTATACAACTTCTTCATCTCAATCATTTTCTTGAAAATGACTCCCTCCTTTAAGTCAAGGTTACAGATGGTGGTTAAACTTGTACACTACTTGGAAAAGCCTCTAGAATGTTCTGCAATCTTAGTTTCCCTCGAATTCATACAAAGATCTTTGTTATTCCAGTCCTCTTTTTTTAAGTCAGCATATTGTTATGTCCCGCGGAATCAACCAAGTCCGTGACAATATGCTTGCTTGTTAACGAGCGCGAGTTGCGTATCAGTGAAAGATGCTCTGAAGTTTGCAGAGAAACTTATCCTTTGCTTCCTGAATGTGAAAGGCACATTTTGTTCTTTCTATAAAGTCCCAAGGCTCCGTATCTCCCCGTTGTACTATATGCTCAGTCAAAGAGTAGAGTGAGCTTTAGCGGAAACATATTCCTTGCTTCTTGAAAGTTAAAGATAATACTGGGTTTTCCAAAGACTGATTGGCAAGCACATTGGTTGGGCGTTGAACGACAGGTTTATCAGCAGTTGCAGTCTCCATGCCCTAGAAATATTATTGCGTGTTCTTGCAGCCATCTCTCCCCACCATACAGTGATGAGAGACGCATCGAAAACTGTATGGATCTTGCCCTAGAGAATGATGAGGAGAGTGATGAGAGACGCATCGAAAAGTGTGTGGATCTTGCACTAGTGAATGATGAGGAGAGTGATGACAGAAGCATCGAAAAGTGTATGGATCTTGCGCTAGTGAATGATTAGGAGAGCTCTGGAGCATTGCTCCACGAGCACTTGATAATCTCATGAATTGAATTTTGTCTGAAACAAAGTCATCACTCCTCTTGAGGGCGATGTTATTGGCTAAACAAACATGGTTCAGTTCAGGCTTGGACATTAGTTTTTATCTCCATAGAAAATGAAATTACAATTAGTCGAAAGAATATGGCTTGTCTACCTTCTAGAGTTACAGCTCCTTTGGATGGAGGGATGAGAGAAGAAAAGAAAGGGGAGTGGTCTCCCTTATTAGTGAGAAGAAAAGAAAGGGTTGTGTTTTCTTATCACCCCAACCAAACAATCGCGAGAAATCAAATTCTCAGGGCAATTTCCGGCGACGGAAACGGTCTCCGGCGAAGCTCCGACGACCAAGATCTCTCAACTCTCACGACCAAACACACTGTCTCCCATCTCCGGCGACCAAAGGGGGTGTCTGTCTCTCAACCCCGACGACTGCACATCACTCTGTGGCCCGCACACACTCTTCTCTCATGCAATCGCACCAAAATCGGTGAGAAACGAAAACGGAGGTGTAAGGGGTTCTCGTCTCCCTCCCTTTCTCACCCTCTCTCGCCTGCTACACCATCTAAACGCCAGAGGTGTTCCTCTCTCCCTCAAACTCCTTTCTTTTCTCGCCAAGTCGCTCCATCCAAAGGAGGTGTTAGACTACAAAGGGCAATCTAAGTGATCGCAAGAAGTATACTTTAACAAATTTAAACTATTGATTGTTAAGATGAAGAATCGAGATTCAACTGCAGAGACTCCGGGTCCTTGTCAAAATACATCCAATTCTCCCAATCATTGAAAATGACTACCACAACGTCCCTTAACTTAATTCAATCATTTCACAAATCACAATCGTACACCACAAAAGTTTTGAAAAGAAAAAAGAAAGAAAAGTGAGCCACACAGAAAAACCAATAAAAGAAAAAATAAATAGGAATATACCATGAAAACAAATAGCCGTAAAAGGCAGTACTTATTTCTCTACTAATAAAAAAAAGTAAAAAAAAAAAATTCCCAATCCAGAAACTCACAGCTGTAGTAGTAAACCCAAGCACAGACCCAACCCCACCGCAATAAATCTCGGGCCGTTAAATCTAACGGCACCGCTGCTATCCGCCGTCTGATCAGCCGCGTCTCCGTCGGGCGCCGGGGAATCTGCCGCGGGCGGAGACAGGTGCTTCCCCTTCTTTGCCGGCTTCGGCGCATCAGCCACTGTGTCCGGCGCCGGCGCCGGAGCGGGAGTCGGCGCCAGACCCTTGAAGAGCTCCCTCGGCAACAGAACTTTATCGATCGAGAAAATCGCCACCGGCTGTTCGTCGATCACCGTCCCTGTTATCTTCGCCGTCACGAGCTTTGTCTTCAACGTCACTACCTCGCCGTCGTTCTGTACCGTGAAATCGTACTTGTTGGCTCCGTCGGTGGCCAGAGTGTTCATCAGACCGTTGTTGGATTTTAACATTGCCATCGATTGGTACACCGGAGCGGCGTGAAACTCTAAGAAAATGAGATTAAATTAAATTGATTATTCATTTCTCATAATTTGTTAATGACCTTTTGGTAATAATAATACTAATTTTTCGATGAATCATTTCTCTCGACAAAAAAAATAGAGAATTAAAAAGCACACAAATGTAAATCAAAGTTGTAAAACAAAAAAGGCATTTTATGTGAATGATTTTCGCACTGCTTTTTTTATAACCTCGCTCTCCCTTTTGTCTTTTTTTAGTTACGTAAAAATACAATATTACCCTTAAATGTGTAAAAAAAAATGAGATCTTTTATGAACAATATTGTACCTTCACATAAATAAAGATAAATAGAAGAGTACGTTTATAAAAAAAAAGAGGGTTCGAAAATCACTCCCTATATTTTAAACCTTTTCCACCTTATTTTTTTTCCCACAAGATTTTGCTTTTTACACTGCTCTCATCGAAACGAATGGATTGGACTGAATGGTCAATCCAAAACGTTTAATATGGATCTAACCAAAATTCAACAAAGACGGAATTAGTACGACAAAACAATAATTTGGAAGGTATGTTGTTCGGTAAAATGTTTTGAGGGAGGTTTCTAGAATAATAAACGAGGAGAGGTAAATAGAATAATACTCCCTCTGTCCCAAAATATTTGTCCGGTCCGCAAAACGAAAACTTAAAAATAATGCATTTTTTTCAAAAAAAATCCAAACTTTTTTCATAAATTAAAAGAACTCATCGATATCTAGTGAATTGTTGAAAAAAATTTAAATTTTTCTTGCAAAAAATATATTATTTTTACGTTCTCGTTATATGAACCGGACAAACATTATGGGACGGAAGGAGTAACTAAAGATAAGTTTATTAAAACCGTGCTAAGAGAGAGAAAAAGCTTCCGAAAACTTCAGACTTTCCGTAATCTTTTGTACAGCTTTCCACCAAATTTCTTGTTATTAATTACGCCCTTGTCTCCACCACAATATGAAAGAAAAAATATATAATTATCGACTTCAGTCAAAAACTAGTAAAAAAGTAATATTAGAAACACCAAAATACAGTTATCGAATTTTTTTTTTTTGTCTTTCGTATTTTGTTTTGCTTTTAATAGTAATTTTTATTTTTCCGATTCATCCTCTAAATGATAGATTAAAAAAAAAAACTTGACATAAATTCAACAAAAAAAAAATCAGGAAAAAAAAACAGGGTACCTAACAGATCCTGCTTCCCTGACGCCGTTAGGTTCTTGTACTTGGGCAAGAAGTTTTTGAAGGCGTCGTCGCCGGGGCAGAACACCGTCAATCCGCCGTCGATATTGTCGTCGTACGTTTTCTCGGCGTCGGAGCCTTGCAGAGTCTCGGCGAAGACTTTGCAGCCATGAGCCGACATTATAGAGGTCAGATTCATCTGGCTCGGGCCGGGTGTCGGCGCTGCCGCTTCAGTCGAAGCTAAGATCTTGCTGATCTGGATCACCGAGATGTTGTACGGTATCTGATGTTCAAGAAGAATTCAGACATCCTCAGTCAATATCTCGAATTTTATAATCAACACTGGTACATACATATCACGTCGCTTCTCTAAGATTAAACTTCGACAAAGACATTTCAACACCGAGACTAATGCTCGTTTCGGGGTCTCAAAATGTAGGAGTATACGAATTTTGAAACATATTCACAAAATTATTATTTTTACTCGATGGAAGCATAGGCCAAATTGAACCAACATTTTAGTAGCACAGAAAAGTAACAGTGTCAAAAACTTAAAATGCTCCAGCATAATAAAGCAAAAACCATAATTAATCAAAAATCTAGGAATTCAACTTTAAAACACAACTTCGGACAGCAATTATGCCCAGAATCCATGGGCATCTTACAGTTTCAGACATAATTCTTAACCTTGTCCAGAATTGTATTTTAAAAATGTGTTCATAGCATTGCGCAATAACTAATGGGGTAAATTTGGCACAAAAGAGGACATTTAGAATTAGATTTCCAGGAGCAACCAAACGTTTCTCACCTCATCCAAGGACTTGACAAAGACAGCATCAACATTCCCACCATTATCCTCCGCTCCGAACCCGACCTTCCCTCCCTTAAGATCCGTAATATTCACAAACCCGGACGACCCGCTCGCGGTCCCGGTGGCCTGGAACATGGTGGCGGCGAGAGCCGTCCCGTTGGTGATCTGGTGAAGCTTCTTGGCCCCGAAGTAGTCCAGCAGCACGTGGAAGGACAGCACGTTCTTGATGGTGTAGATCGAGGGGTGCTTGGCGAGCAGATCCGACATGGCGGCGTTGTCGACGGCGCAGACGGTGATGGTCTCGTGGCTGTTGATCTCCGGCGCCAGGTGGGTGGCGGTGAGGTAGTGGTTGAAGGTGGAGAAGTCGGGGAATTTCTCCAGGATTTTTGTGATGTTGTGGGCTGACGAGGTGGGGGGGAGAGAGAGTGAGAGGAGAATGAGTAGGAGAGAGAGGACTGTTGTCCCGGTGGCCACCGTCGGTAGCTGCATTGCAGTGGAGAGAGAGAGAGAGAAGATAGGGTAGAGAGAGAGAGAGAGAGGGGACAGGGGAAGAGAGGAATGGTGTCGAGTAGTAGAAGAAGAGAGATCTGGAGTGGAGTGTTCAGTGAGTAAAGGAAAGAGACCATAGGAAGAGGCTTGATTTACAAGAATGCCAGTTGTTTTTTTTGTTGTTAGTACAGTAGTTTTTAAACAGGGATTAGTTGAGGAAAATGACGAATGTTTAGGTGGAAATATTGACGATTGTTTGTCAAAAGATGCGCGGAGCCGACAGAGATCATGTTCCATGGCATTGTCTCTGTCTTCGCCAGAAATACTTATTTCCGGAACAGTCGGAAACAATTTGTTTACCGCAACAGTCCATCGCGACCGTCTAAAAGCGTTTTGAACGGTTTGAATTTTAATGAAATTTTTTCGAAAAAAAAGTTTAACATTTCTCCAAAAAAGTTTCTTTAACATCCAGATTGTCCAAAACACTTTTAGACTGTCGCGATTGAACGCTGTAAAATCTTATTTACAGGTGTTTCAGAAATAAGATTTTAACGTCTCGCGTTCCAAAAAATAATAATAATAAGGGCCACGGACCCTTCAGATGGGGAAAAGAGAAATGATGGCATACAGGATACAGCTCTTTTTAGAGCTAGTTTTCGTTAAGGAAAATGCAAACCTCAGTTCGGTGGACAACGATTTACGCTATGTTTGGATTAGTATTTAAATTTTTTTTTAAAAATAATAGGAATAATAAATGTAGAGAAATAGAGAGAAATGTTAGAAGTAGGAAATTTTTTTTGAAAAATTCTCTTTGAATTTTAAAGTGAACAAGACATTAATGTTTGAAAAGTGCATTGATATATGTGAAAGATTTTATAGGTATTTTAAGAAAAATACATATTGTTATTTTTAAAAAGTACATTGAAACTCTAACTTTTTCGACATTAAGTGTCAATTACCCACGGGATAGTTGAGGTTAGCAAAACTGTTTTAAGAATAAGGGTGTGTTTTACTAACTACAATAAATACTTACTCCGTATTTTTTAAACTAAAGGTAATGTATAGCAAGAAAATGACTTGTCTTATAAAGCAAAAAAAAATATTTAAAAAATAAAAACCTCAGGGCTAACTAATTTAAAAGTCGCTTCTACGAGGTGCTAGTGGTTGATAGGGAATTAAAGAGTATCAAATTAATGATGAGGTTTTACTGGAGTAGGGCTACCCATCTTGTGTTCTACAAGCTTAATAATGATTACTAGTAGTATATTCATTCCGCTTGCATAGATTTAGGGGGACAGTTGAGAGTTTTGGGTGTGAGTTTACCACTTTACGTGCATGGATTTATGGTACAAGCATAGTGTTTCGTTACACTTAAACTCCACATAATGATGAAGGATTTACGCAACTCGTAATTATAGTACTGTTTTGACGAGATAATACTTCTTGACATAAAAGTTCGTTGGTGAATTGAGCAGATTTTCACCGATATAGTAAAGGTATGTTCCCCTTCTTATTTTTTCATGAAAACTATCCAGAAGATAGCGATGTAGAGTGACAAGATACTACTTCTTGACTAGAAGCTAGCTTTTTTGGTAAATTGCGCAGAGATATTCACCGATATAGTAAATAGTAAATGGGTTAAAATGAGGAGTAAAGACGATGGGTAAAACGGCTAAAAATGATTATCAGAATTCTCGAGTGGGCCCTATTACAGCTGCTGCGCGCTACGCGTTCAAAGCCAGGCTGCAACCAACCAGTAATCGAACGATTAGAATTCCACGTGAACAGTCGAATCTGAAATAGTGGAGAACAGCAGATGCTGATGCTTCCGCACCGACAACAAAACAGACCTCCGTTGGATTCTATCTCCTACAACTACGAGGTTCTTTGGTGGGAAACAGAAAGTCTACTGGTACAGACTAAAAATCTGTATCAGTGGGTACAAATCCCTTTTTGGGTCCATTTTGGGTCTTAAAAAAATGATCGGAGCCGTTCATTTTGTTTAAAATACTGTATTTATGGTCCTTACAAAAAATAAGTTTAATCCGGTATCGGTAAAAGTATTTACGAAACATCCAAACTTTGCTCTAGAATTCAATAGAGCAAAGTTTGGATGTTTCGTAAAACTCTTACTGATATCGGATAAACTTATTTTTTGTATGGACCACAAACAAAGTATTTTAAACAAAATGAACGACTCGGATTATTTTTTTAAGACCCAAAATGGACCCAAAACGGGATTTGTACCCACTGGTACAGATTTTTAGTCCGTACCAGTAGCACCATTCGGTGGGAAAATACTTCAAACATTTCTACGGCCACGATTCGTCTAAAGAACAGACAAAATCTTGTAGGAGTAATTTTTTTTTTTTACCCCCCTCGGTTAAACGGACTATGCTATCATCATTAATTAGAAATAATTACTTGATAGAGTACACAAGTTTAGAGGATGAGACCCTCTAGGCATCCGCCCTTAATTGAAACGCAACAATACTCGGCATAAAATCTACTCCATTGATAGAGAACCGAAATCCATTTGGAAACCCAAATTTGCCAAAACGGTCACGCACAAGTATTTCCTTTGCGATAGCTATGGATCAGCTCTCAACTAGAATTTGGTCTTGTAGTAATTGTGAGATGTGATTGATCAAGGTTCCGAATTTGGTCTTGTAGTAATTGTGAGGTGTGATTGATTAAGGTTCCTATAACCGCAAACACTGGTGGGGCCCACAAACTCCGTGTGAGAGCGTTTGTACAATTATTAGTGCAAGTTCCAGTGCCTACATCTTTTCTCGTGATCAGGTTTACTTGATGTTCGTGGCCCACGCTTTTTTCCATCACACAAAATGTGTGGTGGGAAAAAAAAGCCTAGGCCACTACATTGAGAAGCCCCAAGAGCATTGAATAATTTTTCGTGACTAGAGGATAGCACCTCGAAACCTTAACCTAAATAGGAATATTACAGTAATTGACGATTAAATCCGATAGTACAAATCATTTTTGTACGGAGGATTGGCCAATGAAACTCTTGTGCTTTTATTCATTCGAGATTCATAGTAAACAAATTGATATGACATGAGCCATGAATTCATTGTTTTTCGCGAGTCATGTGTTGTGATTTTGCCAATTTTCCAGCAACAACAGAACAAGGTACCTTGTAGAACAAGGTGAACAACTCCGAGCTCACTAAGATAACTCTTGGCTAAGATAAGATGAATAATTTAAAACGACTGCCCACGGTACCTATAGATTTATGGATATACGACTTCTATGTGCACAGCAAGTTGGATCAATTGACCGATTGCAGAAAATCATGCTAGATTTATGGAGGGAAAGGTAAGAAAACAATATACTACATTTTATTCTTTCCCTTGGTAAACTTGGTCGTGTACATTACCAAACCAAAACGAAGCCTAAAACGTGGTCTTTTAAAAAACATAAGAGTCGGGCCTACATAGGTATGTACAGAGTAGGGAGAGAAGTCGCGAAAGAGTAGTCGAATAATGAGAGCAGGGGAGGAGGTAGTGAAATTGCAAGAGCTGACAATCTTTGGCAAGTCCACGACTTGTGAATCTATTGGTATTTCTTCCTGTCTTTCGGAAAGTTAAGAAGATGAATATGACCCCCATAGTTGAGTTAATTTCTGTGGAGATGTATGCATACTACCTATGATGTTATGCCACAGGAGTAAGAACTGGGAATGGTTTTAAACATGAACATTGATCACTAACAACATTTCAACAGCCGAGAATGGGACAAGTTTGAAGCATGGAAGTTCAAATGAAGCCCACGCCAACAAACGGGCCTCGAGTTTGTTCACATCAGAAAGCAAGTAAGCATTTAAAGTTTTAGTTTGCTTTTGAAGCATTTAGTTTTCGTGCCATGTCCTGCCTTGCCCGATGAAAAGCAATCAGCTTGCCATGCCTTGGCTAGACAGGTCAAAAGAGGGTAATTCATTCAGGCATTCCATCTAACACTAGGCACTAACATACTGTGTACTTGAAGCCCACTGTTCATCACAGAAAAATTACAGAAAACCCGGGAAGTTCCAAAAAAATCACAGATACAGAGTGTTCAGAAAGTAAGATGATAACAATTAAGAAGAAACTATACAGCAAAGTAGAGAGGGCACGCAAGCACAAATAAACATCTGAAGGGATCAACAACATGGATTTTTTTATTTCAAATAAAGGAAGACGAATCATCCAAAGTTTCATTCTAGGAAAATCGGATATTTTGTTTTGCAAAATAAACTATGCTACCGCTGCTAGCACAACAGATATACTGACCTCTCGGGTAACTTAGACAAAATCAATCAACATTTTCTACCTCAACAAAATGAATTACAAGAGCAATGCTAAGGTGACCATGTGACGGGTCACAATTGCATTGGTATAATGTGCTCGATTACATGACAAATGGGGTGCAACTCATTGTGTGGTACACAAAATTTGGTCACCAAAGTACTAGTGTTGCAGAAAAGAAAACTTACTTCACATAACTTGCTCTGCGGCATCGGCAACAATTGGCAATCTGGGCACTTGACCAAACAAGCAAGAACCAAACCCATAAACCAAGCACACCAAAAGGTACAAAAACACAGTGCTATCCAAACTCATCATGAAATCCAACCCAATCCCATCTTTTGGATTGAACCCCCGCACCACCAAATCAGGGATAATCAACAGTGTGTCAAGGATTATAGCCTGCATCGTGTTAAACCTCACGTACCTGCAAGACAGACACAGAAATACACCATTGGGTGATATTAAATTCTTTTTATCACATGTCACAAAAACAGTAGCAAAGAAATAATCCTAAATACTTTTGATCAACCTATACATTTACAAAAACGTAGCCATATATAACCGTAGATGCTTACAATCTTGTACTACAATACCCATTTCAAGAGATAAAGTCTTAAACTTAGTGTTCAATTTTTTGATATATAGATGCATACATCTTGGGAGGACAATTATTGAACTCTTCAAAAAGTTCTAGGATAGGCGGAGCATCCACACTCTTTACTCATTTTTTCACTCAAATTCAAAATTTGAGTAAAACTCCTCAAAAATCGACTCCACATCTTTACTCAAACCGATATCAAATTGAGTTTTACTATAAAATTTACTCAAATAAAGGGAGACTCAAATTTCTCTCCTCCGAAATTTACAACAATGCAAAAGCTGTCGCTTATATCTGGGTTCGCCCATTGGAGTGTTTCATACCAAATGTAGCTCTTGCTCAAATTCTTACTCAAATTTGAGTAAAAGTATGTGCAAGGGTTGGACATTCTCTTAGGTTTTCTTTAACAACGTTAGGAGAGCGGACTTGAATAATTTTAATGTTTCGAGAAAATAAAACTACTATGATTCTAAACAAATTTTGAAACTTGAGGTGAAATGGTCGTTGCGTACCTGCTGAAATTAGGGTTTCTGACCACGACAAAATAGAGGGTTATAAAGACAAGAAACCCATTGAAGGGGATGCTGTTGAAAGCCCTAATTGAGGGGATTAAGGGTTGGACTAGGGTTTGGATAGGGGTGAATTGGGTGATGACGTATTTGCCGTACTGGATGCCGTCGAAGAAGGGGAAGAAGTAAGTGACGGCGGAGATAAGGCGGTCGGCGGGGTCAGTTTGTGAGTCGTCGTTTTTGTTGCCTTTGGATTGGACGGTTAGGGTTCTGGGTTTTCGGGTTGGGGTTCTGGGTTTTGTTGAGAGAGAGAGGAGAGGTGATGGGTGTTTGAGATTGATGAGAGAGAAGGTGATGGGGGTTGGAGTTGTGGATAGAAGATTGGTCATGGCCATTTTCTTGAAAATGGAGAGAGAGAGAGAGAGAGAGAGAGAGAGATATGACTATTCAGGATTCACCAAAAAAATCCAATTTAATTTTAGGTTTGGCCGACTATTCGATATTTATGAAAATCCGGTAGGCAGTGCTCAATTGCTCATGGCGAGACCTCAGGAATACAACCTCCAAAATGTAAATAACAGTATTATTCGTGTAATTGGTGATATAAATCCTATGTCGTATTTAAGAAATACTTGTTATGCGCAACTATATTCACTTGATATGCGACAAAAATTTACGTCAGGATATGAGTTGTAAATATATTGTGTCCTTCCCATTTCGGTTATTTTTGTAATTGTATTTTGTGTATGTTAGATATGACCAATTTATCGACAACAAGAAGAAGAAGGTCAAAACTCATGTGACTCATGAAATCACTAATCTGGTTTAAGATAAAATTAATACGACGTCCCACAGTACCTTATAGATGTACAACTTCGACAAGCCTTTGGCGTTTGATCATTTTGACCAATCGCAGAAAATCATGCTAGTTTGTGTTTCTGAATTCAGTAAGCCTCTGTTTGAAGCATTGTTTTGGTAATTTTGATCTTTGAATAGAAAGCTAATAAAACAATAGAATTGAGAAGTTATGTTTACTTACATGATTTCTATTTCTTTTTTGGCTAATATGTTCCTACACTCATGACCCAAATGCAGCCTTAATTTTTTTCACTTTCGCAACGCCAGGTTTCCAATTGTTACTGCTTGCACAGTATCAATGTTATATACCAATATTTCCTTCAAAAATGAGAGTGCAAGTCATTACTATGGCCTTTCCAAAAGCATATCGGGTGTAAACGAATTAGGCCTAGTGTGTATGACTATATGAGATGTAATGCTTCGTGGGAATCGTGGGATAGATCATGAGTATCATCAGAGGTAGAAAAGGAATATGAACCCACAGTTGAGTTTATTGCAGTGGAGGTGTTTCATGTTTTGCATACCATCCATCTATGAGGTTCTGGTGTGTGACATGGGAATTGATTTTGCTATTTCAAGATTGATGATCTCTAACAGCATTTCCACAAAAGCTACAAGTTTGAAGCAGAGATGTTCATATGGAGGGAGCAACGCTGGCATAAAGTCCTCAAGTGCATGAACTAAAATCCGGCAAGACAAAGACTGATTACTGAGAAAAGTCATTAAGAGAAATTGACTAGTGAGGTGAAACTGCAAGAGCTGATAATAATGAGCAAGCTCATCAACTAAAATCTATTCCAATCTTCCCCGTCTTCAGGAAAGTTTGGAAGACGAATTGGACCCCTAAGTTGAGTATATCTACAATGTATTGCAGCAGGAGTAGGAAATCGGAAAGGTTAACTATCAAGATTCATCTCTAACAACATTTCAACAGCCGGCATTAGGACAAGTTCGAAGCATAGATGTTCAACATCCAAGGTATACCAGTATATCAGCATCGCGATCGTCCAAAACAGAGAGTATGAAAAGGAATTCATGCATATATTGGGACTTTGGAGGATTAACACGTCGTCCATTGTTTGCCTTTGCTTTTGAAGCAACAAGCATTCAAAGTTAGTTTGCATCTCACGAAACCATCACGCTTGCAGAATTCAATGACAATATATAGGACAGAGGCAGAGAATTGATCAACTCAAACTCAACAAAAAAACAAATCAAGATAGCCAAAGTAAATCAAACCTCATAGTAAGAATAAACAGAAGTCCTTCATCAAACCTGAAGTACTAACATACTGTGCATTTGAGCCCCCAGTTCATTGAAATGGGGGGGGGGGGGGGGGGAACAGCAAAAGTTATGAACTTGCAAACAATCATAGATACACAGAATTGTCACACACACACACACAAAAACAAAACAAAACAATTAAGGAAAAACAATTCAGCTAGTAAAAGACACTTTAGAACAAAAATAAACATCTCAAGGGAGCAATAACATGGATTTTTTTTTCTGATAATAAAGAAAGAGGAATCATATGCTACCCCTGCGACATGAATATAGCTGACCCAATTGATTGAGACTTAAGACTATGCTTGGTTTAGTCTATGCTACCTCCGCGAGCAAAACATATTGATTGAAACCAAGTCTACGGTACCTTTCAGGTAAGTAGAACAAATTCGACTGAACATTATCTACGTAAACAACACGAATTACACAGAAGAAGACATCCTTCACATGAACATCATAAATATCTCCGTGGCATCAGCGACAATCGGCAATCTGGGCACTTGACCAAACAAGCAAGAACCAAACCCGTAAACCAAACACACCAAAAGGTACAAAAACACCGTGCTATTCAAACTCATCACGAAATACAACTCAATCCCATCTTTTGGATTAAACCCCCTCACCACCAAATCAGGGATGATCAACAGCCCGTCAAGGATTAAAACCTGCATCGTGTTAAACCTCACGTACCTGCAACGACGGACGCAGGGCGGATGTTAGATTTTCTTTAACAACATTACGGGCACGGATTTAACTAATTTTAATGTCACAAGGGAAAAAATAATAAAATAGTATGATTCTAAACAAATTTTTAAACTTGAGTGGGCTTATCGGTCCGTCATTTGCGTACCTGCTGAAATTAGAGTTTCCGACCACGAAAACAGAGAGGGTTATGAAGACAAGAAACCAATTGATGGGGACGTCGTTGAAAGCCCGAATTGAGGGGATTAAGGGTTGTATTAGGGTTTGGATTGGGGTGTATTGGGTGATGACGTATTTGCCGAAATGGAAGCCGTCGAAGAAGGGGTAGGAGTAGGTGAGGGCGGAGATAAGGCGGTCGGTGGCGTCTATTTTTTCTGAGTCGTCGCTGCCTTTGGATTGGACGGTTAGGGCTCTGGATTTTCTGGTTCGGGTTGTGGGTGTGGAGAAAGAGAGAAGAGATGGGTGTTTGAAACTGATGAGAGAGAAAGTGAGGGCTTTTGGAGTTGTGGATACAAGATTGGTCATGGCCATTTTTCCGAAATGGAGTTGGAGAAGAAGAAGGGTGAAGTGAGGAGAGGGGTTGGGTGTTTCGTGCAGTACAAATATACTCCTCGGATGCTTTCATAGCTTTGTTTGGTTTGATTTTTAGAAAACATGTCCGGGACTTTGACATATACCCAGCTCGTACAAATGATTTCTCTTTGAATGGTTTGGTTTACCGTTTCCCTGGTATTCTTGAGGTTATTTGATTTGTTTTTCATTTTTGTCTTGGTTTCCAACTCTCCGGAGACTTGTTTGGGTAGGGTCTTTGCTTTTGTAGTTTTTTTGGTAGATGCGCAGATCGAAAACTTTTCTCGGTTACGCCGGTGGACCTCTTGCCAATAATTGGTTATGGTGTTGTTCTATGCAATGTAAGGTGCTGGGTCGCATATGATTTTTGTGAGGTCCGGATGCCAACCTAGTTGTGGTGATATTTTCTTACGATGATGTCTTCTTGGTATAACAACTTTGTTAATAATCCTTATACGTTGGTAATAAGATTTTTTTGGCTGACTTACCGAAAAACAAAATAATATTCGTGGTTGATCACGGAGAGGAAACAAAAACCAATTATTATTCATTTTTCCTTGTACTTTCCTGTCATCAACCGCAACCTAATATCTAGCAGAGGCCGAGAAAAAAAAGAAAAAAGAAAACCTAATATCTAGCTAGCAGAGATCTAGTAACAAACTCGAGAAATAAGTAGGTAACAAATCACCGAACCTTGTAACCTCGTCTCGGACCTCTTCTTGTGTAATTGCCTCTGGTGGTATATGGTTGTTCTGTAGGGAAGACTTGGTGGACGTGGAAGTTCTTCCTCACTCATCGCAGGCGTTAAACGTTATTAGTAGGCGGGTAAGTGAAATTAATTGTCTCTTTATTGCCATTTATGCTAATCCTAGTTTATTGCGAACTCTGTCCATAATATAAATAAGATATAAGTCTCCTTAATTAGTTACTCTAGAGTGAAGTAAAGGCACCCCTAAATACCTTTCCCAAGTCTGTTGTCAAAGGAATTGAGCCGTGGGTACTCAAAGTCCTAGCCCTTTGTCTTGGCACATTCGGGGACACGTACATCTTGGATTTTGCCAAGTTGACTTCCTGGCCAGCAATCCCACAGAACCTTCTCATGATGCCAGCCATGGCCTCAGCCTGCTTATCAGTTGGAATAGTCCTTTTTTCCCCTCCCGGAGGGCGAGGGCGAGGGCGTCTCTACTGACCTCCTTCCACCAAAAAGGGCATGGAGATTTGGAACAGAAGTCAGGACACAGATAGTGAGGTAACCATTAGTTAACCCCAAGAAGGATGTAAGGATTATCATCCAACCATGGTCGCCATATTTGGCTGTGAAATAGAAGGCCAGGACAAGAAGGAAGCGAGAAAGAATCGCTATAGTAAGTCCTTTCCGTGATTCCAACTTCATGCATTTTATAAGTGGTATGTATCTCCCGATAAGATCCCACACATTATACATTGCTATCAAAACAAGTGCATACCTCCAGTATTATCACTTGCAAGTAGTCAAAATACCACAAGAAAAAATGCTTATATGGATATTTAATCATATTTTTGAATTATTACCAGATGCAAGTAGTCAAAATACCATAAAAGAACGTTTATATGGGTATTTATTCATTTTATCGACTTATGAACGAGTAACAGTATAAACAGACAATCTGTATGCTGACACAATGTTTTCACGTGTAATAAGCAACATAAGTACCTGTTTGGTATCAATTTAATTTCTTTCTATATTCTGCTTTCTATTTGCAAACAATACAGAACCTTGGCTATCCTTTTCCGAAAACGTTTTCCAGGAAACATTTATGAAAGTTGAAACCAAAATCCACTCTCAGAAACAAACCAAAAAAGATGTTATCTAACTAACAAACTTTCTAAAACTATTATCCCATGAAAACATAAATGAGACCAACAGCAATCGAAATGAAACACTAGCCATGGGGCCCAAGCTATGTGATCCAGTATCTTCAGATAAAAATCCAGGGGAAATCGACAATGTCAGTGCATAAATCAGAAACATGTCAAGTGCATAAATCAGAAACATGTCAAGTGCATAATCCATGTTTTTAAACAACAATTCCTTGGTGCTTAGTCGCTTGAGTCGTTTAGGGTCTTCTTCAGCCTGCACGGGTTCCACGAAATGATTGGTCGATGTTTACATACATACACAAAGTCAAGTGTTCCTAGAAGTATCTTGCTTCATATAATCATCACAATAATAAGAAAAAGAGACATACTTCTTGCACTGGTTCTGCATAAATGCCACCAGCAGCAAGGTCAGCTGAAACAGTTTTGGATCCTTCTGAGGCTGCCTTTGAGCGGTAATACTTTACAATTGGAAGCTTTGGAAATACAAATGTATAGAGAAGAATGCAGAGCAGTTCAAAGAATGCAGAGATAGCAAAGAATAGAACTGCAAAGAATCAAAGAGAAAATTAGCAATTACTAGTTGCTTCGAAGAATTGACTTAATTTGATGCCTCAATATAATGAGATAGGTGAATCAATGAATCTATCTATGGATATACACTTCGTAAATCGCTAGAAAAGCTCTTTTGTTGGCTAATTTTAGGGGATTCGAACTCTCTTTGGATGGGGATGTCATATAGAGTACAAATTGCATGATAGGGAACTACATAAACAAGTTGACAAAGACTATTAGTAGAAGTTCAGGTCGGAAAATGACAGTTATGTAAGTTAAGAGAATGAGCTTCTGAAAAAAAAAACCTTGCGAGGAAAAAATGGATTGAAATTCGTAAACCCAATATATTTTGCTTCATAACTTTGGGCCAAAAGTTAACAAAAAATTGAGAAGTTTCCCTTCCCCCGAAAGTAAAAACTGTAATGCTACAGATAGAGACTCCTTCCGTGACTAATTGTTGGTCCGGTTTTCAATTTCGGAATGTTTCAAAATGTTAGTCCCTCTTGAAAATTCAAAATCCTAAAATTGGTAAGTTCCCCAAGAACCCACATAAATTATTCGCAGGCTTTAAATTCCCTTTAATGTTTAGGTATCTCGCTGCACATCTCAGTATGTTATCCTCGGAGGAGTATGATGTAAGAGGCACTTACCTCATACGAGAAAATTTCGTCTGGAAATAGATTCGAATTTCTAGCCATAAGTAGGGGTATAAATGCACATATTAAAGCTGCAATAGACATAAATTTCAAATTTGTCATCCAGGGTGCAAGGAGTTTCATGACTACTATAGAATATATGTTGGTTGGAAAATGGAAGCTTCAGTTACATTTAAAAGATTGATGACCATAACATGAAATGTGGCTATTAGAGACTGCTACCGACATACAATTATTGTCATCAAGCACTGCTATAGAGAAATACACATCAAGAAGTCTGGGAGTCATCCTGAGGGTTTGCTTCAGCCTATCAGAGTGGGGGGTGCTAACAGCGACCTGCAGAGCCGCAGCCATCGCCAGGGAAGGCGAATGGCGTTCCTGAAATATCAACTAGACTGTTAATCATCTTTTGAAGTCTGACAAACAGACCAAGACAGAAAGACAACCAAGAGGCAAAGGATATTATAGTAGAAGTCTCTTAATATGTTTCAAGTATTGACCTATATAAAACATCATATGGTTAACCAATGCAGCGTCTTCTTTCACCAGTATTTCAAGTTCACAATAAGGCAAGCCAAAAGATTCAACATTAGCGCAATTTGTTTTACTGGGGAGAACATAGCTCGAAATAGTTTCCGTGGTTTGAAAGTATACATAAGGGGACCATATAATTGAAGCCCACTTTGTTGACCATTTGTACTGTTGTGATTGAGAGGGTAGAAATGGAAATCATTTCATGGATTGAAGCAGTATATCTCTTTGGAAAGATGATTGGTTTTAGCGAATAGTCTGGTCTGGAATATCTCCAAAACATATTCATTGCAATTTTGAGGAAGTATTTTTTTTTCATAAAACCTCCAATTCTTTAGCTTTAATGATTTCCGACTCCACGTCAACAGGGATATTATAAAGGCCTGAAGCTACTCTGGAAGGGGCATACAGCAAGGCCATCATTCTCATCTTTAAGGAGCTCAAGAAACAATGGATCAGCGACAGCCATCGTGCTATCTTCAGATTCAAAGTCCGGTCCTTCATCCCCTATCCAGTGTACGCTTCATCCATGAGTGCAAGCAGCATCTGCATCCACAGAGGAGTTGTCAATTGCTATACAAGTGCCAAACATTTTTCATATATCTTCTTCAGTACCAAAAACAACCTCAGGAGCCGCACTCTTCTGGAGTGAAGCTATGCTGCTGCCAATCAGTGATCCTGAGCTCCGTCCAACCTTTTCCAATGCCACTACCAATACTGGTGTAAAGAGCACAAAGGCCAATCAGTTACCCATTTTTCTCTTCACGCCATGCAATCTGTGAAGCACACATATTCCTATCATAGAAAGCTAACTGCTGGAAGTTGATCAAGCCACATCAGCAATTTCAAACAGTACATTGCACAGCATTGCAAACAATACCTAGGTGCTAGGGAAGCCGAAAATTGGAAAACAACAAACATCAGCTATATTCTATTATAAACAATCATTACTCGCAAAGCAGAGAACTGTCCAATTTTTTTGCTCATTCGAAAATCAAGAAATTAAAATTTGGGTCCATTTTGCAGGTTTTTTTTGAAGTTTAACCTCTTTCGATTGAGGCCTTTTGGTACATGGAACCATTTGACAAGATCAATGGATAAGAGTACAAAATTAGCATTGGCAGCTGATAGAGTATCCACAGGTCCAATTGATGAAATGAGTAAAGAGTAGATACCATCAAAGAAAGAAAAACAAAACAGCAGAATGTAGAAAAACTCACTTGGTAAGTCAACGAGAGAAGGGAATAGCAGAAGAAATGACCCAAGCGACATCAACGATGGAAACACTGTTAGGAATAATTTTTCTAATCTGCATTAGAAAAGGGGGGGAAAACGTATGAAAATTAGTAATGCCCTTCACTGTTGATTGAGTCAAAACAAAGTGTCTTAAAAGCAATTTGTATGACTGAAGATTCTAATGATTTGAGACATCAAAAATTCCAATTCACACCTATTTGCTCCAAATCTTATTATTCGGGAGCATTTCCCCCCTGCACGGCCAGGAAATACAAATGAAATAAAGATGAAGAATTCAGTATTGGCGACACCACAATATTTCAGACTGTAATGCCTGATGCATAGGTAAATATCGATACCGGAGGTACAGAGTCCCATGTAAAAATTGGTACCTAAGGTACAGAGTCCCGTTATGTGACGGCCGATATACAGAACCCTAGCTCATGTTTAAAGGAATTAACTATCAAAGTCACGGACACAAGACTAATATGCTGTGCTGTCTTGTCAAGTGCTAGTCCCCAAGGCCAATCGCCATCCTAAAGAAACTCAATCAGGGGATCACTTATTTAAGTTTACTTTAAACAAAGTTCACATGCAAACCCGAAACTGCCAAATCATAATAACGCACACCTCAACTCCAACTTCCCCAATTACATACAGGGAAATTCAGATAAACTCTGTAGACACTGACCACCATAATAACGGATCTAAAGTCTTTAACTCAACTTGTTTTGTGGAAGAACAATAAAAGATGTGTTGATGCTCCTCTCATCTACTTTAGAGAAGGATGATGCAGTGATAAAACCATAATACCTTCTATATTATTGGTTACCCCATAATCTACTCGTGCCAACTGCCAGAAAAGAATGATAAGAATGACATGAAGAACTAACTTCTCTCCATTCCATGCAATGAGCTTAAGCATTAATGGGAAAAACTCCAAATGCAACGCAAAGATTAGGAGGACAAGTTCCTACCAATTCCAACATCCATGTTCAAATGAACAAAAGTTCAATATGATCATGGAAAAGATAGAAAAAAAAATGGCAACAAACAGATGCAAGTACATTAGCCGCATGTGGTGCTTCTAAATTCGAAAATCCTATATGTACCAACCATTTTTGAAGGGAAACCGTACCGACGGCCGCTCGCGGCCGTCTCCGGCCACCGGACGGCCGATCCGAGCCGTCCAAAAATTAAAAAAAAAAAAACCGAGGGGCCTAACGCGGGAATCAACGGCATCCGATGTGTGAAGGGTACATATATACACGAAAAATAGGGTGTTTAGATCAAGCACCCTACACAAATCGGATGCCGTTGATTCCCGAGTTGGGCCCCTCGGTTTTTTTTTAAAAATTTTTTGGACGGCTCGGATCGGCCGTCCGGTGGCCGGAGACAGCCGCGCGCGGCCGTCAGTATGCTCCGGTCGGTGTAAATAGCAGTACTCTTCTAAATTAGGACAAGAAGACCAGATAAGACTAATGCATCTACCGGTAAAGAACAAACTGATTCATGTTGGAGGTACTGCAAAAAACAAGGGCAAGCAGAAAATTCGATCAATCATTAACCAGGTGAGGGCGGTGAGGCAAAAGATTATTGCAGTTTTTTCCTGCTTTATAACCGCAATCCATTCGGGACACCTATATCAGTCATCAAGCTGCTACAAAAGGGCCCGATTCGGAAAACAAAAAACTTACTCAGGCTCCTTTCTCACGTTTGAATAATAGTTCCAATGCATGCCAAAGATTCCGTTTCATGTGCCTCAGCAGGGATTAGCAGATTAAAAAAAAATACAGGAGTAAGAAATTACAACTATTGCACTATTCACAAGTACAGAAAATAAGTCCAAGAGTTTCAAATTAAAAAATAAATCCAATTGTTGCATCACAACATAACTTATAAAGTAAACAAAACTTCTCCAAAGCAGGTCTCAAAACTTGACCCCAACATTTCAAAGCTACAACACTCTTTTTTTGCAATTCACGTCAGCAAAGACAAATGCATATGAAATATCACACCTGACGGTGTAGTGTAGGGAAAGAAGTGAGAAGTTTTCTCTTGTTCCGATTCAGAAACTCAAGTGTTGCCTCTGCAACAACTGCATCTGCAAACTCTCTGTAATCAAACGTTGCAAATAGATTGGCATGTGGTGGGTATCAAAATTCCAGTGTACAAAACAAATTTAAACCTTTACTCACATAAGATTATCAAGCAAATGCAATGGGGCAGCTAGGATGAAAGTTCTGTAATTAAATCTAACTATATATATCTTAAGAGAAGAAAAACGAGAAACCGTTTCGAGACGAAACCCTTCCCCGCCTGATTGGAGGGTTCAATACGACAACAATACCTACATTTTTTTTTCTCTTTTTTTTTATCAGCATAAATACCTAAGAATCGTTTACTACCCTACAAGATCCAAAAAAAGAGGTTATCAACTTCTTCCTGATGTACCCCATCAAATATCCCAACCACTTGATGTGGGAAGGCCCCAATACATGTCACTAATGGCAACAGATAATAGCATCTAATCCTGAAACAACACTACTGAGCAGAGCATCAAAGGTTACCATTCCATTACTCTTTGAGCAATAAAGTTAGAAAAGAGTGAGACAACTATTGGTGCTCTATTCATCATTTCCGTTGCATAATCTGTGAGTAGGGGAAAAGGATATTGTCAGTGCGAACCTTGGAAAATGTAAAACGGAAAAAAAGAAAAAGAAAATGAAAAAGCTCCATTCAGGCTCATCTAAGTACCACAAACACCTCACCTTCAACTCAAGACGTGCTTTGCAGCGTACATGAACACAAAATCATCTTCAACGTTTTAAAAGTCTGAGAAATTAGACAAAATCACAATCTATGGCAATTTTCTAAGGTCTGTAGATACTCCTCCACTTGCTTCTCAAATAAGTCAAAATATGTTGATGAGATTTTCCGCAAGTGGAGTGCTCACACACCTCAGCCAACACTAGGCATACAAAAGGAAGGGTTATGAGTATGTTTCATACAAAAAGGAAGGGTTATTGGGGGTGGGGGGGGAGTACGACAGTTTGGTATGGAAATTGTTCCAAACAAATCAAAAAAGGAAGAAAAGGAAAACAGCTTTCGTAAATTTGTTCCCTTCATCATTTATATACGTTCTTAAGTCATTGGAGAATGGGTGGCACCAGGCAGTAACCTGGAACTTTCTCCTTGGACTCCCTACATTTCTAAACCGAAAAAATTCCTTGCTTTGTATTCTTCACTCTCTCCAAATGTAATTCTTTGCTATTATGCTCACGACAGTAAAGAACTCCGATTTCCAAATAGTTCATGTGATCCATCAAAACAAAAAGGACAATCATTGACAGATGAAAACATAATTTCCCGCATATATAAATTATTCAAGAAGTAGAAACTAAACAATTTTATACCGGCTCAAGCAGGAATGAAAGAAGGTACTCAGACTAGGATCAGCATCATGCAAAATGACCTGTCCAAAATCAAGGAAAAATTGAAGTATAGCCTGGGTAAAGAAGCAGAATAATAAGGAAATGGCTACATTAGTGTACATGGGAACTAAAAGACAACGGCAAAATCAAGCACCAAGAAAACTTCAATATTTGAAACAAATGTAGTAGTAACTATTTAGACGATGTCTACAGGTAAAAGCACATAGTTTCTTGCCTCTTAAAAGTACAATTCAACAAGTAGACGAATCCCATTGAGACTCTGGTTGTTTTCCCATGTTCATGTACTTTCCGGTGTTTGGATTACACAAAGCAAGGCCAATACTTTTTGCATCAACTAGGTGTAAAACGACTAACGCTGTAAGCATCCAGAAGTCCTTTTCCAAAATATACCAGATCATTTGACCACACGACACTTCTTTCTTCCTAACATCGCACCTCATGGAACTGGTGCACTTGATTTTCTTCTGTTTGCTGATTTCTTAAATGCATCTTAATCAGTTTACAAAAAATGCAACTTGATTATTAGATCCTTTTTTCTTTATGTAAATCATTAGATCTCGGCAAGCAAGAGGATAACAAAGTTTCTGCCATAAAAGGCTTTACATGAAATGTATTTCCCTGAGTAAAACATTTAATTAACAAAAAAAAACTTAGCCATTATCATAAACATACAAAATAAAATCAGTACAATAGGAAAAGAAAAGCATAGAGAGAGCTTCAAAGAGCATACAAGACTCTTCCAATGCTGCAACTCAACAAAATCTCACCCTACCCCTTTACTTCTCAAGTTTTTACAATAACAAAAAGCGCAAAATAAGAATACAAAATACTAGAACAGAAGCACTGGAAAATTAAAAAAGCTTCCAAAATCCATCCATATCCGCAAAAGCGCCTAAAGCACCTCAGTTAAACACGCTAAACGCAACATACAACCTAGGACATATAAAAAAAACCCGCCAATATGAAATTCCGAAAGTAAATTTAAACTATTGACAAGGAGCATGTATCAAAAAGATGAATACCAGTAAAAGAAGACCGTTAGAAGTTCGAGACTGAGAAATTGAAGCCACTGAGTGCTGGAAAATCTTGTTCAGCTGCAAATAAACCCTAGCTATCAAATCTTCAGAATTCTCAGCTTTACACAGTTCGTGAAGCTTCTTCACCTGACCACACAAGATAAATCAAGAAAATTCGTTAACAAAAAATGTAAAAAACAAAACTTTTAGGATGCGTTCTTCCTAAGTTATTGTTTTGGTATTTTTTCGGTATTATTTACTTCTCATAGGTTTACCTTATCTTTTGTAAACAAAAAAGTTCTTTTTTCCTTTTTGGAAAATGCTAGCCTTCCTATAATATATAAAACGTGCTTCGATATCCGAGAAGAAAGTGTATTGAAATCTGTGAAATTGTATTAGTACCCATGAGATATGTATTGAAGTCCAAACTTGTTTGACATTATTTGTATATATTATCCTATGCTGTTGTGCCTACTAGGTAGCTGACCCCAATTGATTAGGATACAAGGCTCGGTTCGGCTTGGCTTGGTTTGGTTTGGCTGCACCTACTAGGCAGATGTTAGTAAGACCCTTTTTCTTTTGCTCGGCAAATTTGGAAAAAGTTGACGAAACAAAGACAGCTATTTCGAATTTTTCTCCGTGAATTTTTTTATTTTTTCTGTGCTTTTGATAAAACTAAATTTTTACCTTGTATATTCCTACAAATCCAAGAAAGCAAGAATTAGATGATTAATATGAATTGAGAAAAGACGAAGAAAAATTCAAAAACATTAGCTCAAGTCTTTAAGAAGAACAGAACCTAAGAAATGTGTACAGATATGAAGACATGGTTGAAGAGAGAGAAAGATGGAGAGGGAAACAAACCGAATTGAGTAGTGAAGGATCGGAAGCAGGATCGCTGGCGAAATTGGAATCTCTGGCCATAGAAGATAGGGTCCTGAATTGTAAATCCCACTCTTTGTCTCGCTCGACCATTTTCCGAACCGAATCAGAATGGCTTGTCTTCTTTCCTAGCGATGGAGTCGGGAGAGTACAGCTCCTGTAATTGAGAGAGAGAGAGAACTTGCAGATCGCACCGCGGGAAGAGGTGACGAGAACAGTTGTTTACTTGGGCTGATGACTGGGCTTACACTTCGAGTCGAGCTTTCCTCAAAAACGACGTCGACCTACGGCTAGCACATCAAAAACGACGTCGCCCGTAATCATTAACACTTCGCATGTTTCACCTGCGAAGTCCTTTGAAAACCATGTTACGTAAATTTTGATCTCATTGAGGCTTCACTCCATGATCAAAACTGTTCATTCTGCAGATATTGTCGAGGAGATAAACTTTGATGAAGATCATATCAATCTCGTTATTATTGGTAGGTAATCTGAGAGGATTGAAGTGAATTTTTTGTTATGAAAATAGGTTTGGGCGTACTGGATCGAACCCATTTAACATAAAACGACGTCGCTCATTTCTATTGAAACAGCGGAGTATAAATGGCAACGGTTTGTTCAAAATTGCGAGCTCGTTTTGGTTTATCTTCGTGATCGAGACAGTTTATTTCGTAGAGATTGCCAAGAAGATAGACCATCATGAAGTTCATATTAATTGGATTCTGATTGGTTTATAATCGAAGTGGATCGGAGTGAATTCGTTTTTGTAAAAATAGAATTGGCCACACTGTATGAAATCCATGTTATCAAAGAAAAATAATAATAAATTCGCTCCGACGGACGAGGGAACGTCCCCGACGACGGAGATTCTTGCTCCATTGCAGTAGCAGGTAAACTTCTAATCTTCCACCCTTGAACGCTATCTGTTCTGATAACCAGTAAAGCCAATTTCGATTTTGCATAGCTTGCTAATTGTTCTTGGGAATAATATCGCAAAAAATGGAAACAAAAAACACGAAGGAAACTGCTCCCAACTCCATTCCAAGTTTGACAACAATTGTGTTTGTACGAGATTCCTATGGTCGCTTGAATTTTTTTTCCTTAATCTGTTGATGATCTTTCTACTTCTATCAATTGAGGCAATTGTCAAGTACATTTGAGCATGCTCGTTTTAGGATTTTGGGTAACGAGTGAAAGAGAGATAGAAAGAGAAATGAGAGAAATAATTGAGAGAAAATTTATTGGGAACCATGCAGGAGAGAAAGTCCAAAGCCCAAAATCCCAGGACGAACATGGTGTTAGCGTATTTTACTGTTGGTTTTTGAGATCAAGATTAAGGTTCTTAGAATGGAAATGATTGCTTTCAGTTTGGACTCCATCCCTTGAAGATACCTTTTTGTGTGAACTTCCGATTTTCCCTCTACATATTTAATGTGAACAATACAGAACAACAGAGGTAGGGTGAAGCCTTCATGTGGTGCAGTGTATGAACCATTAAGGAGAGAATTGTATCTTCATTTTGAGTTACCCAGAAACCCAGGGGAACCTTGATTCCTTAGTTTGTCCAAAAGATTTCTTGAAAGTATTTGTCTGTGATCGCCTGCTTGGACTTGAAAGAAAAAAAAAATTCTCAGTTAAGAGTTTGAGTATTAGTATGTAGTCATAAGTACATGGTATTGCATTCTGTTGTGGAAGAATGCTGTCAAGTTTAATAAGTTTAAGGTAAGCTATAGACTAAAGAGTTGGTCTAATGGATGAGAAGCTCCCGCTCCCTCTCCCTCTCTTCCCTCCAAAAGACCCACCATCCAAACCCATTTTTGTTTAGTGCCCTATGGTCGGCATTAACGCCGGATCCTTGAAAACTCCTCCTTTCAAAAGCAGGCAACTTAGCGTCATCACTTCTCGTAGTTGTAGGTACACTTCTTCGAACTATATCTTCACATTTCCCTAAAACCCTATTCCTTTGCAGTTGTTCTTTACTAACCCTGGTTTTCTTCGGTACCAGTTTTTCTTCCTTACCCTAGTTGTAGTATCAAGCAACTGAGCATCATTTACATATCCATATTTTGAGCACTATTTATGGCATGGATTCTTATTCTCAAACGTCCATTACTTTGCTGATCCAGAATTTTTCTTCTTCCATTGTTAACTAAACCATGTAGAATTGTTATCATTGATTAACTTTTTTTTATCTGACTAGATTCTAATTTGTTGTTTTCGTGGAGGGGTCGAATTTCGTTCTAGCAGAATCATTCGCAGCCCCTTTGGATGGAGGGGTTTCGTGAGAAAAGAAAGTAAAGAGTTATAGTTTCTTGTAAAATCCTCATTTGGATTGGACACTTTGGTGAGAAATGGAGAGAAAAGTAAAAAAAAAAGAAAAAGAAAGAGATGTTTTTATTGGCCCTTCCCCTTTCTCACCCAATCTCACCAAAAATGATGAGATTTGGTGAGAGAGGGCTCCACTTTCCTATCTCTCCTTTCTCACCATCCAAATGAGCGGTCGGCGTCCATTGTATTTGGAGTAATTGTAATATAAGTGTTACTATTGAACAGTAAAAATGAGCATGCCCGGTACAAAATTAGCGAAGAGTGTGAATTGATCTAAAAAGGGAATACTTTGTGTTGGTCACTGGACTAGTCGCGAGAGTTGTGGCAACAGCGAGATGTGAATCATTGGAGGGCTAATCCCCGTAGAGATATATAGAGATTCGAGAATGATGTTATCTTACCGACTTACCGTATACTGGCAATGCAGGTCTAAACTTTGAAACCACACTGTTAGATTGTGAAGCAAAGTCCCACATCGTTTGTTTACCAAAGTAATATGAAGTATATAAGTGTGGGGCACCCTCATATTAATAGCTAGTTTTTGGGGTTGAGTTCTACAAGAGATCGTGTAATCTAGATTACCTTGGCATACATTAAAACCCTTACCCTAACATGCGGTACAAAGTTTTTTTGGGGGTGTGTGATCATTCTCGTTTTTCATCAACAAAGACCACCTGAACCAATGTTATTCTTGCCTGGCATGGAACTCTCTTGATTTTCTTTTTTCTCTTTACCTCTGTATGGTTGCCTGAAAACCTGCAAAATTAAAACAACCAGGAAATTATCCCTCGTGGAGTGACTTAGATTAATTTACTTATTAGCACGACGAGAACTAGATTAAGGAAAAGCAATGGAGTTAGCCACTGTGAGGAGCACAGATGGTATTGCATTCTTCAATTCTTTCCAAAGAAAATGCCATGGCCTGTGGGGAACCAGCAAATGTAGGAATGCAAATGTTTATTTGAAGTTATGGTATATTGCGCACTACCAGTTGCCTCCTAGTAATGTGCTGTGTTTAAATATGTGGACCAATATTTTGGAAGTTATAACGCTGACTGTGCTAATACATGAAAAACAGGACAATTGCTTCGATTTGGCCTAATATTTTTCTCAGTTGTTTTCTTTCGTTGGGATATTCGAGTTGAAACTTTGTTCTCTTCTCTTCTCATGCAGTTTTAGGAATATTTTAAGTCATGGATTCAAGATTGCCAGTACAAGGCATGAAAATTACGAAAATTTCCAAGTGTATTAGTGGAATTGAAGACAGGATTAGCAATTTACCTGATGCGGTTCTTTGTCACATTCTATCTTTTCTTCCAACAAAATATGCAGTTCAAACAAGCACTTTAGCCAAAAGATGGAAGTACGATTGGATTTCGGTTTCCAATATCGACTTTGAATTGCATCTATGGAAAAGCTACAGTGGGAATCGAGAGAACTTTGACAGATTTCAGGAGGGTTGTATGAACCATTTCACGACCTTCCTTGACAGATATTTCGTTCTTCGAGAGAACTTGCATGTTCAAAAATTCTGGCTATCTTGCCACGGAAAAATCGACTTTTCACGTTTTTATTCATGGGTTTGTGCTGTCATACATTGTAATGTTCGTGAGCTTGACCTTGAATTGACTATGCGTGAGATTGGTGAATTGCCTCGAGCCTTTTTACTTGCAAAACCTTGGTGGTTTTGAAGATTCATGGTGAATTCATTTTTAATGTTCTGCATTATGTTTGTTTGCCAAATCTGAAGACCCTCAGTCTGAATTCACTCATATATTTGGATGATGGGTTGATACGAAAATTCCTCTTGGGCTGTCCTGCCCTTGAGGATTTGGAGATAAGGAGATCAGGATGGGATAATATGTTTGATTCTTGATGTTTCGGTGCTTTCGTTGAAGAGGTTGACATTGGATCTTTCAATCCATGAGGAGAACTAGTATTATGAAGCGGGTTTTAAATACAAGATCATGGTTAATGCTCCAAACCTTGAATATCTTTATTTTTGTGATTTTGTGTCGGATTACATTTATGTTGGTGGTCTGCCCTCCGTGGCGGAAGCCCGTGTGAACGTTCATAAATCTTTTGAAGATTGGGATTGGAGAAAACAAGGCAACTATGCAAATCGCGCATCCAGGCTACTTAGAAGTGTCTCTAATGTTCGGCGTCCGTTGTTTACGGGTTATACCTTGCGGGTAAGCCTTGTTTAAAGAATTTAGTTTAATCTGTATGGGACTCTATAAGAGCTTCCCTCTGCTTTCTTGTGTTCAGTTTTTCTGGTTTTGTCTTTGTATAAAGGCAAAAGCTAAAGGGTGCACCATAGCACCGGATATGTGGGTCCATTGGCCAGTTTTACAATTCTCCCCAAACTGGACAATGACATAACAAAGAACTTCTAACATGTTTTACAAGTTTCCTATTTAGGCACCATTTCCCCTGCCATTTCTTTTTCACCTTTTCTTCTTCTAAACTCTCTGTTTCTCCCATCTCCTAAACTTGTTTTTGTTCCTACATTTTGTATAGTCATGTTAATTTGCTCGTACAATTTGACTTTGTTGGTGGGCAACAAAAATAGATCAATGCCCATATATATTTTTGTAGCTATGAGCTGTTGAATGATTCTTGATATGGGGTCATAATACCTTGTCTTTTTGGAATTATGTCATGAGAAAATGAAATGTAGCAGGAACAGGATGGTTTATGGAATTTTTGGCATTGTTCAAGTTCTCACTTAATTATGCACTTACGAGTTGATTTATTTGTGGCTTCCGGTGTTTAGGCATTTTTATGCACTTTTGGTGTTGTTCAAGTTCTAAATACAAGATATTTGGCTTCAGGTGTAGTTCATCTGATTTGTGTAAATTTGGCTTGGAAACGATGACTTGGACTTGTCAACCACCTCAAAAAGAAAAGCAATCGTGCTACCTTACCACATGATTTTGTCGCGCATTTGTACGACACGGCTACTGGGATCCACTTCGGGCCCCACAAAAATACAAAAAAAAATATCCATAAATTTTAAAATAATATTTTATGGGACTTTATAAAATAATTGCACTTGACAATTTAGTATGGGCACCGCTATTCGCAGCCCTTTATTTTCTCCCGTAGCCCACTACATTTCGGTAAATGGTTGTTGAAAATCATAAATAACATTTCGGTAAATTGCTGTTGAAAACAAGATTATATTTCGGTAACTACATGTCGAAAATATGTTCAACTTTCGGTAAACAACTGCCGAACATGCATTTTCGGTAAACATCTGTAGAAAAAAATATTATATTTCGGTAATTGGATGCTGAAAATATATCTCAATTTCGGTAACTAACTGTCGAGTATAATTGAAAATTTTTAACGGGCTATGGAAGTAAATAGAGAGCTGCGAATAGCAACGCCCTTTAGTATTGTATTCCGAGTGAGACGTACAATAAGGGGCAATTAAGGAAATTATATTATGAGATTTGATGGAACTTGGAAGTGCAATAATTGCATATCATTCTTAAAAATTGGAATCCCCAACAGGGGCCAACATAAAGGAAGAGAGGGGAGTATCATATTTTGACAATATTTCCAGTAACATAACTTAAAAAATTATACTTGGTCAAATCGAATTGCACTTAGCCGCTACGAATTATTCTAAGTGTAATTCGATGTGGCCAAGAGTAATTCGTAGCTGCCAAGTGCAATTCGATGAGGCCAAGAGTAATTTGTAGCGGCCAAGTGCAATTCAATGCGGTCAAGAGTAATTCGATGCGGCCAAGTACAATTCGATGTGGCCAAAGAAAGGACTTGAATTTACTAGCTCCCTTGCACAGGCCATCCCTGGAATTCTCAAATGATGCTACCTTTGTAATCAATCTCATGCCAGAGGTTAGAGCCCCTGATGCAGCCAAACTAGCAAAGGAAAGACTGAATAATCAAAAAAGCAAGAAGATTTTCAAAATTTGAAACTGTAACAAATAAGAAAAGAGGAAAAACATCCTGACCACAAATAAGCCAACCACAGAAACCTACTTGAATAAACTTGGGTAGCATGTATGAGAGATCTCCAACCATTCCACCCTGAACATGAGCATCGGCAACTCCAAAAGCACCACTAATAAAACATATTCCGATATAAGTTCCGATTCCCCCTTTCCTAGATGTAGCTAAGTCCAACTAACATGTAACAATGTCAATATGGATCAATAGTTCAATACAGACTCACGTGATTAATAAACGAGTATCAATTAGTAAAACACGATAAATAAATAAAAACCATACGTTTAAGGAGCAAGCTTGGTGTAACACCATGTAATTAGGGTACTCACAACAAGAACCAAAAGAGAACTTATGAAAATAGTGTTTATCCAATAGGTTCCTTCGCCTAGTATTGATTTTTGCCTCTTTGTATGTCAGGATTGCAAGGATTCCAAGCGCAAACGGTTGATATACAAGGGTGAGGACCCTCGAGGGGTGGTATCGCTGTATAAGGAAAGAAAATTCTGTCAAATTGGTTGCAACAAGCACGACGACCAGCAAGAATACTAAAAGAACAAAAGTTGTTCATCAATTATACTCATAAAGAACTGAATCTCAAGGCAGATTGGATAAGGGCATATCCAATAAACAATCTCCTTGGATTGACAAAATTCAGGAGGAGAACAATATCTAGGCAGAAAGTTCAAATGTGAGGGGAAGAACAGAGCATTTAGTTATTAACGTCATGCAATTTACAAAAGTATGACCGTTTGTGGTCAGTAAGAGATGAAAGTCATCAATTAGTTGAAGATAACCATGGAGTATTCCTTGACATTAAAATCGATCACCAGTCAATTTAGTACAGTGCGGATTTGAATCGCTCACTGGCTTTTATCCAATCTTAGGATATGGAAGAACAAGAAGGACAGAGATGCCTTCTTGACAGTAGCACTTGAAAGCAATGATGGTGAAAATAACAGGAAATACAGGATTTGCTAAGTTTTATATGGCAAAACGCTTATGCTTGGAGAGAGAGAGGGAGAGAGAGAGGGGCTGGCTGCGGGAAATAAAAACCCGAGCAACTAAAATTCGTGAGTACGGAAATTGAGAAAGCAAATACAAAGCAAGAATTGATAGCGGGAGTGGAGGTCATTTTGAAATTGTGACTTAAGTTCAAGCGAAGCCAATTAGAAGGGTAACATGTGGTTCTTCTTAGCTTAGAAGGGTTTTTTTTCACGGTAAGTTAAAGTGCGTTCTTCTTAGCTTTTTTTTTTTATTATTGGTTTTTTGGATTTTGTTCTTATTAAAAAATTTCATGTTGTCTAGTTTTGCTTTAAACTTTTGTAGATTATTTATTTATTAAAAAATAAAAATATTTGAATTTTACTCATTCTAAAGCTTTTTGGACTTTTTCTTGAATATATTTTTAGGAAAAAACCCAAAAAAACCTAAGAGGAACGGGGTAACAAATTAACTATACCTCCCAGAGGTTTACAATAAGTACATCAAGCCTCTCGATTATGACATAATTGCACTATGCTCCTTCATTTACGAAATAAGTCGAATAATCTGACCGCTATGGTTATAATGAAGGGTGTGTCTCTAAAGCCTCGTTCTCTCTTTCACACAAGGGGAGTAATTTTCGCACTCCGCCCTCCTCTTGGGAGCGCGAAAATCATCTTGTAAACTTACAAGTCGGAAACTTATGTTTAGATATTTTTTTACTTTTTTGCAACTTTTCGTCATAACTTTTGCGGTAATCGTTCGCCTCGACAACATGAATCGAAAAATTTTAAAATTATGGGTAGATGTTGAAAAAATTGAAATAAAACGGCACTTTAGACAATTAAGACAACTGTTTAATACTTTTTTCGTCTTTAGTGATTTTTTTTTGGCTCCCGGTCATGTTTTTATACTTATTAGACTCTTCTCATCGAAACGTATGATTAATCCAAAAATTATAACATGAAGTTAACAAAAAATCAAAAAAGACGAACAAAACATTTTTTTTTTTCCAAGAATGGAGCCTAAATATGGAGTTGGTTTTTGCACTCTTCAAATTATTAATTTTAGGGGGTGCGAAAACCACTTCCCTTCACACAAAAAATGGAAAAAAAAGAGCTAACACAGAGTCTTGCTAATAAATGTCATGTCTAAATGGTTTGGTCGCTAATAAATATCGCACCAAAAATAGTGTCCCCATCGTAAATGTAATCTACTAGCACTAATAAGTAGTTGCCTGTGTGGTTGTGTTTTTGTGTTCTTGAAAAGTTTGATCAAGTAGGAGTACAATTTTGACGAGACACGTGAAATGATTCAATTAAACATGTACTGTCAGAAGTCAGCTCATAACTACAGCTTTGATGACTTCTTGTTATTTATGGTATATGAGATCATATTTGTATATTGTAGTATACATAAAGTTTCAAATAAAATGCTGACTCTCCTTTTCCGATCGAATTTCGATGATCCGAGCCGCTCAATGTGTTTAGAATGTGATTTTAAGAGTACCCATGAGATATCGGCAAAAAAAATGACCGGGAAGAGCTTAATTTGGGCAATTGTTTTATTGAACCGTTCAATAAAAAGCTGTTCGGATCAAGCCCTTTCCAGTCATTTTTTTGCTGATTTCTTTCCGTTTCCCTTAAAATCACATTCTGATCATATTAAGTGGCTTAGATCATTAAAATTCGATCGAGGAATTGGAGAAATGAGGAGGTCCTCATTTTAACTAAAATGAGGACGTTCTCGTGTGATACGGACTGTTGTAGTATATGTCTATATCTCTACATAGATGATGAGTTGTTTTTGGCTTTAAATAAGTGGTGGCATTAAAACAGCTTGGAAAATGATTTTTTTTTTCTTTTTCGGTAACTTGGTATAGGTCCACCAAACAAACTAATCTGAATGACCAATCTCACATTTCACTAACGGGAGTTCAATTAAAGACAGAACCCTAATACCGGGATTGATAGCATGCAGGTGTGAATCGAACTCCAAATCAAGAGTTTCCTGAGCTCCCTGGTTACCAAGTGTCTCCATAAATTCTTTGAGATTGATCATTCATAAGATAAACCAACACTCTTTAACAGTAGTAGTCGCTAACATTGCGGCCCATACCTAGGTCACATAATCCTTAGACAAATCCTCCTCTCTTGCTCTACACTCTTCTATGTTGAGCTCTCAATCATCACTCCATGCTCTCACAAAGTATCATTGTATGGTATATTTTTGAGAGACGTTTTCATAATCCTGCTTAATTCCGCTCATGCTCACACTCACGCATTTGCACTATGAGATTTAGGTTCATACTCAAACCAGTTATTGTCCCACATCAATTAGAGATTATGGCATTTAGGTCCATAATTAAACAATTAATGTCTCATATTAATTAGACATCATGGCATTTAGGTCCATACTTAAACTAGTTTAATTAGAATATCATGGCATTTAGGTCCATACGTAAACCAGTTAATGTTCCATATTAATTAGTATATTTTTCAAATATATTAATTGGTTAAGGACCATCCGCTTGTCCTACTCATCCAAATACTGCAAGGATATAGCACTAATTTCTTTTCTTCTTTTGGGTGGCATTAGATAGCCGCTAATAGTTAGTTGCTTATTTGTTTAATATCTGGAATTTAAATGCCTACTAGTCTATTTACAGAGTCTCCTTTTTCCCTTTTTCTATTTTTTCCCCCACGTTAGAAGTATCTATACATATTTAAAGCCTTGCAGAAAGCAGAAGAGAAGGCGAGAAAGTATAGGTTGAATTTAGTCCAGTTAATTGGGGAGTTTACTCCACGCATAATGGATCATGGATCGATTCTCGAGGTCATGCAAAAAGTAATTGAATTTCAAATTGCGCTTGGCTCAATCAAGACTTAGTTCGAGATAGGTCTAAAGATAACGAAGTCATAATATTGTTTAAACCTTAGTCATACAATTTTTGGGCAAAATCTTCCACTCGTGCTCTCAATACTTGATCTACGCTCACGCTCTCTCGAATGTTTAAATACTTCATGCACGCACTCCCTCACACCGCATTATGTAACTATGGTTCGTACCTACTAAATCAGCTGGATTCCTGCTCTTTTACAGTGATTCTTCTTGTCCTAAACTTCTGCAACAAAGAGTAAATTCTAGCTAATGATACAATTCAAGTAATCATTGGTTTTAACTTTTGTTTCAATTTGATTTCACTCAAGTTCCACCCAGACTAAATCATTAGCCAAAACTAACACATGGAGAAAGGACTACCCCGCCAACAGCTTTTGCAAGCATGGCTTAAAAGGTCTTGAAGTTTCACCTAATTTCTCACAGTTAGGAACAGAATATAGCTCAATAATTCCCTAGTTTTAGCCATCCCAGTCTTTCCATAAATGGATACGTTCATCTTCCATTTGCACTTCAAATTCTCTCACTTCATTCATCCACCATTGTAGTTCAACACACACACAAACTCACTCTCTCTCTCTCATGTCAACCTTCTCTCTCTTTTTGGCTGCTATGCTCATACATGCCCAATTCGCATCCTCCACGCTAATGCAAACATCAGAAGGAACAAAATGGTATGTATCTCAACAACAACTTAGTAAAGAGGGATTTTGCTCATATTCTCATGTTTTTCCGAATTTTGTACTAGGATCTTAGAGAAGAACTCAAGAAGGCAATTGGGGACAGATTCGCCATCGTGTAGGACCGGAAACCCTATCGACGACTGTTGGCGGTGCGACCCAGACTGGGAAACTAATCGAAAAATGCTAGCTGATTGTGCCATCGGGTTCGGACGCAATGCCGTTGGCGGTCGAGACGGTGAATTCTACATCGTCACCGATCCAGAGCACGACGACCCAGTCAACCCTCTTCCTGGAACCCTCCGTTACGCCGTCATCCAAGATGAACCTTTGTGGATCATCTTTGACCAGGACATGGTCATTCAGCTAAAGGAAGAACTCATGATGAACTCCTATAAGACCGTAGATGGTAGAGGGCACACCATAGAGATAGCAAATGGACCATGCATAACCATATCGGACGCAACTAACATCATCATACATGGGGTTTACATACATAATTGTGTGCCTGCTGGGAACGCTATGGTGAGAGACTCACCAAGGCATTATGGGCTGAGAGGCATCTCAGATGGGGATGGGATATCCATTTTTGGGGCAAGGGATTTGTGGATTGATCACTGCACGCTAGCCAGATGCTCCGATGGGCTCATCGATGCCGTGTACGAATCAACGGCCATAACCATCTCGAATAACTACATGTTTCAGCATAATGAAGTCATGCTTTTGGGTCACAAGGATGATTTCTTAGCAGATCAGAAGATGCAAGTCACAATTGCCTTCAACTACTTTGGGGAAGGCCTAGTTCAAAGAATGCCCAGGTAAACGAAACATAGACAATATAAATCCTACCTTTTTTCTAGGCTAAGCCTATTTCCTAAGTTCTAGAATTCCACACTAAATATGAGAATTTTTTCTTCTTTTTTTTTTTTTTCCCAATTTGGGATGGTTGCAGATGCAGACTTGGGTATTTCCATATTGTGAATAATGTGTACACTGGTTGGGAGATGTATGCAATTGGAGGAAGTGCCAATCCTACAATTAACAGCCAAGGAAATGTATTCATAGCATCTGGGGACAATTCTACAAAGGAGGTCAGTTCCTTTGTGAAGTTTAGTACCTCCAACTTTTCATCTTCAATCCCTGTTTCCCATACAAGCAGGCAAAGTCGACTATTTCGCTTACATTTCATGCATAGCATGTCAGTACTAGATGCATACTAATCTCAAACTTAATTCAGTAGATCGAATTGAAGCAGGATGCAGGATGCAGAAAGTTGGCAGACTAACCAAGTACCATGGTTCTCTTGGTTCAGTCTACAAGATAATAAACCCAGTTGCCCAACTATATGGGAATGCTATCCGTCTACTATTTCAACTGAAGCTAAATATGACCTGAAAAGTTCACAGTTAGCCGAAGAAAGAAACATGTATATACGACACTGAATCTCCACGTGTAAATCCTATCAAGTTGCAAAGGCTAATCAGTAGTTAGATCCAACCAATTTGATAGATAAGTAGATAACTTAATTTGGCCTTATGTTTTAAGCCAACAGTTATAGACTAAGATTACTACTTGTTCAGGTGACCAAAAGGGAAGGTCCACAGGGATCTAGTGAATGGAAGAACTGGAATTGGAGATCAGATGGAGATATGATGCTAAATGGTGCTTTCTTTACACCCTCTGGAGAAGAATCTCCAGGAAGCTATGCAAAAGCATCAAGCATGGTCGCAAGACCAGCATCACTTCTAGCAAATATCATTCCATCTGCCGGAGTTCTCAATTGCCAGATAGGCAAACAATGCTAAAATCTGGCCAACCAGATTCTTACCTATTTTTAAGTTCATAATATATATATATATATATATATATATATTGGGTTTCAATCAGTTTTTGAATGTATTTTAATATCTCAAGTGAAATTTTCATCTGTTTTAAGTTCGGCAGCATTACAAGAAACTAATAAGGGATAACAAAAGAGAAAAAACAAACCGTAAAGCCATAAGAAGTTATAAGCAACAGTTCAGTTAAATTTTTGTAAGTAAAAGTTGCTTGTGAAGAACCTTTCTCCCTCTACTCTCCTTTGACAATAGACTCTGTAAAGGTGGCCGGCTTTCGGGCTTAACGGTTAAAAAAAATGTCATTTTAGTTAACAAGAGTGGACAGAGAGGAATAACGTTGCGGATCAATTCCGTATATAAATTGGGTAAATGGGTTAATAGGAATTCTACAGATCTGTACTCATCTTTCTCACAAACGGTACAAAGTTATTCCAATTTTCAACCCTGAAAACCTTTTCATTCAATCTAAAATAAGTAAACGATCTTACAGCTTCTTCTTGTGGATAGTAACAGTTGGTATGTATCTGCTGTAGTCCAGCCTGCAAGAGAAAATGCATGTCTTATTTGCACGTAGGATGCTGAATTTTAGGCTCTGTTTGGAACTTGTAGAAAGAAGGGAAAGTGATTAAGAAGGAAATTGAGAAGGAAAGTCGAAGAGAAATTAAAAGAAAAATTAAACTTCGGTTTGAAATTTCCCCTTCTTTTCCTTTCTTTCCACAAGTTCCAAACATAGCCTTGAGCCATATCCACTAACGCAAATACAAATGATCCAGGATGTTGAATTTTACACATATCCACCACCCAAGTATAAGCCCTCCAGCAACCAAAAGAAAGAGAAAAGGAAAAACAAACAACTGCTTTCAGCTGTCAATCTTGGTAAACCAAATTTCAACTATCAGACAATCACTAAAATGATTAAAAACATTTAAATAGTTTCTCATAATGTATATCAACAACATATGATCTCCCACCAGAACGACAACACAATCATTGTGAAATATAACCGGAAAAAGCAGCAGTTCTGCAGAAGCAATTGCTCTTAAGATGGTAACTTGGTTTCACATCTAACATATTCTAAGGTAGGTAGAAATTCCTGAGTTACACTTTATCTTCCATTCCAGAGTTGTTAAAGCAAAGGCAAATGCCAAAGATTGCATTAACCACAGCCTCTGGGGCACTGGTTAGTGAGACCTTCTTCTACCAATAACTACTGCATAAGCTTGGTTTCATATTGTAACTGCTATAAATTAGATCAATGTTCTAAATTTTAAAACATTTAGATGCGCTGCTTAGAAACGGTTCAAAAGGAAAGTACTAATTCCACCTTCAGTTGAAAAGATTGCAACAAATTAAGCAATGTTCCCAGAAAGAATCATATTTACCTTGTCAAATCTCTCGTAAGAATTTCCTCCGGTCAAATGGATTATCTTTTTCTTCGACACAGTCCTAATCTGGGACAAATCACATCAAGGTAGAATCAACAATAAGCATAATAGAAGCACATAGGTAATATATAAATGTACCAGTAAACTTAGTCCTTCAACAATTCTGTGTACTCCTCTTCATAAAAGAACCAATTTTGTATACACCTCTTTGTAAAGCATTAAGGAAAAGGCTTTAATGAGTTCATCGGAATTTTTAGGCAACTTAAGCAAATAAATCTTTGTGACATTAGTTCAGACACATCGAATTGGATGCATGACAGTTAGTGTTCTTAATATCCAGAAAATTCTGAACTTTAGCATAAAATATAAAGATATGAGGATACGACCTGATCACCCACGAAAGATTTAATACCTGCTGGAGTAGTCTTTCTGGACTGCAAAGGTAGGTTTCTGGGGTCTCAGTGTCCCTAATTTCAAAGCAGCTACAAGAAGTAAAAAAGAACAAACTTGTAAATAATGAGTGTGCTGGCCAAGATTCCAACAATAGAAAGAGAAAATTGAGATTTTTCACTAATCAAAAGGATGATCTGCTCAAGGAATCCAGGGAATTATCAAACGTGCAAGGAAACAGAGCTATGATGCAATAACCACTAAAAAATCCCTAGGACATACTTCCAAACAGAATGTCGCATCCGATTTCCAAATACGTTATCGCTTCTCAGTGATCATTCCCCATGATTTTCCAGAACATCAGGAGCAATCACTAAACAAGATGGTGTCTCCCATTTTTCCCTTCGAGCATTGATAGATGAACTGGCCCACCACATCATGCTTAAGCGTTGATGTGACACTTGTTTTCTGTTATGAAACCAACCTAATCTTCTACACTACAAGACGTACTATATGTTGGAAAGCAACAATACTAACCATCTGAAATTCTGAATACAGACTAAAGAGTGTATGAACTAAATATAGGAGTCAACTCTTACGAAACTTGCAAAGCAGCTCCATGACGAGACAAGACAGATGCCAAAGGATCATAACCATCCCTTACAGCAGTGTTGTAGTAACCAGCGGTCAGTTCGGCAGGGTGTGACACTGTCTGGTACCACCAATAAATAATTCCAATTTTAGCCACTAATAATAAAGTATTCTGCTCATTTTCCTGATATTTCTCCAATATGCTTGCTGCCTTAGCAAGAATGACATCTGCGTGACGGATCAGCTTGCTACTGTACCATTCCTGCAAATAGCAAGCAACATTGTCAGGTTTCAAGTCCAATTTATAAAGTGCATACAAAAGGACTTACAAACCATTTTCAATTTTTCTATTCTGTCTCACTATTTTTCTCTAGTTTTGGCCTTCGGGTATATAAACAAGACAAACAGTACATAAGCAAGATACATACAAGGAAAAAATGGCCATAATCTGAAAGGAAGCTATCATGTCCCTCTTCAAAGAAAGGAACCTCAGATGGAAAGCTGTTATAGTATCCAGCATTTTGAGGGCCCGTATTTCCCCATTGAGGCTTCCCTTCTTGGTAAGCAGCCATCTTTAAGTCTTCCATCCTGAAAGGAAAACAAGCTTACATGAGTGAATTTAGAGACAACTCACTAGACGACTAGACGTAACAGGAACAGAATTCAACCTACATGTACTTGTCATAACACTGGAATTCACCAATTCCAGGGAATCTCCATCTACCATCACCGAAGGGATGTGCAGGATACCTGCATTTGACACCCTGATATTATCTTGCCAGAGTTTTGCTCTTGTGGATATCTAGAAGGTGGAGAAGTACCTGAGTTCCCCACAAGGACCAAGACCAACACTCACTTCCTCAATTAAAGTTCCTATAAGCGCTTCAAATTTATTAACAAAATTGGACATGAAGTCTTCATAACATTGGAGGGCAGTTCGGCCACAAAATAAAGGGTGTTGGTCCACCCCTAAAGTAAGATAATCATCATTCGAGAGCCCATTCTGGTCTTGATAATAAATATCCTTATTGTGACGACCAATCTGGAAAACAGAAGAAGGCATTGTTTACATGATAGTTGATACTGCTTTATGTCATTACATGATAGTTGATACTGGTTTATGTCATGACACTGCTAAACCTAGAGGAACTTTCAAATGTATTATTCTCAAGCCTAATCTCTCTTCTTCTATCTTTTTCTGGTTTAATACATCAGTAACATCACAGAAAAGCCTAACAGAAGGAGCAAGTTACTTTCTGTAAAACCCGAAGTTATTCGTCAAGAGTTTGAACGTTTGGACTCCACTTAACTAGATATTATCCCCTTATCAGTTGTATGTGTCAAGCATCAACTACATGCGAACAAACACAACTAGGAATCGTAACACAGCAAAAGACACAATAACACAAACCTCTACAATCCACAATGGAAGACTAACTCTTCCTTGCACTGCAGACGATAAATGCATGTTTGAGTGGAAAGATAATGCAATGTGCAACTTCAGCCCTGAATCAGATATCAATTTGAAAAGCTCTTCATAAAGAGACCAGTTATATGCAAAAGGAGAAGTACGCTCGACAATCCCCCACCAAACCTCAACTGCAATCCCATAGACACCTGCCAACTTGAGTGCTTTTAGAGATACAGTTAAGGCCTTGATTCTGAAACAACAAGAGCAAACATCCATATCTCTACTGTCACCAATAGAAGTGGAGGAAATACAAAACCACTACAATAAAAAATATATAATACCCCATTGAGGCTTTAACTAGGTATGACCAAGATTGATATCCAAGAACCTAAGAAGAGAACATCCTTATTTACCATAAGAGAACATCCTTATTACCATAAAGAACTCTGAGGCGGACATGAGGTTGCTGTCCAATTTGAGTAGTCGCCAGAAGAAATAGAATCAAGAAGGAATTTCCTTTTGTTTTTCTCAAAATAGAAATCAAGCAGCTATTTGAGTTTTCTAGTTCTGTTACCCTAACCCCAGCACTTAAAATACAACTCTGAGACAAATGTTGACAACAATAACTGATGGAAAAGGCACTTACTTTCTAATTTTCATATCCCCAGAAGTATCAGTACAAAATGAATCAATAGGCATCATCACAAAGATTGGGACCCTCTTATGTTTGGATAATGCAAACAATCTGGATCTTGATTTCTCCCGAGCATCCAGGCTGCAATACACAATCCATCAACAGATCATTCAGGCAGTAACCTTCTTCTCTGTTGCTTAGTAAAAGTGATACGTAAAATCGAAGGCATGAATTTTCTCTAAAAGTTTAATCACTACTCCCATTTTTTTTTTTTATAAGCAATCACTACTCCCATTTGATCGTGCTGCTGTATGTAGCATGCAGTTGTTGTCAAGTTCACATGGACCCTATGGGCTGGGCCGGGAAAGCCCCTAGAGTATAGCTTCTGCTTCTAAACGGAAACCCTTTATTTCTTTCGCAAATCATGTTATTTCAGGGGACAAAGACATCGAGTCGGTGTCCTATCCTATTTCTCTAAGCAAGCTCCCTCCAGCCATTGAGCTTATGCGCCCCTTGCAAGAAATCTCCACTCAGAATCTACTACAAGACTATGGTTGCAAGCTAAGTCAAATAATGCGCGTGCGTGAGCCGGAGCGGCAGCCCAAGCGCGAGCGTCAAAGCATCTTTCAAAAATATTTCTAACTACTAAATTTGCGAGAGCGAGAATTAAAAGCGGGAGCCTGTCCTACAAGAGGATTATGTGACCTAGGGTGCAAGACCCAAACACAAATGAACTGACAAGCCAATCGTCCAAGATCCCTCGCAAGTACCCTCATGAGCAGATATCGAACACCATCCCCCCATGAGATAGCCACCTCTACCGTTAGGGTGGTAGAGATGCTACTCATGATCATAGCACCGTTATTATTTTCATTCCATAATATTTCAAGCAAACTTATGTGAAAATTGGACAAAATAAGCATTCCTCCTCTCTAGAACAAAACCAAACCTAAGCCCTAGACGCTTGTGAAGCCCTTTCATGGCCACCAATGTCAAGCAATTCTTGTTGCGTAACATTGGTGTTCGCCTAATTAGAGAAGTTGTATGACCCTGGCTACCAAAAATAACCAACTTCTGATGTTTGATCACAAAGTCAAATTGCTATTCAAATATCACCAGACTCCCTTGCTGTGGAAGCTAGAATTTGCCCAATTTAAACTCAATTGAAGTCTTGCATGATCCACCTCAAACCACCAAGCCAAACTTTGATGCTGGAAAAAGAAGAGCCATCATTGGACAAGCTAGATCAGAGCACAGTATTCAAGTCCATGCAGAAACCCTCGCCAATAAGCTTGGGTTAGAAAGATGAGGGTCTCTAGGAGAAGATAATGTCAAAATAGCTGACCCTGGAAAATGACTCTAGTTTTTAACTGGATTAGAAACGGGAACAGATTACCATCCGCAGGATGTTGTTTCTGGCATTTCAATGCAACCATTGGTGAAGCGTTTACATTTTGGACAACCAATCCTAAAAAAATTGTGATACACAACACAATGGGATTTGGTATTGCTAATACCTCAGTATTAGCCTGGCAAGACTACTCATACTACAGATTACTCATACAAGGGAGGCAAATGAAGGAATTATTGTATTGCATGAAGTACCTAAGGGCACAATGGACCTTTCACTCATAGTAACTCTGGACTGGACTAACAATGGTCCGGAGGAACTCCTAGTCTGCCCCTCCAAATGCAAACCAAACAAGGTTTATAGCAAACCCATGGGATTGTTAATCCAATCCCCTTGCCTACAACCAACATCAAACATGCCCTATAGGTGCTGCTTATGAAACATGGCTCTACTCTCCTACCTAACCACTATGGCCTATTTTGTAATATATGTACTCTCCTACATAACCACTACGACCTGTTTTGTGATATATGAAGCATCCTTATGTCGAAGTCCTGCGTCGGCCAAAACGACCTCCTTACTGAAACTACCAGCAAAGTTCCTTTTCGTTTCTCTTGTCCACGGGACGAAAAATTCGAACTTTTGGATAAATGAAAAAACTCATCCATATTTAGCAGTAGCTAGCGGCAAAAAGATTAAATTTGTTTGGATAAAGACGTAAGCATTGGACTATTTTTCAGCTCTCGTCTTGCGGACTAAAACAATTTTTTGGGACGGAGGTAGTAGTAACAATTTACTCGCAACCAAACAACGTGAAGAGGTTTGAAAAAGGAGCTCACCTGAGAATTCGATTACTGCTGGCGACTGATCTCGACGAAGAGAGCTCCCATCGGAGGACAGGAATCTGAAAGACGTTAACGAGATTCTTCCTAAATTTCCTCTTCTCCAAAAAACGGAATACTCCTCCTCCTCCACTGAGACTACTGCTGTTGAATTTCAAGCTCCTCTCTCTCATGCACTTGCACGCCACTCCTCCGTTCTCGGCCACGCCCATTTCTCTCTCTCTCTCTCTCTCTCTCTCTCTCTCTCTCAATTCGCGAAAGAGATGACCGAATCAGAAAGAGAGCTTTCTTTCAAAAGTAGTGGGCTAGCTACTGATTTTCCGTAGCCATATTTTTTCTCTGCAGCATGCTTTTCACGATTTTTATTTTGCGGCGTGCAGCTTTTCTCGCTTGGATTTCGAAAGAATATTTCGGTTGAACTCGGACAGAAATAGTATTTCTTTTTTCTTTTCATTTATCACATGTGAAGAAATTATTTATACCGCCAGTGTAAACATCCCCCAAATCAATTACATTGTGCTACGTTGTGATGTTTTATTAATTTATTAATTAGAACTACTGTTTTGACGCATGTCACAATACAATTGATTTGGATAAAATAAATTTTTACACGGACAGTGTAAAGAGTTTATTCTCTTATCACATTATCGATAAACTTCTTGACCTCGAGGTTCGAGGGTAGCTTAAGTGACAACAAGATAACGAATAATCTGTAAACTCATATATTTTGAGTTTGAAACCTGACAACCTCTTAGGGTTAGGTCATATGAGAGAAGTGTTTTAAAAGACAACCGCTTAGGCCGATTAGTCACCGCCTAGACCGATTAGTCACCGCCTAAATTAGACAGCCGACTAGTTGGGCGCCTAGGCGTGTGCCTAGCGATTTTAAGAACATTAGGGGGAGTGGGAAACAGTTGAGCTACGTGCATCAATTATTGTTTCTTCTAGACTTATGCCATAATTTTTTTTTTATGGGGCCATCATAAAATTTAAATGCTTATACGCCTCTGCAATTTTGCTTAAACCATTTCCCTTTACTAATAGTAATTGTTTTCTTTTAGACATATGTGCCATAATTTTATTTTTGAAAGTAGAGACTCCAAATTGTCTGAACTCAATAGAAGTATAATAAACAAATATAAAGGAAATTATGTTTTGATCAATATAACACAGAAATAGTAAAGCATAGTCCCACTATAGTTTGTAAAGAGATGACAAGGAGGCAATGCTACGTTTATTTTTTACTACAAATACATCAATAAAGTTTACAAGTATCAATAAAGTTTACTGGTTTGTTTTTGAGTCTCAAAATTTTCAATAAATTTTCACTATTTTTTCTCATTCATTACTTTCAAAAATCTCTCTCCAAATTCAAACTAAACGGAGAGTCAATTTTTAGTTAATCAAAATTTATGACATAGTAGTAGCAACTTCTGTTTTTTCCATGGTGTCGCATGCCCCTGTACCTTTGTGTATGGAGTCACCTCCGTCAATAATTGAAGTACATGTATCAACAAATCATACATAGAAAACATCGATATATGAGATGGGACTTCGGGTTGGAGTTGTGCACCGTGTTGCGCATCTCTGAGCCATTAGATCGTGCATTTGATGGTTCGGATCTCATCTCGGCAACCAACGATAGAGAGCCGTTTATTGCCGAGATGAGATCCGAGCCATCAGATGCACGATCCGACGGCTCAGAGACGCGCAGCACGGTACTATATACACCACTGTACAACACCATCTCCAATTCTTATGAGATGATTATTTATGCAAAAAGAAATACTCCCGACACGTTTTCCATGGGCCTCTGTAGCCTGTTTGTCTATGAAATATGATATGATATGAAAATTTCCCTAGAAGATCCTCAGTAGGCAGGGTCGGATTTTTTTTGGGTTGGGGCCTGGTAAGCAAATTTTCAGGTGTACCCAACACCTGACCGACTACAAAAAAAAATTCAGATTTCGGACCCGAATCAGACCTTTACACCCAATCGGAACCGTCCGTTAACTTAATTTTCGGTCCGGTCAAGTCTGGTATAGATCCTCAAGACAATACTAGTAATACAGAAAGGAATACTAATAGGTCCCCCACCCACCAAGTGCTGCTTGACTGATTTAAGAATGAACTATCCGCACGCACGAGTACAACATATCCAATTGCTATGTATTTTACAAATCATCCCCCATGCGTTTAGAAATTTGGCAAGTTTTGTTATGGATCTCCTTGGTAGTAAGAAAATGGCAGACAGTATAAATTGGTATAGAGACGGCCATGTCGAGAATTGATCATGTTTAACCCGCTGCATACGGCAACACGGTATATAAATGATGTGCAAGAAACACATGAAGTTTAAGTGCTAGTGAATTACGTGTACGGATGACCCGTATATACAACAACAAAAATTCAATTAGGGAATCATAAGAGGGTTAGATACGGGAGGTTATTGAGTACTTTTGGAGCAATACTTCACACCAATCACACAACATATCACTTGTCATTTTTTTTCACTAATTTACCGACGCAAAAATTATGAGCCATACAGTATTTACCAATCATAACATGTGTGAAATACCACAAGTGCTTGTCCAAAAGTAAATAATAATGCCTCAATATACTCCTATACGGGTATATTCAAGAAAAATCAAATCAAAATACGTGTACATTCATGAAAAAAATAAAAAATCTGAGCTGGAAGTAGTTATTATCCATTAATGGATAAGAATTCGAAATATCGTCACGAAGGTTTGCCAAACAGTCCAAGTGAGGATAGATTGCCATACTCTGACCAACCAAATATACAAATGAATAAATACTACTACTTCACCACCAATCATCACAGAATTAATACAATAACGAGGGAAACGATCATGCCAAAATTATTTTTATTGTGTCAAAATTGTAGTGTATAAGAGTCTTGTACCATTTATAAGGTAAAAAACTCTTTACGAGCTATAATTTTGACACAAACAAAAACGATTTTGGCATTAGCAACACCCCAATAATAATTGCATAAATACAAGTATATAAGTACTCGAGTTTTAAAATGCCAAAACGGCCCAAAGAGCCAGCCCACTGAAAATGACCCGACCCTCGTACTTTGAGTTCGAACCAGATTCGTCCTGAATCGGACCCTGAGCGATCTCCGGAGACAAACTCGCCGCCGGCGGACTGGGTGGGCTTTTGAACATCTCCGGCGCCTCCGCAGGTGTTGCAGGGACCGGAGGAACCGGCGGAACCTCCTCCGCCGCCGGCGAAATTACCGGTGTTAGTGCCGGAGTGCTCGCCGGAGTTGCTGCTGCAGTAGGAGGAGTCGCCGGAGTTAATGCCGTTGGAGATGATGCCGGAGTTAATGCCGTTGGAGATGATGCCGGAGCGCCGACCGGAGTTTCTGCTGTAGTAGGAGGTTTCGCTGGAGACGACACCGTAGGAGATGGCGCCGGAGTGCTCACGGGCGTTTTCGCGGCAGCCGGAGGATTCGCCGGAGTAGCTATAATGAAGAAAGGCAAAAGGACAAGCAATTAAATAACGACACAAATTGAAGGAGTTCCTTATGAATATACAATCTTAATCGTAATTGGTATCAGAGCGGTTTCGAGGATGAATGGACTGGAGGGCTGATCAGCAAGGCTAGTCCGGGTAAGTCACGCAAGTCCACGAGCTTGGACAACCGTAAAAAGAAATAAAAAAAATTGAAATACCGTTTTATTTGTGAGTGCACCAACCGCCTTACCTATGTTTCAAAGCCTATGTTTCAAAATTTATGCTATAATGCTAGTGATTTATATGGCCCTTTGGCTTTTATACGTACTTAATTATTTTTAATGTTCGTCCACCCAACTTCAAAATTCTGCTTCCATGGACTTCGAATTTCGCAATCTAAAATGATTCATTTTTGCTCTATTTCGTGAGAAGTTTTTCAGTGACGGGTGGGCACGGGCCACGTCGTGCCGAGCATCATCTCGGCGGTCCAAATGTGTTTTGGACGATCTAAATTTGTTTGGATAATTTTTAATGTAAAATTATCAAAACACCCCTTCAAGCTCAAACAGATGTAAGCCATCTAAAACACATTTGGACGGCCGAAATGCATGCTTGGCACCACGTGACCGTGTCCACCCGACACTGAAAAATTTCTCCTATTTCGTGGTTGTCACAACAGTACTCTTACCGGACGAAGGCGTCGGGGATTGCACCGGCGAAGCAGACGGGCTGGCCGATGGAGAAACGGGCATCGCCGGAGAAATCTCGGGAGCAGCGGCAGTCGGCGGCGACGAACTCGGAGGCTTCGAAGGAGATACTTGAGGACTGGCCGGAGCCGACACCGGAGAACTGGACGGGGGCGAAGAAGTTGCCGGCGAGGGCGAGTGGGAAGTACCGGGTGCCGGTGCAGGGGCGGCATTGTTGCCCTGCTGCGCCGTACCGGAATCTGTCGCGCACAAGACCAATAAAGTAATCGCGACAAATAGTTTAAACATCTTTTTTGGGGTTTTTGTGGGACTGGGGAAGAAATCGAAATGGGAATGTTTTGAGCAATTTGTTAATGGGTTTTCTGTCCGGCGAACACGGAAGAGGAGAGAGAGACGGTTTTATACTACCAGCAGTAAACGTTGCGACTTTAGAAGGCTGGAGCCCTGCCTGGGTGACCGTTGGGGATGGTGGGGTAGAATTGTTAGGGGCTGGGCTCCTAATGTAGCCGTTTTCTTTGGAAGTACGTGACTGACTCTTTGGTCCGTGTGTGGTTGTCACTTTGTTTGGCACTGTGGCTTGTTTTGGTCCCGTCTGAGCCAAGAAAAATTACTCTCCTTGGAAATGCTGCCGAGCGGATGCAAAGCAACTGATCAGGCCTTTAATCTCTAATCAAAACTGACCACATATTAATCACATACATATTTGAACCATTTATTGCTCTATTAAGATTCTAGCCGTAGATGGCCGTGATAAGTGGCCCAATCGACTGCTCTTCACGACTCTATAGGGAGTATCTCTCATTCCCTCTTGGACACCGTCAATGGTGCTCTAATTCCTCCACATGTAAGCAATGATGCACCCATGGGCGGGTGAATTCGGGTGACCACCGTGCTCATTTGCCAAACTTTATTATAATCTATATAATGAGAGAGAACAGTTTTTAAATCTTATTTCTCTATAAATTTTAATTATTGATTTGCTCTGTAAATTCTACGGGGCTCTCTCTCTCTCTCTCTCTATATATATATATATATATATAATAGTTTTTTTTCTCAAAAACTTCAAAATTAATAATCAATAGGTTCGTTTGAAGATGCTAGATTTCTCGTGAATAGCTTTCGTTGTTCATGCAATCAAGTCTTGAGAAAACCAACCTAGGGCTGGCTTAGTGGTCATAATTTGGAACTTAGGAGTTTGCTTTCTTCTACGAGTCACGGGTTTGATTATCTCTACGAGCAATTATTGTGATCATCTCATCCTGCACGCAAGTGTGTGAAAACGGTTGTGTGAGAAATTGTAGAAATTAGTCCGAGGTGCGCACAAATTGGCATGAAACACACTGCATTTAAAAAGTAAAAAAAAATAAAAAAATACCTTGAGAAAACGCTAGTAGGAGTAATATTCACGTGAGCTAACAATATTTGGGAGTTTTCGTGTGGTGGTTGTCTTGTTGAGCACCTCTCTCTCTCAGCAAATAAAGAGTCTACCCCCTTTTGTCTATTGGCATTTTTCTTTTGTGTCTTTTGATTTTTACTTTTTCCTGTTGTTTTTGATTCCTTCATTGCGTACAAGAGACTTAGCTATGAACATGGAGAAATTTAAGGAGATATCTAGATGATGCATTTTTACTCTGATCACTTTTGTCAATGGTATATGTTCTTATCGTGTCCTGCAGTTATAAATTTCTCTTACAAATAGTATATGAGTATGGATACTTTATTTAGTCAGAAGGTACGTCGAAATTTTTATAAATAAAAAAATTGTACATTTTTTGAAATAGGTGTATGTGCCATGTTACGCATAGTTCAATTAAAAGACTCTACCATCCTCAAATTTGATAAAGAAACACACACAAAAGATAAACTCCATCATTTTTCGCCTAAGTTGCATAAAATAGAGAATCAATCAAGCTCTTCAACAACTCAAGTCGACCAGCTGAGGAAAAAAAAAAAAAAACTCAAGGCGACTAGCTGAGCGAAAAAAAAAAAAAAAACAACTCAAGGCCACTAGTATATTAGTATTAACCAATTTTTTTTACGAACAACACTCTTTTACTCAAATTCGATAGGATTCAGGTTTTCGAAATAAGTCGAAGTGCACTCAATCTAGCCCGACATTCGGCGTTACCAGTTACCCCCCAAAAAAACTATGTTCCCTCATACGTGGCTTGTGTGTGTATGTACATAGTGCAATGGAACTAACGATAAATTTTTCAGTGTTGGGTGGGTATCACTATCAGGTGGTGCCCGTTCGGCACATTCAGACTTTCTATTTTGGTTTTAGACCGCTTGAAAGAGAAGAGAGAGTATTTCAATCTGAACCGTCTAATATATTTTTGAACGACACAAATGAACTGCTTAGACACCACGTGAGCATGCCCACGTGGTACCCACCCGGCATCCAAAAATTTCTCAGAACTAACTAGAAAACACACACGACATACTTCCACATGTGCACACAGCTATGTCCAGCGGTTGCAATAGCCACAGCTGCTGATTCAATTAAACGAGTGCGTAACGCGCACCAAGGCGCACGTTAGAATCAGACCAACCCACCGAAGTAAAAAAAGAAAAAGAACAAGAAATCCCCTCTTCCTCATCTCCTCATCGCTCACGAACCTTCTAGATTAGGGTTTGCTCCCGCCCTCTCCTCCCTCTCTCTCTCACCCTCACTCTCCCTCCACACCTTCTGGTAAGTAATGATCTCTTCCTGTTTTCCTGTTTTCTTCATTTCCGTTTTTGTCTTCTGGAAACACTTTTAATCGATAAAAAACCCTCTGTTTTCTTACAAAACCCTAGCCGTAAGGATCAGGATAAGCCATGGACGAAAACGAAGGAGATCTGAGCGATCAGTTCCATCGGAACGAGGCGATCTCCGCCGTCGCCGATGAAGAGGACGACGACTACGAGGATCTCTATAACGACGTCAATGTCGGCGAGGGGTTTCTCCAATCGTTGCGTGGCAACGAGGAGATAGGGGGGAGAACTGAGGAGGTCGATGAGACGGTTGAGACGGTTGAGCCGTCCCCGCCTGAGCCGCTGCTGAATAATAATCAGACGGTGGTCCAGTCGGGTGCGGTGATACCCGGTGTGGGTAGTGGTGAGGTAGAGAGTGGCGGGGATAGGGAAGTGGAAAAGGATGTTGGAGGGGGCGGTGGCGGTGGCGGTGGCGATTCTAGTAGGGTTTTTGGAAAAGAGGGGTTTGAGAATGTAGGGTTTAGAGGTGATGAGTTGCCTGTGGGGGGGTCTAGTGGTGGAGGGGTGTTGCCGCCTGTTGGTGGTGGGATGAGGGTTGAATTAGGGCAATCATTGGGTAAAGTGGGTGAGGTAGAAGAACAGACTGTGAATGGTAATAATAGTGTGGCAGGTCAACGGATTGGGCAGCAACCTTATGCTGCTGCTGGTGTGAAAACTGGAGGGAATATGGAGAATGAAGGGATTGTTAGGCAAGGAGGGAATGTGAATGGTGCTGGTGGCGGTGCGTTTGTGAATGGAAATGGAACTAGGGTTGGGGCTGGGATTGGAGGTGGAGGAGGAGGGGGAGGGACAATTCTATTTGTTGGGGATTTGCATTGGTGGACTACGGATGCTGAGCTTGAGTCGGAGCTTTGCAAGTATGGACCGGTGAAGGAGGTGAAGTTTTTCGATGAGAAGGCGAGTGGGAAGTCGAAAGGTTATTGTCAGGTTGAGTTTTATGATTCTGCTGCTGCTACAGCTTGCAAGGAGGGAATGAATGGGCACGTGTTTAATGGGCGTCCGTGTGTTGTTGCATCTGCCTCGCCATTTAGTGTAAAAAAAATGGGAGAAGCCCAGTTAAATAGGAACCAGCAGGTTGCCCAGGCTGCCCTCGGTCCAGTAAGACGGGGCGTTGGTGATGGTGTAGGTAGAACTGGGGGCAGCAACACTGCAACTGGTGGGAATTATCAAGGTGGAGGTGGAAATTATCAAGGTGGCTCTGGGAATTATCAAGGTGGATCTGGCAATTACCAAGGTGGTGCTGATAACAACAGAGGATTTGGGAGAGGAAATTGGGGGAGAGGCAATGCTCAAGGGATGGGAGGTCGGGGGCCACCTGGTCCAATGAGAAATAGGCCCACTGGAATGGGTGGACGTGGTATCATCGGAAATGGTGGAAATGGATTTGGGCAGGGGATTGGAGCGACGCCTCCTTTGTTGCACCATCAAGCTATGATTGGTCAGGGTTTTGATCCAGCGTTTGGACCTATGGGGAGAATGGCGGGTTATGGAGGGTTTCCTGGTCCAACTCCTCCCTTTTCTGGGATTTTGTCTTCATTCCCGCCTGTGGGAGGTGTGGGTTTGCCTGGTGTAGCTCCTCATGTGAACCCCGCATTCTTTGGAAGAGGTATGCCCATGAATGGAATGGGCATGATGCCCACAACTGGTGTTGAGGGTCATAATATGGGAATGTGGTCTGATCCTAATATGGCTGGATGGGCTGGAGAGGAGCATGTTGGCAGGGCAGGGGAGTCTAGCTATGCGGAAGAAGCTGTATCTGACCATCAGTATGGAGAAGTAAGCCATGATAGAGGACCCTGGCCTAATGCTATGAAGGAAAAAGATCGAGGCTCAGAAAGGGATTGGTCTGGGTCTTCTGATAGAAGGTATCGAGAAGATAGAGACCCTGGTTACGAAAGGGACATGCCTAGGGAGAAAGATACGGGTCAAGATCAGGATTGGTCCGAAAGAAGGCACCGTGATGACAGAGATAGAGAGCGTGATCGTGATCGTGACCAGTCACGTGACCGTGAACGTTCCCGAGATCGAGACCGCGAACTATCCCGAGAACGCGATAGGGATCGCGATCGGGATCGGCATCGGGATGAGAGAGACAGATATGTGGATCATCATAGGTATATGGACCGTGAACCAGAATATGATGATGAGTGGGAAAGGGGGCGCTCATCCAGGACACATGGCAAGTCGCGGTTGCCGCAAGAGGAGGAGCAGCGTTCAAGATCACGGGATGCTGACTATGGAAAGAGGCGACGTCTGGCCTCAGAATAACTAGTTTGACTCTGCTTCAATTTCAGGCTACTAGTCCACCTCTGGGTTTGAGGGGTTCATTTGATTCTCCTTGGAGTTGTCATCTTGGGCATTGAATAGCTGTTCTCTGGGATATCTTTCATGGCTTCAAAATGCGTCATCTCCTGTTTGCTTCTTTGCAGGGGACAGTTCTTTTGGTGCATGGAATGAGTAAGTTATCTGACTATAGATTTTGGTCTTGACCCTTTGTGTTAATTTTTTGAGTGTAAAGTTGTGGATATGGGGGATTGAAGTATTAATTCTGTGAATGCGTACTTGGATTAGCACTCAAAATTTCTGAGGCATTACTTGTGCAGCCAGATTGCAAATAATGGGTCATATTGCTTCATGCGGAGATTCATGCTAAACATTCGATTGTAGCAGTCGCTAGAATTTTGTACCCTCCCATGTTACAATATGTTATTACATGCTTGGTGCTCCTAAACTGATGGATTGAGATTTCTCCATGAGTGGATTCACTTATTGTGGCACTGCATTGGGTGATGCCACGAGGATACATTCTCAAAAGATTGTGAGCTTCCACACTAGGTTATACAAGGCTTGGTATGCTTTCTAAGTTTACGGATTTCTCCCCTTCATATTTAAAGGCAGGACCAAAACAAAACAGAAATTCTGAAGTTGGAAGAGTGCCTACCCTTTCTGGGTACAACTAAAATTATAATTAGTGCTCCTTTTATTGGTCGCATAAGTTATAGTCAACATGTAGAGACTTGTGAAGTGTCATGATGTCATCCATTTTACCTTGTTGAACTTTGGCATTTGGAGAAAGCAGCTCTTTCAGCATTCTTCCTGTCCAATTTGGTGAACCAGGTTAAGGGCCAGCTTGCAAGTTAGATTTTGCACATTTGGTCCTGCAAAATCATAGCCTATAGGTGTCTGTTTTCTGAGTCCAATCTCGGTCAAACATTAGCTTTTATTTTGCCCTTTCCCCCTTTTTTTTTTTTCTGAAGGTGCTAATGCTGTAAGTTTTTTGCTAATGTCCTCTATCTAAGGCTTATGTAATCAGTATGCTTTGGCCTTCCAGATAAAACTGTTTATACTTGCATAGCTTCTTGTATCTTGTAGGCCTAATCATTTTCTCTGTTTGCTTCATGTGTGAAGAAATGGCAAGTTTGTGGATGACCTTGTCCAGTATAGAATGGGGAGATACATGGCCTTTAGTGTTGGGCGTGGGTTGGACAGACTCTTGGATCCTGAAAACTGCAGATAATTTTGTGAACTTGGAGAGGCATTAGAGTAGACAATGGAGGAAGAGAGCATGAGACGTTTCACTGTTGTTCTTGACTTGGTGTATGTGTGGTGAAAAGATTTGTCATTCCTTCTAGTGTGTAGAAGATTCTTTTGTTAAGTGTAAATGTACGAGATTTTTGTTTCCTTGGGTGGCTGGAAGTGCCTTCCCTTGAGGTTTTGATGCGTTTTTTATCGGGAGTACAGAATTGTATATGTTGTTCTTTTTGTACATTGTTTTGTTTTTCGAGCTATTGTTTTCTTGTATAGTTGGCTTTGTATATACATGGGTGGCACCCCCTTGGTGGTCTCTTAATGATTATATATTTTGACTTTGCAGAGTGAAATTTACAATTCATGACATATGTATGAATATATGGTAGTTTATTGATTTTCGTTGGTTGGAAAGGAAGAACTCGAACCAATCTTTGTGTGATAGGGTAAAGCTAAATACCAGCAACCACTTGCAAGCAAAGGTCTTGGGGGCCTGGGAGTGTCTGGAGACCTCGTAGTTCATAGGTGCAAGCTTTCTAACTGAGCGTCGTTATTTTACTTGGCAATCGATCCAGTTACCCCTTTTAGCTTATTCATGCACTATTTTAAGTGGTCAAAAACTTTGTACAACCTCCACTTGATTCCCATAAACCTGGTAAATGACATATACTTACAATCACGAAAATCATTAAATGCAATCTTGGACACAGAATTCTTTCATCTATGACTTCCATATTGGACAGCTATTGGACTGATTATGATAATAGATGGGGTGGTAGTGGCCAAATAGTGGACTGTGGATTTGTGTTATTTTTGGAAATTCAATTGGCGAGTTTGCCAGCACATTGGGATGGTGCTGAAGGATACTGTGCTTGGTAAGTCATAGTCTTGATGATGCTGAATGGAACTGCACTTCGATGTGCTGTAATTTAGTAAGGATTATATTTGATGGGTTTTTGGATTATGTATTTCAAGAAGAGATACTTGTGTCTTTGCAAACTTTGTGTCTGATCGAATCTCGCCATAGTATCTTTCCCAACATTTTATAGTGAGCGATGTAGTTTTCTAAGATTGTCATTGCACTTCTGGAAACATGGTTGTTCTCTTAGGGACCTGATAACTGTTTAACCTTGGGTGGTATGATAAGCCAAAATATGTGCTGCTTTTTGGATTTTTTTGAGAACTCGGTTACTGATTGTGCTGACTTATAGTTTCGCTTGTTTCATTTGTTCTCAGCTTGAAGGATATCTGGCGTGGCAATTCAAGCTGTTCAGCAACCCTTGGTTGTCTTGAAGACAAGGAGCACATGAACTAATATGCTAGAGATTTATTCCATGGCGTTTCCTCATTGCGGATCTTGGGGTGGACTTCTTATCTTAGTTGTTAAGACTTTCTTTCCATTTCATGTTTTAGTTAAATGTCACTATGAGCAAAACCGATGTTATGGATGATGGTTATGGCTAGAACATGCTGAAGCCTGAGTTGTGGCGGATTGTTTTAGAATTTACTGTGTTGAATGTGATGTAATAGGATTTAACTCTTAAGGATGTTGCTGATTCCCCTTCTCTTGTTTGGAGATTTTGTTGTATTACTCTTCTTTTGTATTTAGTTCCCTTTATTTTAGGGGTTTGGTATAACCATGTCGACCACACAATGTGTTCGTGTACAGTAAGAGAAATTTAACAGTTTGAATCCAGAAAATCGTTTGTATCCTTAGAATTCCCTGTTTGTCCATGTTCTTTATTGTGAACCTGATTGTATTATTTCTATTTTTGTAGAGGAATATTTTTAGATGGTTTTGGTTTTGCAGTTTATGTGAAATCTTTTCTGGTATATTTCGACTCTCGTTACATCAATAGTATGCTGTGTTACTGGATATCATCCTTATGGACCTTATGTTGTGTCAGCTGTGGGTCTCTATGGTATTTTTGCAGCTTTTCTGATAGTTCTCCGGTTTTGTGAATGGTCGTAAATGATAGCGAACCCAGTGTTCTGTCTTCTGCCAAATTAACATGGTTCTTGAAGTTAAATGGACTCCTTGTTAGTATGTGAGTATTCAGACTCAGATCGAGGTTGGACATAAGAAAGCGACGACTACATTTACCTTACGAGTAAGACGCAATACTAAAGCTACTTTCATTGATCAGGCCTTGAAAAGATATAACAGATGAAAAAATTGTATTTCAATTACTTGCTGCTTGACTGATGTTCCTCTTAACTAAAATTGTCTGAAATATGTTTGTTGCACAAACAATTTAAGCTTGAATTCGTCTTCTAATCCCTTCGAGGTCAAGTTTTTACGGTCTAGAAAATCGTATTGGAAGCAAACTCACTAAAATATGGAGTAGCTCAGGATTGACTTGATTGATGTCTGTTTGAAATCAAATCAAACACGAAAGATAAATCAAGGTGAATTTGACCTTCCGTAGTTAAGTTTGCGATACAGTCCACTTCAAAATCTCTCTTTTGGATTTCAGAAAGTGTAAACAAAGGAAAATGTGTAAGTTGATGTCGTAATTTTTTGATATTCTTTGCACCAAATTAAAGAACTCATAGCAATTTGAGACATTCTTTGCACCAAATTAAAGAACTCATAGCAATTTGAGACGGAGGGAACAAGGAGCAAAAACAATACACAATTTCAAATATAGAAGTGGGGCAACAAGGAGCTCACAAATGAGGCACCAGCAGCACCTTTGGAGAGGAAATGTTTCCTAACAAATGACCAGCATAACAATAAAAAATGTCCCCACCAGCAAAAAACCAAAGTGAAAACTAGGGTACGTTTGATTCTATATCCTGATAGCAGACAACCCGCGAAACTAATTCTGCTATGAACACTCCCATTCAATAATCAACAAGAATATTTTGCCAATTGTCATTAAGCTAAAAGATAGGAGAATTCCTACAAGCTTATGTTAGTTTACAAAGTAACTGCGATACTGCAGAATACCAAGACCCAATCTCTACTAATATCTAGAAAACACGTTTCACCCGCTGGAAATAAATTACAGTCAGTAAGCATTTATAAAAGAAAAGAAGATTGTAAAACATGATGTAAGTTGGGAATAAAGAGATTGTGAAAGCTAATAGCTATTCTTGGGCTTTTTCCAACTTGGCAGCCGGGCCTTCATGCATTTGGGAGGTTGAGTTTCATATTCATTGGCATCGCATTAATCATCTTCTTCACTGTCGTCCTCCTCATCTGCTAGTTTGGTAAGTTCATTCTGGATCATGAGCTTTATTGAAGACTTTCTGGGTGTGAGGTCTTTATTATATCTCCCAGCTGAAAGAAAGCCAATACAATAAGAAAATCCCAAGATATGTTTTTAACCTCGATTTAAAGAATGAAAGTACTTGCAAGGCTCTTTTTATTCAATAAAGTTGCCCCCATATGCAACTAATTAGACACATTTACAAGTCTCTATATTTTCACGAAATTGAACAAACTAATATGACATTTGTCTCTCCACCAGCCTCGTGGAGCACCAAATAAGGGGGAAATATGTACTAGATTTATAACGTTTTAACTTCGAATAATGAAATCCTAGGCTGTTAGAAAAAGGAAGGAAAAGGGGCGGGGGGGCGCCCATGGGGAGGCTACAATTTCAGAATGTAGCTTCAGTATGTCAGTAATAAGGGTGGAAGTCCTACCAAGTAGCTTCAGAATATCAGTGAAAGTTGCCTGCAAAACAAAGCACGAAAGATGGAACTTACATCATCCACCAAAAAACAACAGCAAATGATGAATAACTACTTGCTTAGCACAGGAAGAAAGAAAGGTAATTTTTTTAGCATAGTAAGAAGAAAAGAAACTAAATTTGCTAAGCCCCAAAACATGAGGATAGTCGACATTCTTCAATCACAATATGCTTATATCAATTTGCTTTCATATGTCATTCATGTAAGAAAGTGTAGCCAAAAGCTCCGCATGAGTTCATGGGAAAGAAAATCCTAGTATTGCAACTTGTTCCCCAGTACTGCAGAAGAACATTCTTAGAAATACTTCTATCCTCCAAGTCTCCACTGTGCACCTTTTCACCATATTTTTATAGTAAAGAGGCAGGGGATACTAGCTCAACGTTCAGTGCATGGTAGTTTACTTGGTATTCTCAGATAATTTTTAAATAAAATAAATAGAGGTCAAAAGTCTTACCGTGTTGAAGTCAACTTCTTTAAGAATGTCACATATAGCATTTCTGAGTTCATCATCGCTTGGCCTTAGCTTATCTTCTTTAGGTTTGTCTTTCCCTTTTGCGGCCTTTTTACCTTTGCAAAAAAACAGAAAACAGCTTCAGACTGTTGACTGAGCTGACAAAACTCTCCACCAGATCTCTACTTTTGCAATATTTCATGGAGACTTATGTTGCAGTTTGAAACAATATATCAACCCCCTTACAACATATTGTAAAATTAATAACACAGAACCATTGTACTAGAACTTCTGATGAGCAGAATATAAGTAAAGTGTGTGCAACGAAATAAGAAAATGAGTATTACCTGTTTTCTCCATGGAAGAAGTTTTCTTTGGAGCTGAGGACTTCTCCTTTACTACCTCAGTTTTCTTCTTCCTTGAGAATGTCTTGGGACTTTTTGCATCACTTCTATCATCAACCTCCGAAAGCTTTGATGATGACTTCGCAATTTTAGCGGGTGGACTAGATTTCTTTGAAGTTTCAACTTCCTTGGTTTTTGTCTTTTTATCAGTTCTCTTCTTCCCAGATGTCTTTGGACTAGCATCACTTTTATCATCAACCTCAGAGCGCTTGGATGATGATTTCAGTGGTGTTCTTTCAGTGGGTGGGCTAGATTTCTTTGGAGTAGCAACTTTCTTGGTTTTTGCCGTCCCAGCATGTTCTTTCTTTGCAGATAATTTTTTTGAACCACGTTTACCTTTAATCTCTTGTTCAGGCTCATCCTCAAATTCATCTTTGTTCTCTTCACTGTAAGAGTGATCAGGTACCTCATTTTTGGATAGTTCATGGACACCATTCTCTTCTAGTTTTTCCTCTTCCTCTCCTTCCTCTGACTCGCCTCCTGTTTCAGGCGAAGTATTTTTCTCTCCCTCTTTAGATACCTTCTCGGTCATTTTACTCTTCTGCAAAATAAACCACGCCAAAGAAGAATGCAAAATGAAGGGATGAACGATGAAGTAAGTAAAAATATAATCTGCCGATCTAATTGCACTGCTGACAACGGTACCTTAGCTGAGCTTTTTGATGGTGTGCTGCCTGCACTCTGTTTGCCTGCCCTCTTGCGCTTGGTTCCTTTACCTGACTGGTATTGGACACAGCATAGATCATATAAGAAGCCGGGAAAAAAGAGCAATTTTCTTGAAAGGAGCAGTTGATATTAAAGAAAACAGCAGAAGTTGCCCCTTGGGGTTAACCAACCTGCTCCTTTTCGGAAAGTAACTCAGTGGTTGTAGCCTGAGGGGCTGCCAAGAAATCAATCAACTTTGCAATAATATCTTCCTGCATGCACAAATAAACTCTTCATAATGACAACAGAACAGCACACCTTTTGAGCGAATCAGCTGCAATGATACTAATCAAACAACCCGTAAAGCAATTATATTGATGTTTTTCTTCTAGATGGTGTTCCAAGAAGAGTTACACGGAAAATCAATTTTTTAACCTGTATTTCATGTCACAGTCAAACATAAAAAGACTGACCGTAAGTGTGTGGCATGTGAATGCATATGAAGATGCTTGTGTTGTGTGTTGATCATCTACCCAGCCAATACGCATTAAGTTTAGGATATCAAGCAAGCATTTAGGGATAAGTGAGGAAACACTGCACATATGTTCCTGTTGGAAGGGAGGAACTTAGAATTCGGACAAAGTTACTGTCACCCCAAGACCCCAAGAAAAACTTTCTATGCCAAACATGCAAAAGTCAGATATCAACAAACCTTCCTTGTATTAGTCTTCACTGTATCAGCCTTTGCAATAGGTATGTCAAGCACATCACAGAATCCCAACAACTTCTCTTTAACACATTTGTCGAGTTTTTCTTTCATTTTGATCTTTTGCTTTTCCTGCAAAGACAGTGAAAGTATAAAAAAAAAAATGGAGAAAAGCTCAAATGTTTTGTTTGGTTACCACATGTCACCAATCCAAACAAGAAGTAGTATCATAATATCTAATGGAATGCAAAAAAGATAAATGCCCGAAATAAAAGGGGAAGAAACATTACGCAGAAAGCCCTAGAATCTCAAAGATGGATATTTTACCTCATCTTCAGTCGACACAAAGCCAGAAAACTGGAAAATATTGCTTTTGACCTGAGCTGCCTGCACATAGTTATGAAATAGAGTCAACAATAAAGTAAATTTTCTGATTTTCCATTTATGTTGTACTTTTCTTTGCCTACTTTAAATGGGAAACATGATGAAACAATGTTGAATACTCAACAAATTAAAGGAAGGTAACTATAACAGACTGAAGCATGCACGTTGTCAAAAGTAGATGAAGTTCCTAAGAGTTATGGGAATTAGCAGAAAATCAAAGCTTCACTACGTTAATGTTATGTTTCTAGCTCATTCCACTTTCAAAATAATACCTCCTAACTGGAGATTGGAAAAAAAACATAGACAAAGGGCGACAAAGCAAAACTACGATTCAAACAAAATTACCTTCCCCCTCCTTCCAAAGAGAATTGTATGAAGCAATTTCAAAGTATCATCAGTTTTCCTTTTTGATAACTTGAAGGCCACTGAAACAGATATCATGTTTGACACAATGAAAGGTAGTTCCGTTATTGAATTGAAATAAAGAGTTGTCAAATGCAACAGGATGTATCAAATAAGGGAAATGCTGAGAGTTTTACTAACTAGGGTACACCTACACTAGCAAAAAAGCATAGGGAAGGACACCTAGAAAAATGAAGTGAAATCGATTTCGAAACATTTTGTGTCGCACAAAAATAAAACTCCTCAAACCATACGTAATATTTTAAAACAGAACTGTGAAGCTAAAAATTTAAAACATTCCAGCAAGCAGAGAAAACTAAAGCACAGAAACTCAACAACCAAAACATTCTTTTCACTTCTAAAATTTTAAACTAAATAAAGTTCCACTTATTCCAAAAACACCCAATCATTAATCTTCTGAATGATATAACATGAGGATAATTTCTTGTCAACATGACCATTCCATGATCCAAGATATGTCTAGATAAGTTTTATGTAATACATCAATAAGAATAGGATCCTAAGCAAATGTTTTACAGGCACAACTACTACGTAAGCGTTGGGGAAAAAAGATTCAAGAGGTTTACCATTAGGTATATCTCTCAGTGCAGCTCCACGACCCTGCAATTACGAGGCAAGACGTCAACTACATCCCAAACAGAACTGCAAAAATTGCTCATTATACTAACAGTTTCAACCGCAAACTGGATGAAAGGAACACCTTTTCAATAAGAAATTCCTTCACAGATTCCATTTCAAAGGATTCAACAAGCCTTTCTACAGATTTCCTTGCCCGTACAGGGCGGTTAGTTGGAGAAGTCACGGGGGTTTTTTGCTGCTCCTCTTCCACTTTCTTTTTAATGCTCTTGGCTTTGATCCCGGGAGTCCTCCCTTTTCCACGCCCCTTGGATACTTTCTCTTGTTTACTCTCTCCATCCCTCTCTTCTTCCTCCTTCAATTCATCCACCTTCTCCTCACCCTTTTCCTCGTTCTCCTCGTTTTCCTTTGCCTTCATTTCCTCTTCCATATCATCACTTCTCGTGTCTTCCTTCGTTTCTTCTTCCTCTCCTTTACTTTGCTTTTCTTCTTTTTTCTCCTCTTCTTCTGTTTCTTTGTTCTCTTCTCCCACTTTGTCCACATCCATTTTCTGTGTCCCCGCTTTCTCATCATTTCTATCTTCTTCCATTTCTTTTACATGCTCCTCTTTTGTCTGAGGAACATCTTCAACCTTATGCTCTGCTGTGATATTCCCATCTGGTGCTGCCTCAGCAACTTCACTCATAGTCTCTTCTTCACCCATATTTTATCAAATACAACACAATTCTTTTCTTGTCAGATCCAACAGAGCTTAGACCAGCGACAAACACTTTCAAAACCATTAACTTTTAGATTTTAGTTCCTAACATAATCAAACACCAACCAACAAAGATAAAACAAATAAACCAATGAGTGAACCACAGAACCAGATCTTTCCACAAAAACCACCCGATCCCACCAAAAAGGGATACAGATGCATGAGAAAAATACAGAATTAATCATCTTCAGCAATTAAGAAATGCACAGAATTTAACCAAAGACGACCTGAGAACTGGAAAGCGAGTTGAGAAGAACATGCAATGCTTAAGGAGAAGATGAAACCCTACGCTGCAAAAATGCAGTCTTAACCACTTTTATATTACTATGAACAAAAACCACCCCATCCCACCAAAAAAAGAGAGGATACAGATGCATGAAAAAAAAATACCGATTTAATCACCTTCGGCAATAAAGAATTAAAAATTACAGAACTAAAACAAAGAAGCCCTGATAATTGGAAAGAGAGTTGAAGGGCATGCAATGCTTAAGGAGGAAAGGAAACCCTAAGATGTAAAAATGCAGTCTTTACCATTTTTATAATACTACGAACAAAGCAACAGAATTTGCAAGAGAAAACCACAAATTGTGAGAGAAATAAAGATTACAGAATCAAACCCAAGAAGCCCTGAAGATTGGAAAGAGAGTTGAAGAACATGCAATGCTGAAGGAGAATATGAAACCCAAAGCTGTAAAAAATGCAGCCGATACCACTTTTTTTATAAGATAGTACTATGAACAAAGCAACAGAATTTGCAAGAGAAAACCACAAATTGTGAGAGAAATAATAATTACAGAATCAAACCCAAGAAGCCCTGAAGATTGGAAAGAGAGTTGAAGAACATGCAATGCTGAAGGAGAATATGAAACCCTAAGCTGTTAAAAATGCAGCCTTTAACACTTTTATAAGATAGTACTAGGAACAAAGCAACAGAATTTGCAAGAGAAACCCACAAACTGTGAAGTGATTGGGATGAAAAGATTTGGAAATTTGGAATCTTACATGGGTTTTGAGCCCCAATATTTCGCTCTCTCCCGACTCCTGCTCCCACTGCTTGTTCTCTCTCTCTCTCTCTCTCTCGTTACAATATTTACAAAGGATATCGCGTTTGGAACATCGGCGTGGGATCCGAGCTTCAAACCCGGATGTAAAAACCGGGTCTAGTAACACGGGTACTGTTTTTTCATGCAGGACTTTTGATAAATTGTCCGGACAAGTTTACCAGTACTGTGATTAAATATCAAGCAGGTTTATTTCACCGTCCATTAGCGGAAAATTTGACTAATGAAAGACATGTATGAATTGACCTATAAGAATTGTTAGTGCAAGAGACTTTTTCAGGTTTATATTTTGATTAGAATAAATAAGGCTAAGCAAAATAAAATTGTTTGGGTTCAAGAGGGCAGATTAGAAAAGAAGCAGCTCAAAATTCAAACTTTTTTTACTACAATGATTATAGAAATATTAGGTATACAACCACAAACCACAATTCTAATCATAAATCCTCTCACATGCATGTAGGCCCCACTTTGTACAGGCTTCGTATTCTTATGTGTAGGATCCACAAATATGTAAGAGGATTTGTGGTTATGGCAGGATAATCCTGTAGTTGGACCAGATGAGGAAGCTCTTCGATAGGAAAAATGCTACCGAGCATCTCCCTGTAGAGCTGTGCCGAGCTGACCATTGCTCGGTTAATATTTGAACGTCGATTGACGAGATGAACGGCCGGATCGGCCGCTCTGCAGGGAATACTCGGCAGCATTACATTACTGCTCTTCCTACGAATTTAAGGTGAATGCATTTCACATCTTTATTGGAAAAATACAAGTAATGAATAAATCAAAGCTTCTCTTTGGTCCTAGGACATTCAAACTGTGAGATCCCGCGACTCTATTTTGATAATCTGAGCTATTCATTTCGTATAACACGCAAATCACTCATTTAAAAATCAACTTAACAAGAGATACATATTTATCTCATTAGGCCACATTTCCAACCAGCTTAGATTATCAGAATGAGAACTGTAGTGGTCTCCACCACCCGATTCACATCTTACTTATATGGCGATTATAGGTTCAAGCACATCACAGAGGTTGCTATTTGATCCTTCAAATCTGTTTCTTCATTTTCTTTTTCTTTTTTAATGCGAAAACAAGAGGCAAAATTGGCATATTGAAAAGGGGCTTTTGAACATTTTGTTTGAAGCTGCCAATACACGCAGCAAAAGGATTACTGGAAATTGGAACGCTCTACCTTTCAAGTAAAACACTACCAAAGCAGATCACCGAGGACTAAACATGCAGTTTTCCTCAACGATCACTCAAAACATTCGGGCCAATTTACGCATATACTGTATTAGCAATCAGGCAAACTTCTGTTGTCTTTAAGGGTTTTTGCCGATGGTGCGAGTCAAACCTACGAACTTGAAAGAATAAGTCCCTTACTTGCTGCTATGCTCCCGTTCAAGCAACAAGTTAGCTTTCAGCCAAATTGCAATAGGAAACCACTTAAACCCTGAAAACAGGTCATTAATCAAACCTTTTTCATTTCTATCTGAAGAAACTCAAGCTAATTCCGTTGTCCAAATTTCATGACAAGAAAATACCAGACTTCTATGGATGAATACAAGGCACTGCCCTATGGCAACTACAAAAAATGAGAGCAGAACAGTGATATCTTACATCAAGGAACTCTCCAAAGAAGATAAAAGAGCAGGACTTGATTTGACCTCAATCTCATCTGGGACCCAAAAACTCTAGTCCAGTAGCCGTGGGCGTCAAGCCATGATCAGAAAGGTATTGAGAGTTGCAAAATTTACTCAGATGCCTCATCCCACTATCACAAAGAATTGTCACGATCGTGTGGCCAGGGCCAATTGACTGTGCCACTCTTACAGCTCCAACACAGTTCATAGCAGATGAACTCCCAAGAAAAAGTCCATCATTTTTCAATAGAAACCTGATAAATGAAAACAAGTACCATCACAATCAGAAGCCTGAATATATAAACTTGAATGCATACACTACATGTACATAGCGGTTAAGGTAATGGGTGAAATTCTCCATTTTTCCTCCAGTCATGATGAGAATGGCCAGAATGAATGATCTCTCTGGGGGAATTTGAAAATTTTAACCACGGGAAATAAAGAGAGCAAAAATTGCAACACAAGGCAACCACAAGCCCCCTTGTTACATCATATTCACAGCAAACTAGGAATGACTTCCCAACTTTTCATGTCCTCTCGTGATCTGTGCGATGACCCAAGGAGAGTAATACATGGGTACAGAGTTTTGTGGATTACGTATTGACCTAGACATTTCCACAGCTTCCATATCTGTACCGCAGAAAGCGCCATCGAGTTCTGCCATCATAAAATTCTGGGTTAATCTGTTAATACCAATTCCTTCAGTTACAGTATCAAATGGGTTTTTCAGCCTCCGTCCTTCAGCCTCCTCTTTGGTGTACATCACTCCCCGTGTCACCTTGTTGAACAAACCAGAGCCCGGAGGATCAATAAGAAAACACTTGATGTTTGCATCCTTTCCCTGTAAAAAAAATAAACAAAAAAACATATGTAACTTCAAAATTCAAATGAAAAAAATGAAATATCTGTCAGCACAAGAAAACAACAATTCAACGACCTTCAAAAACCGGGAAATACCAGCTACGGTGCCTCCTGTACCTGCAGCTGCAATGAAAGCATCCAGATTACCACCAGTCTGTTCCCAAATCTCAGGCCCAGTACCCTCATAGTGGGCCCTGAAGTTTGCCAGGTTTTCGAATTGATCTGCAAAGAAACCGCCTTTGCAATCACTTGAGAAGACTGAACTTTGTTCCCCTCCCTCTGATTCATATCCATTAATCCGCTCTATATCTTCCGCATCTGTTTGTTTAGACTTCCTTTGCTTTGATGCCACTTCATTTGCTTCCAATGCCCTTCTCCTTGCCACATTGACATAATGGTCTCTGTGTGTGATTGACACTGGCCTAACCCTTTCTACAGTAGCTCCAAGGGCTTCGATTGTTTGAGACTGAAAAAAGTTTGGAGCCAACGTAGGGAAAACTTAAAAACAAAGTTGAACCCAGGAGTGCAAAAAGCATAACCAAATAAACCACTGGTTAAAGGAGGACAAGTACACAATAAGATCAGTAATTTAGAGTCCATTTTCGCTTTTCTGAGAGTTAAACAAGTCATGTTCCATGGCACTTTGAATGCAGCAGTGGAAACTTTGTACTTGTTAACTTAATAAGGGCCTGTAAATGGAAACTCCTACACAAGCCAATAACAAGAAAAGGCATTAGGAAACAAAACCAAATGTATACAATATACATACTTTCTCAATAGCGACATCATCTGGGATAACAACATGGCATTTGCATCCGTAAGCAGGAGCAACAGTAGCAAGACTTATAGCAGTGCTCCCGGCACTCCCCTCTGTAACTACACCACCTCGAGCTAGCTCACCAGACCCTAGAGCCTACATGTAAGTGATACAGGGAAAGGGTGGGAAAAGATCAGTAGTAACAATTTCAAGCCTTCTGCCGGACCTACTTCAACTTAAGATTTCCAAAAGCCAATAAAATGTTAAATTGAAAGGAGACAAGAGTAACTACTCTCAAACAATAAGATGCATACAATTAATCTTGAAATGCAATTGATCAGAGGACACTAGGGGAAATAGTGTGAAAAAATATAGACTGAAAAAAGAACAACAAACTTTTCAGGAAGGGATCAACTACAAGATTGTGAAAGCTTGATGACCAGCTTATAGCTTTCCAAATGTATATTCTTCTCATTTTCTAAGCCCAATCAAGCAAAAGCAAAAGCTTAATCTTATCTTGCAAAAACTACTTTCCCATTATCACATATTTCTGTTCACCATGTCTGCAATAATCAACTTAACCTAAAAAGAAAGCGAAATAATTGTTTCTCCTCCGTGACCACCAAAAAAAAAAAAAAGACCACTTCTACAAGGATACAAATAAAATGAGAATCGTTGAAGCATTTTGGCTTAGCTGAACCAAAACAACAAACGGCATAAAAAACAGAACACAAAATTTGAAGTTAAAATTTCTATCTACTATTTCTTTTAATAAGCCAAAAAAACCCACCTCTTCAATAATTTTCACTGCAACCCTATCTTTCACACTCCCTCCTGGGTTCAAGAATTCCGCTTTACCCAGAATCTGAAATACAACCAAAACCCAAAATAAACAACACCCATAACAAGTCCCAGCAAAACCCAGATGAAGAATAATCAGATAGAGTGAGAGAGGGAAAAGGGCGGGAAGTTACTTCACAGCCAGTGGCGTCGGAGAGGCTGTTGATTCTGATCAAAGGGGTGTTGCCAATGGCGTCAACGAGTCCAGTTCTTGATTTTGATTTCTTCTTTGTTGACGAGGATTTGGATCGATAGTTGGAGCAGAAGAGAAAGTAGGAGAGGAGGGCGGCTATGGAGGCCGCTGCGACAACGGTGCCTGTGGTTCCAACAAGTGCCATTTTGGCGGTTCGAACTCGAGATCTCGAGTTTTGCTTTATTCGTCGAAGTCAGTTAAAAATGATTTAATTTTTTTTTTTGATAGTTACGCTAAAAGGGTGGTTACAGGTTACTACTAACGCTTTTCATTTGTTGCGGCCAGACCTCGTAAGTTGCAGATGGCCGAAAACTTTGTGTGTTGGCCGCTAACTTTTATGTCATGGCCGCAATCTTTGACAGTTAAACTAAAAGCGTTATTACTAAGAACGCTTTTTCATTTGTTGTGGCCGGGTCTACAATTGGGTTGTTAAGTTGGGCCTTTTGGGCTTCTTGGACTTAATTGGGCTTGAAGTAGACCTTCCTTTATTTTAGGAAAGGGAAAATAACGGCCTAGAACGTGTTTTGATAATTAATACATGTCGAGAACAAGCTAAAAATATTTGTTAATATTGAAAATATCTTTGGCGGGTATTAATTATCAAAACACGTTCTCAGTATGTCTTTAGTGGGTATTAATTATCAAAACACGTCATGGACTGTTATTTTCCCTTTATTTTAAGTCCAAAAACAATTGAAATGGGTCCACATTAAGTTTAAAATTTCCCCAAAATATTTCTCTTCCAAAAGTCTTTGAGATAATTATTTCAAAAAAAAAAAATTTTGAACGTTAATTTTATAATATAACAATTTCTTGTAATTGTGACAAAATCAAACTTTTTCCCAGTGATTAAGAAAGCTCATTTTTGCTTACTTGGACACACCTAATTACTTGTGTTATGTGAAAATAATAGTAAACAAAAAATGAAAACAAATCATACGTTAGCATGCACGCTGAAAAAAAAGCCGGTTTTTTGAACTTTATCTTGAATAATAATTTAAAACAGTATTTGGATAGAAGTCATAATTTTTTACTTTTCCGATTTGTTAATACTTTTCCGATTCGTTAATCCACAAAAATTAAGCGCAAAACTGACAAATGCGAAAAAATTTGAATAAATACAAAATAAGAAAAAACCAAAAATCTTAGTGAAACTTAGCCTAATTGATAATTAAGTTTTGAGACGTCAAACCCTAATTTTTGTTTTTGCAATTACCATTTTGACATTAGTTATTTCTTTCGATATATTGTCGATTGATTTTCTATTCCGCGGCATCGATTTCCTTTTTCAAAAAACTACTGTAAAAGGTAAAGTCCAATTAAATTTGGGTAACTAAATAACATAGCCCAACAAACCAAAATAAGTTTTCCAATAAATTTTGGAACCTCAACACTAGATTGGTAAAAAAAATTGACGAAAAAAAGGACCAAAACTAAGAAGGAAAAGGATCCTCTTCGCTCTATGTTTTGGATTGGAGGAGACAGTCACAATCTGAATCGTTCAATACTATAATCAATAGTTCAAATTTGCTTAGAGATTTTTCGCTAGAAGAATTGAATTCTTCATGTGACAGATCCAAACCATTGGAATTACCTAACTTAGGGTCCAAATTTGGATTGTTTTTTTCGGTCCAAAAAGAATCTGATCCCACTAAGAAACTAAATAGTTCACTCTTAGAGGTCTTTAATCGAGGTGGACGCAAACTAATCCGAACACCGGTCATAAAAAAAAATGAAAAAGGGTAAAGTTCTCCCTCATAAAGCAACCACTGAAGAGCAAGAGAATCTCTGAATACAGATAAACAAGAAAAAAACATTCGCAACAGTCTCTCTCTCTCTCTCTCTCTCTCTCCAGGGAGACTGCATAAATCTAGCAGTGGAGTGGAGCTTAACCAGTAACCAACCAGCCACCCATCTGGATCCTCCTCCACCTGATCGATCACTTAAGTCATGGAGATCTGGACAAGGCTTCTCAAGTTGAAGTTTCACATCTTGTTCACCCTCGCTTTCTCTATCATGATACTCTTCCTCATCTACCTGGCTCCCAGATTTATCCATGTCCTGGCCTACTTTTGGCCCCTCTTGCTCTCTACAGCCCTGTTCCTCGTCGCCGTCGTCGTAATCGGCCAGACTTCGCCGCCGGCCTCCGAAGCTCCCGCTGAAAAAGCCGGCGAAGGGATCTTGGAATTCGTCGCTTCCCAACCGGAAGCAGTACAACTACTAGCAGAAGATCAATGTTCCACATCTGGGATTGGGAACACCATGTAAATGGAGAGTAGTAGGATTCCACTATTCCAGTAGTCATAATGTACTATCGACAGTGCTGTGGTTGCGGTCTGTCCTCACGGACAGTAGCTATGGTTAGAACCGGACGTTCCATGGTGGGTATAGAGTTTCTATGGTCACGCCTAAAAGGGTTGCTACGCCGGTCGTCTCCTCCCACCCTTTTTTCTGATAAAAAAAAAATGTACTATCGACATCTCTCTACCCTCCTTTTGTGTCTACTTGAATCAGTGTTTGTTTGTTTGTTAAACAAAAAGAAGTTGTTTTGGTTAATTGTGGTTGCATCTCTAATTAAGCTACTGAATACTTAGGAATTGTGCAAAAACCCAACATTATTCAGGGAGGCTCACTCAAGTTACAGTCTAGTCTTTCAAGTAAAATGAAGTTTTTTTCGTTTTTTGTTTTGTAGTATTATATACCTCTATTGGAAGCGATCATAGGAACTCTTGATCCACGGCGAAGGAGTTATTAGTCATTCATAGGTTTCAACCCTAGCTCACCAAAAACTTGAATAGAACAAAACACCTCTCAAACATCTCTAATCACAAGACTATTATCACAAGCAGATTCACCCTTGTAACGCTTATTAGTTGTTCCTCGTGCGTTGCAAAATAAGACCCATCATGATTTCCTATGACGATTTGAACAATCCATTTTGCGTATCTCATGCGTTTGTCACACCCAACTTTTATTCCACATTTGAATCTCTTAGATCAAGTCCACCATCATGCCAGAACAAAAATCTGGCATCAAGAATGGCAAAACCATCTTCTACCCTTGTGCCAAATTTTGGCAATGTCATTCTTGGTTGCTGAATTGGCATCGACTTTGGTAACCCATTCGATTTGTACGGTAAAATTAGACGGTTTGGTTTTGAAGTGGTATCAAAATGGTATCAAGCCGGTGTAGAATTGTTAGTTTTTGACGTTTTGACACTGTAACGTACTAAAAATTGATTCTGGAGATGCTATTTTGATACCACTGGATGGACTTCGTCTAGGCTAGTGTCAACCAACCCTATATGGGTTTGAAGTTTGCACTGCACCTCTCCAGCTAGTCTCTATTAGACGTGTCCTGTTGTACCAACCGGAGCTACTAGCTGACTGGTGGGTATTTCAACTGAAGTACCCATGTGAACTTTTATTGGATTAGTGGGGCCCACTGTGTAAATCAAGGCCCACAAAGTCAACTGGAGCTAGGTTTACTAGAACAATGTCATGTGTGTTGGTGCATTGGTGCACAACATGTGTTACTGGGCCCATCCCGGGCTGCGTTATGTTATATGAACCGTTTATTTTTTTGTCTTTTTGAGTAGATAGTCCATGTAGAATTTCAGGTTGATCGGTAGCATTTAACATACAATTTTTTTTTTAAAAAAAATCTATAGGTTGAGTTTTTTTCAAGAAAAATGAGTTCTGAAAGCATGGATATCAATGTGAAATCAATCTGAAATTTCCTAGTCGACAATGCAAGCAAAACGGAAAACGGGACCCAGAGACCCATTTCTGAGTCCCGTAATGCATGCACGTCACGTGTATTAATTGCGCACCATTGCACATCACACACTACTCTCCACATGTAATTGGTTGATGTTGTGATTCTTCTGAAATTCGCAGACTTTTATTTTGTGAGTACTGTTTTGAGAAAAAGAATTGGTATAGTACAATACAATACATGAAATTCGGTCCATGAAAATATTCATGAAAGAATATGAATGGTTCAAACGCTTTCATGTATCGGGTTTCGTGCATATATCTTACGGAGTATAATTTTTGTTTGAGGCGGAAAATAACAAGTGGCACATTGTAAATGGTGCTAGGCATTAGGCAATTAATGTCTAGACCAATAAATCCTATTCTCAAGAGCATTATATTTATTTTCAAACTGTTTCTCAAGAGCATAATTGATTTCTTGCATACTTCCATGTAGAATGCAACGAAAACTGCAGCAGCGGCACAGTAGTTGATGTTGAGTGGTCGGTGGATTTTGTTTTGGAATATCTCGTCTGCATTATCACATTTCTCGATTCAGTACACAGAATCCCAAACAAAATTCGACACTAAAAATCCGGTCAAAACTTAGAATGAACCTTTTTGTTGAAAGTTACTGTATTTCCTTTGAATTTTTTGCTTCTAAGTTCTAAGTATATGATTAAAGCTCTATATTCATTCCGATCGGATCATCTCATGTGACAATCCTTGTGAGTTCATGTGACGGGAAATGATATGTATTACATTTACAGTCTATTTGACCATCTTAGTTCGTTTTTGTAGGTCTCGATATACTTATCGCCTCCGTTCTGCTAAGATTCTTTAAAAATAAATAGCTTATTTCAAAATTTTAAACTTAAAAATAATGTATCTACAAAAATATTTTTTTGATTTTTTTGCATCGTTCAAAAGATCTCATCGAGAGTTATCAAACAAAATCCTTATTGCATAAAAAATTATTTCAATAAACCTTTTTTTTTTAAGCTTAAAAATCTCAAATAAGCTACTTATTGGGATAAGAAGCACCTTAGCTAAACGGAGGCTGAAAAATCAAATTGATCGAAGAATCATATTGATCCAAAGGAAAATGAACTGTCAGAGTATGACTAGAGTATGACTGGACATTACTATTGTAACAAATATGCCTGTGAGCCTATCTGGTCTAAAAGAAAATACGCTGTCAGAAGATGACTGGACATTAGTGTGGTATGTAACAAATATGGTTCATCCAATTATATTTTTTATAACTTTATGTCTGGCCGACCTCAATGTTTGAAATGTTAGACCTCCGTAAGAATAAAATTTGTGACGTCATGAAGGTGTACTTATTGCCTTTCCACAATCACTTGGCCTTTGAAATGTTTGACCTCCGTAAAAATAAAACTTGTGACCTCATGAAAAAATATACTTATTGCTTTTCCACAATCACTTGGCCAAATCGAAAATTATATATGTCAATTTTCGATCAACTTGAATTTTTGATGGACTATGGAAGTACCCACGAATGGCAGAATACTGCCTTCATCTAGAGCAATGTTGCATACTAATCACCAGATGCTAGACCACGAGGCAAAAAGCCAACACAAGTGATAAAACCCGCTATATGAACCAATCACATTTAAATAAAGATAATAAATTAAATTTCTCAAAAAGACCAGAAAGGTTCTCCACCTTAGCCCATATTTTTCGCAAGTATTCAGGTGTTTGATTACCTCTCTGAATCTGATCCAAACTTTAAATAGACAGGTATCTTACCTCTTTGAGATGCACTTTCAGATGCTTCTGTCGTGAAGTGAATAATAGTCATAAGGAGTCCCATGTAAAACAGTGGCGTCTCTAATATCTTCTATCTTCAAAAACCCAAGCATCAAAGTTCTCAGTGAATCATGCAAACAGGCTGGATACAGCCACCCTTTCTGTTGCTAATTACTGAATAGGAAGTCAAAAATCTTAGTCGTGTGCTTACTTGCTGCCTAGTTGATCGTATGCTAACAGCCTAACAGTAGATGGGGGTGCAGTTCGTGTGCAAAGAATTGTAGTAAATGTGATACTATCCTAACCATAAGTATTTCGTCTCTATGGAATCTAGGGAAATGATCATTTCAAGATCTTGCACACAATTCATTTCACTGATTGGAGACTTAATGGCAAATAAAGAACTTGTTCCTCAATGTTGAACCCCAAAATGTTGCAAAGGTAACATGCTAAACCACAAAAGAACTTAATCTTCAAGTTCATGTCGCTAAACTTGAATACTAAACCAGACAAGTAGTTCCTTTATTAGTTCATGTAAATCATGTCCAAGTCCAATCTTTGCTCACCTAGAAACAGTTTCCAAAGGCGTCAACAGATCTGGGGTGAGGCCAGTGTTAGAGGTTTGAGGGAGTGACTTCCAAAGTCTTATCATAGAAGCAAAACAATAGACTTGCTGCCATAGTACATGAAAAAGTAGTAATTGAAGCAGCCCAATTTTCCTTGCAATTGACTGAATGAACAATGTTGAAGACAGATCAACATCTTTACCATATGCACAATGTGTCTCGAGTTAGGAAACAAATTCGGGGAAGGTAAAAGTCTGAAAAGGAAATATGGATGAAAAGAGGCATTAAATATTTGTTTTTGAACACTTACAACATATTTCGAGTAAATTTTCTTCACACCTGCACATTTAGATTACCTTTTTGCAAAATTGTGCTTCTCACTTCGCAACTTCAGCTGATTGGGCCAGCGTTATATCAGTAGTGGACAAAGTTCTTGACTGGTCAACATCAAGATCTTCAAACTCTTCCATCACAAGTGAGATATCTTCTTGGTTGATCTTCCCCATCTCTTTTAGCTTGTATAAGATGAATTCAGCAGACCTATTCGAATAAAAGTTGAGGGAAAAAAATTAAAGACAAACGATACCCTTTTACGGACAAATTATACACACACCTAGAAACACTGTGGAGAACAACCAACAACTTAACACAGAGTTCAGAAAACCAATAGTAGTACAGATTGAACTTACCCAACAACTCCATCACCATCAAGATCAGCTGCCGCCAAATCCATGTTGTTCACCCTCCTGTCAAGAACCCAGTTGACCAGCGCCCTTTGTCTAGATTCAGTGTTTAGCTCAGCCACATAAAGGAAAAATAGAGCTAAGAATATGGTGCTAATCAATATCCAAAATATAGCAAAAAGACGCCCTGCCTTAGTTGAGAAGTTCTTATCTCCATAACCCAGAGTTGTGATAGTAGAACAAACACAATAAAATGCATCAACAAGATCCAGTTTCTCAACAGCTGTCAGAAAGATTGTCCCAACAACTATTAGCACCAAGAGAAGCGCAAATACCATAAAACACTTGTCCCTCACTTTGTTTGTTTCGATCTCCCTTAGAATTTCAGCCTGACCAACTTTTTCACGCATGTATAATGCTTTAACAAGTGCTGTTTCCTGCCTCTCCACTAAGTAATCTGCTGCTTCGCTAAGGATCAGTCCAACAAGAGCCATCCCTGTGAAAACAAAAGCACAAGCGAGAAGTTTTGTGGGCACACCAATGGGCACAAGGTCACCATACCCAACGGTCGTCATTGTCACAATACAAAAATAAACAGCATCAAGAAGTCCATCTGTTCTCTTCCCACCAATCCCTGGACTGATGAGGTAGAAGCAGCCTGTGCCCACACCAAGGTACATTGTCAAGTACATGGCTACTTTCCTAAAACTTGGGTGGATTTTACCCAAAAAGGGTTGAGAACGTGGAAGTGAATCGTTGCCATTTATTTCTGCGGGAGCATATTCTGGTAGAGGAGCACTTTTACAGTGACGGAATCTTCTCTTGGGAGCATCTTTCTTATTGGTTTGAGGTGTAGGATCTAATAATCCAGACAACAGGGGCTGTTGTGCAGCGTTATCAACCATTCTGGCAACACTGCATGTATTAATACTTTTAGAAACCTTGTGAATCACTTCAAAATCTGGTATGGGCCAGCAATGTTAGACTCTTCAAAATCTGTGAAGTAACCACATACACTACACTCAACAATGATGTAACTGTATGGAATCAAGTGCCCGGCATTTCTATAAGGCATTCACCAGACACCAGGGAAACATATTTAGCATTCAAGACTTCAAGTTTACTGCAAACTTATGCATAAAACTCCTCTATTTTGCTGGAAAGGGCTATGGCATTTGCGCCATGTATATGAAATTCACCTCCAAAAAGAAACGAAATATAGGCAGACATATTAATATTCCAGAATCCCCATATAGTTGACGTGAGAATTAGATGACCTGGACAGTTGGACGCATAGCAAGCCAGAATGTTCATGCATACCCAGCAAGAAAGTAAAGTTCTTTTCCTGAAACAGTCTTGCTTCTAGCACATAAATTGAGTTCCCTTACAATCTTTCTTTGCATTATGTCTCTAGCTACAACAGAAATATCTCTGTTCGCTTATCAAGTGAATTTAACTGGTTGCCGTTAAAGAAAAATTAGTTTAGCTGGTAGTGCTGCTCACAAGAGAAAGAGCCAGAGTGAGCATATTGAAACCTAGTATTGCTTTTCCTCAAGTAATTTAACAGGCAATAACGTTCCTTTACTAATCTCCTAGGGCTAGTTCCGCTCAATGGTTTTTCTATTCCTCAGTCGTCAATTTCATTCTTTATCTTTCACGATAATGAAATTTTCTTCACCATCAAAAGAAATCTCCCAGTTCCATATTCCCAAGTTAAATGCGGTTCTTAACATGAAATTTCACAGACGATACCGGTCTTACATGTATCTCCTGGTTAAATATTTCCAAATGCCTCACGAAATCATGCTACACTTTATGTGTGCATATCAAGACAACTGATAGATACAACCCAGTGGTCAAGAATTGGGACTTAGGCTTTTACTTCTAAGGTCGCAGGTTCAAAACCTCTCAGGTGCTATTAACTCTTTTGAAGTGAATCCATACGGAGCTTTGCTCCAACTTAAATTGGACTCCCGCAAGTAGACGGTGGAATTAGGCCCCCAGGATTAGCAGAGGTGCACCGTGCGCGTAAGCTAGTGGCCCAGACAACTGAGTTGTCAAAAAAAGACAACTACTAGATACTGAGAAAGAAATCTCAACTTCCCAAATAGGAAAAATGGTACTACCTCCGTCCCAATTTAATTGTCACTCTTGGGAGTTCGTGTCACTTTTCAATTGATTATATATTGTAATTTATAATGTTTTAGGTGATTTTGAAAACATTGTATTATAGAACAAATCGAGATCTATCAAACAAAATCCATATTGGATATAAAATTTATTACTGATTTAAAGATATAATTAATTTTTTTATCCAGTTAGTATAGAACTGGGACAAATAAATTGGGACGGAGGGAGTAGTAATCAGCTGTCAAACTTATCCGTAAATACATTTGCCCTGTCTGCTAAACCAAGATTATTCACACAAAATTCAAATTACAAGTTCCACCAGAAACAGCATCAATACCTGTTAAAGCATCCAACTCCAAACTAGCATCAACGTCCGTTAAAGCATCCAACTCCAAACTAATTGGCAAAAGAGTGGAGAGGCTGCCCAGGCTCATATACTAGTTTTGGAGGAGATAATTAACCGACGTGGGACAAATTCCAACAACGCCTGAGAGAGATACTATCAACACTTGATTTACGGAATTTTTAATGCTAAACGTCAGTAACACTGTTGGATAATAATCCAAAATCTTAAGACGCGCAGTTTTGTTAAGATTGCAATCTAACCGTGAAGAGGCATTCAACAGAGCGATTCAAATGAATTCCAAAGAGAATTAACAGCAGCATTAATACATACCATACGTTATATGAGAAAATCACATGCTTCTCTAACAAGAGCAAACGCCAGATCTAACGAACAAATTACCGAGAGAGGGAGAGTACCAGTGGAAGCAGAGTACTGTCACAGAGGTGGGGAAATCCTCTCAGAAAATTTTGTTCTTCCATTATTTTAGGAATCTAGCTGTCGTTGTACGCGGATGGCGGGCCCCATTCGTCGACACGGGGTTCTGATTAGATTCTTCCTCCGGCGCGGAAGAGTCCGGTTAGAGGCTTTTATCGTCGACCTTTTGCCGCGTCACGTGACAGTAAGACCAGCCCGCCAGCGATCCATTTAGCTCTGCTCAATTCGATTATTCGTTGGGCTGGTTTCGGCCTAGGAGATGAAGCCCAATGAGGCCCGCGGCCGAGTTATTAGTGGTCCTAGTTTTTTACACTTTTGATCATATAACTCAAAACAAATGAATTTTGAAAACTCGAAGCTCGTTATGCTTTCAAACTAAACTTGAGTCAGCTAAGTATGTAATTAATAAATTAGAAAACGAAAGAGGCCTGGTACGGTCCTCGATCTATGAAAGTGTCCGAGAGAGAAAATAGATGGTCCAGATTCACCACAGATGAGGTGAATCTGGACCATCCAATTTTTTTTCCGAACACTTTCATGGATTAAGTGTCCTGGATTCTAATACTTTTGAAACCAAATTTCTTTTAGGATAGACTTTTGTGAAAATCGGCTCGTTGAAATCTCGTTTAAAATGGGAAAATGACTCTTTCACTTGGCAACTTACCATTCTAAATTTGAAAGAAATAAAATGCTTAATAAATTCATAAACTCGTAAATAAGGAAAATAATTTGAAGATTCTGCTGGAGTTGACTTGTTTTAATGCCTCTTCAATTGGTCAAATAATTAGAGCATGTGCAATCCACTTGCCTTTTTTTTTTTTACCATGTATATATCTTTTGGTGGCCTATGTGGCATTTGATGACTCATTTTTGCCGTTATAAAATTGAGACTCCAACCCACTCCTCAAATTTTATTAATTCATTCCTTTTTAATTTTTTTTTGCTATTGTACTCTTCAATTGATCATTTAAGAATTCACTATATTTGAAGAGAGAAGTTTTTTTTTCAATATTACTCCTCAAAAATCTTAAAATATAGTGTTTGATGAGTGGTTTGGAGATGCTCTGTACTCCTATACCTAATCTTTTACTCCTATTATGGTACAAAATTTTACTTAGATATGCTTTTAAGACTACCATAGTGACTAAATAATTACTTTTCTGAAACAAAATAACGATCTATTACCTGCTTTGGTAGTGAAGATTTTGGAACAAATTGCTGCCAAATTTCAAAATGTTACCAATTAAAAATGGACTCTCCTGGTATGGTAATCCGGAGGTTTTGTATCAATAAATCGATTTGGTTTCCATTTTGTAATGACTGATCAGAACCCTCCAAACCTCTATAAACGCACAGACTTTTCCCTTTTTAACCCTAAGGCTAAGGACAAACATTGAACCGTTTCGAACACATTTATAACTGAATTTGTATCGCTCTGCATAAATTTGCATTGACATCAGCATAGAAAAGTTGCAGATCTAATTACTTAGTTGTGGTCCAAGATTTTGTACGAGGCTCATTTCGGGTCCCTGAAAGATAATTCGAATCGTTCAATTTTTTTAAAATATTACTATTTTAGGATCCCTGTAAAAAAATAAAAGTAAAATTTTTTATTTTTTTGATTCCTCTTGTCGACATGAATCAACAATCCACGATAGTTTGGCGAAAAACTAACGCAAATTTTTTTTTTTTTTGAATAAGGACAAAACTTTCAAAAAGTCTTTTTAGCTTGGTGGAACTTCACCTAATTAGAGCTCGTTTCAGTTTTGGAAAAAGTACTTTTTTTTGTCCAAAAACTAGGCTTGTTCCAGATTTGTGAAACTATTTTTTAAGAATGTTTGACCAAAAACGAATGCCGTTTTGGTCTCTGTTCCCCACGGCCTTTTGCGTGAAATGACAATACTGCTCTTCCCCCATTTTGTCAGCAACCCAACCTAGGGTAAAGTGGAAGGACAATATGGTCATTACATCAGTTACCTTTTTAAAAAAAGAACTTTGCAGGGTGAATTTTACTGTTCATTACCAAAAAAAGTACTTTTCTAAAAAAGAACCTCTCTGGAACGGCCTCTTAAAGGGACATGGGAAGCAACGTTTTTAAAACCGGACCGGTGAGCAAACCGGAAAAAGAAACGGGTGGATGAGTTACCGGATCAACTGTTATCAAACAGCTATTGAACCGTGATGTCATAAATATTATATATATATATAAATAATTAAAATAAGCATGTAAAAAACAAAAGTTTGAGAATATGACTGGAGAATGACTAGACATTACTATTGTAACAAATATGCCTGTGAGCCTATCTCGTCTAAAAGAAAATAAGCTGTCAGAAGATGACAAGACATTAGTGTGGTACGTAACAAATATGGTTTATTCAATTAGTTTTTTTATAACCGCATGTCCGATCGATCTCAATGTTTGAAATGTTTAACCTCCGTAAGAATAAAACTTGTGACTCCATGAAGGAGTACTTATTGCTTTTCTACAATCACTTGGCCAAACCGCTTGAGATATATATATGTTAATTTTCGATCAACTTGAATTTTTGATGAACTATGGAAGTACCCACGAATGGCAGAAAACTGCCTTTCATCTAGAGCAATGTTGCGTACTAATCACCAGATGCTAGACCACAAGGCAAAAGGCCAACACAAGTGATAAAACCCGCTATATGAACCAATCACATTTAAATTAAGATAATAGTAAATTAAATTTCTCAAAAAGCCCAGAAAGGTTCTCCACCTTAGCCCGAATTTCGCAAGTATTTCAGGTGTTTGATTACCTCTCTGAATCTGATCCAAATCTTAAACAGACAGTTATCTTACCTCTTTGAGATGCACTTTCAGATGCTTCTGTCGTGGAGTGAATAATAGTCATAAGGAGTCTCATGTAAAACAGTGGCATCTCTAATATCTTCTATCTACCAAAACCCAAGCATCAAAGTTCTCAGTGAATCATGCAAACAGGCTGGATACAGCCACCCTTTCTGTTGCTAATTACTGAATAGGAAGTCACAAATCTTAGTCGTGTGCTTACTTGCTGCCTAGTTGATCGTATGCTAACAGCCTAACAGTAGATGGGGGTGCAGTTCGCGTGCAAAGAATTGGAATCAACTATTAAGGTAGTAAATGTGATACTATCCTAACCATAAGTATTAATTCGTCTCTTTGGAATCTAGGGAAATGATCATTTCAAGATCTTGCAAACAATTCATTTCACCGATCGGAGACCTAATGGCAAATAAAGAACTTGTTCCTCAATGTTGAACCCCAAAATGTTGCAAAGGTAACATGCTAAACCACAAAAGAACTTAATCTTCAAGTTCATGTCGCTAAACTTGAATACTAAACCAGACAAGTAGTTCCTTTATTAGTTCATGTAAATCATGTCCAAGTCCAATCTTTGCGCACCTAGAAACAGTTTCCAAAGGTGTCAACGGATCTTGGGTGAGGCCAGTGTTAGAGGTTTGAGGGAGTGACTTCCAAAGTCTTTATCATAGAAGCAAAACAATAGACTTGCTGCCATAGTATATGAAAAAGCAGCAATTGAAGCAGCCCAATTTTCTTTGGAATTGACTGAATGAACAATGTTGAGGAAAGATCAACATCTTTACCATATGCACAATGTGTCTCGAGTTAGGAAACAAATTTGGGGACGGTAAGAGTCTGAAAAGGAAATATGGATGAAAAGAGGCATTAAATATTTGTTTTTGAACACTTGCAACATATTTCGAGTAAATTTTCTTCACACCTGCACATGTAGATTACCTTTTTGCAAAATTGTGCTTCTCACTTCACAACTTCAGCTGATTAGGCCTGCCTTATATCAGTAGCGGACAAAGTTCCTGACTGGTCAACATCAAGATCTTAAAACGTGACACCACATGATGAGATGAAAAAATTGAGAAAAAGAAGAAGAATCACATGGGAAAACCCACTATAGCTAGCCAGTCACCATCCATACGGACCATACCCAGGGGCAGGCCCACGACAGGGCACGTGAGGTCATGTGTCCCTACGCCATTTTTTTTTAAAAAAATTTCCCGATTTTGTGTGTTTGTAAATATATATGCTAAAATGTGCAATAAGTTGAAGTTGGGTGCAATGGTAAGCAACATCCTTTAAGGACAAAACGGTGTGAGTTCAAATCCCCATACTCCGAAGTTTTTTTCTTAATTTTTTTTTTCAAAATCCACTAAAACAGTTTGATTCCCCGCACTTGGAAGTTTTTTTTTTTTTTCCCACTAAAACTTCTTTCGCAACTAAGGTTTTCCCCACTCTCTAACGTCTCCAATCATTTGTGTAGTATTTAATATGAACTCGCATATTGTATTTGTACATTTTTGGTCTCCGAAACTTGTACTTGCACAGCTAATTATAGGAAAATAGATGATGAACATGTGATAATTTTGTTTTAACACATATAGCCGAGGTGTGCAAATTTGCTCAAGTAGCTTGTTATTAAAATGCTTATATACTTTCAAATTATTAGATTATCATGAATGTTAAAATTATTTTAGTGTGAATGTGTTTAACTGCAACTCACATATTACTGCGTTAAAAAGAAAATTAGTACCATCGCTATGTCAAATTCCTGAATCCGCCACTGTCTATACCCACGTCTATTTGTTCACACTTACTATTTCGTCGTTTGGTCCATGATATTATCACGTACGTAACCCGGTCATCATAATTGAAATCGATTTTGTCTGTTTTCTACAAGTAATTAGTGAGACTTTAGCTGATTCTGGTAATGGAGAGAAACTGCGAAGCAAATACAGCTTTAATTTTAAGGAACCACTCTTTACTCCCCATAGCCAGTGGTTCATGCGCAGGAGAGAGAGAGAGAGGGACACCAATTTTCTGATTCTATTCTCACTACTACTCTCTCAACGGTCTAGATTTAAGATTCTACTCTCTCTCACTACTATTTCCCTTCTCTCTCCGGGGTAGGGGTGATACCGGTCTGGTTTCAACCGGTTTTGACGTATTTTTCAGTTGAAACCGGTTATTCGGTTTGAAATTTTTAAAACCGGAACCGGTTGAGATAATACGGTCCGGTTTCAATCGGCTCAACCGATTTCGGTTCGGTTTATCCGGTTTTCATTCATTGGTCATATTTTGGGCCCAACGCATCAAAAAATTCACAATTCAATCACAAAAATATCAACCAAAAACCCATAATTCAATCCCCTTTTTTGGGCCCAACAAAAAAGGATTAATTTTGAATCCAATACATAAAAAAATTCATAAAAATATAATTAAGCCCATGAAAACAGTTATATATGATTGATTTTATACAATAAATATATTTATTAGACCAATATATAACAAAAGGATGGGTAGCCTAGTGGTAAAGAAAGGGGAGATCCTTCTAGCCTTTTAGGGTTTGATTCTCATCCCCTATGCTTTTATTTATATATGTATATATTATACATATAACAGGTCCGGTTTCGACCGGTCTTTAAAATACATAAACCGGATCGAAATTATTTTTTCGATTTATAAAAACTTATAAACCAGAACCGGATCGAAATTATTTGACTGGTTTGAAAAATTCGGTCTAGTCGGGTTTTTCCGATTTCGATCAATTTTTCGGTCTTGGCTAACGGCCCTACTCCCGGGTATTATAAAACGCAGCCTCATCCATTCTCTCTCACTACCCTTAATTTCCCTTCTCTCTCACAGTCTCACTTAAACAGGCGAACGCAGAACATGACTTCTCTCATTCTCTACTTCTCTCATTCTCACTTAAATAGTCGCCAGAGCAGCCGCAAACTCAAAAGCGTCTCTAGTCCGTCACTCATGTTTTAAGTTGTTTATATCTGACTTACAAATCATTTTAGGCATTTAATTATCTGTTTCAATCTTTGAACATAGGTGGGCGCCGCCGGAGCCGCCGCAAACTCAAAAGTGTACTTTTCATGTTATAAAAAGTTAGTTCATTACGAAAAGACATTCAATTGATCAAAACACAAGTAATTATATTTACAAGTTTTTGAATTTTTTATGCCAAATTAAATTCGTTATAGTGCGTAGAAATTTGGAAAATTATGCATGAAAGTACTTTGTTTTCTATCCGAAAATTGCACGTACATTGCACGAAAATTGCACGTACACTGCACGAAAATTGCACGTAGTGATTTTCTATCCAAAAATTGCATGTATATTGCACGTAGTGAACTAACTTTTTGGAAGCGGATCAAAAAAAAAAAAAAAACTAACTTCTTGGAACGAAGGAGTATATTGATTGATTGATTTTATATAATAAATATATTTATTAGACCATTATATAACAAAATGATGGGTAGCCTAGTGGTAAAGAGAGGGGAGATCCTTCTAGCCTTTTAGGGTTTGATTCTTATCCCCTATGTTTTTATTTATATATGTATATATTATACATATAATCGGTCCGGTTTCGACCGGTCTTTAAAATACATAAATCGGATTGAAATTATTTTTCCGGTTTATAAAAATTTATAAACTTATAAACCGGAACCGGATCGAAATTATTCGACCGGTTTGAAAAATTCGGTCTAATCCGATTTTCCCGATTTCGATCAATTTTTCGGTTTCGACTAACAACCCTACCCCTGGGTATTATAAAATGCAGCCTCATCCCTTCTCTCTCACTACCCTTAATTTCCCGTCTCTCTCACTGTCTCACTTAAGCAGGCGAGCACAGAACATGACTTCTCTCATTCTCACTTAAACAACCGCCGGAGCAACCGCAAACTCAAAAGCGTCTCTAGTCCGTTACTCATGTTTTAAGTTGTTTATATCTGACTTACAAATCATTTTAGGCATTTAATTATCTGTTTCAATCTTTGAACAGAAGTGGGTGCCGCCGAAGCCGCCGCAAACTCGAAAGTGTACTTTTTATGTTATAAAAAGTTAGTTCATTACGAATAGACATGCAATTGATCAAAACACAAGTAATTATATTTACAAGTTTTTGATTTTTTTATGCCAAATTAAATTCGTTGTGGTGCGTAGAAATTTGGAAAATTATGCATGAAAGTACTTTGTTTTCTATCCGAAAATTGCACGTAGTGAACTAACTTTTTGGAAGCGGATCAAACAAAAAAAAACTAACTTTTTGAAATGAAGGAGTATATTACAATTTTCTTTGATGCAATTTCATATTTTGAAAATAATTCTCAATGCAAATAACCAGGCAGTTATTCATTGATCCAAATAAAAGATCCTAACACCTTTCAAGAGCCTTTCAAAAAAAACACCTTTCAAGAGTATTACTACCAACAACTGGCTCAATTAGCCCAGGACCCAGGTCATGTCATTCTCAAGGATCCAATGATACACCTCAGTTTTATCCGGATCTGAACCCAAAGCCATAAAAGCTCCATGACCTGCGCTCCACGATAACGTATCCACATGACAGATGGCGATTCCGTGGTTGATCTTGATCTTGACTTTCATTTTCGGGTCCAATATGTCCGCTTCGTTGATCCAAACCTTAGGAACCGAGAGAGAGTACCAGTGGAAGCAGGGTAGTTTTACAGAGCTGGGGAAATCCTCTCGGAAAATTTCGTTTTCTCCTCCATTATTTTAGGAATCTAGCTGTTGTTGTAAGCGGACAGCGGGCCCCATTTGTCGACGTGGGGTCTGATTTGATTTTCCCTACGGCGCGGAAGAGTTCGGTTACAGGCTTTGATCGTCGACCTTTCGCCGCATCATGCGACAGCAACCCAAGCCCGCCGGCCAGTCTGGATTCATTTAGCCCTGCTCAATTCGATTAGTCGTTGGGCTAGTTTCGGCCTACGAAATGAAGTCCAATGGGGTCCGCGGTCAAGTTATTAGTGTAGTTTTTACACTATTGATAACTCGAAGCTCGTTATGCTTTCAAATCGAATTTGAAATAGCTACTGGAGTAATAAATTTGAAAACGAAATTCCATTGAGATAGACTTTTGTGATTGTCGGCTCGATGAAAGCTTGTTTAAGATGGGATCACCTAGCATATATCCAAGTTGTTAATTCTATTTGTAAAATTAATCACGTTTCAAACCAAGCGCACTAGTACCAGACTCATAAGTAGAGTTCTATTAGGTTATTACTAGATTTTGTGCACATTAATTATCGAGAACTTCAAGAGAGAAATGACTCTTTCACTTGGCAGCTTTCCATTCTAAATTTGCAAGAAATAAAGTAACTAATAAATTCATAAATGGGTAAATAAGGAAAATAATTTGAAGATTCTGCTGGAGTTGACTTGTTTTAACACCTATTCAATTGGTCAAATAATTAGAGCATGTCCAACCCACCCATCTAAATTTTTTTTTTTATCGTGTGTGTATATATATATATCTTTTCGTGACCTATGTGGCATTTTGATGACTCATTTTTGTAGTTTTAAAATTGTGACTCCAACCCACTCCTCAAATTTTATTAATTCATTCCTCTTAAAAATCTTTTTGTTTTTCAATATTGCTCCTTAAAATATAGTGTCGATGAGTGGGTTGGAGATGCTCGATCTTAGTACTCCTATACCTAATCTTTTATTACGGTACAAAATTTTACTTAGATATGCTCTTAAGACTACCATGGTGACTACTAATTACTTTTCTGAAACCAAATAACGATCTATTGCCTGCTTTGGCAGTGAAGATTTATTAAATTTGCTCTAGAATTTTGGAACAAATTGCTTCCAAAAATGTTACCAATTAAAAATGGACTCTCCTGGTATGGTAATCCGGAGGTTTTGTATCAATAAATCGATTTGGTTTCCATTTTGAAACGACTGAACCCTCCAAACCTCTATAAGCACAGAATTTTCCCTTTCAACGCTAAGGCTAAGGACACTCATCAAATCGAACCGTTCCGAACACATTTGCAACTGAATTTGTACTCTTCGTTCTGTGCCCGTAGAATTTTTGCATAAATTTGCATTGGACCATCACCGTAGAAAAGTTGCAGATCTATAATTACTCGATTGCGGTCAATCGGAAGTACACCATCTTCAATGGCGTCCTCTGCAGACATGGTTAGAAACACATGTACAATCTGTTTTTGTTTTATTTATATATATGGCTCTTTGGACTATCTTACACGTACGAACTCGACTGATTTCAAGATTTTAAAGTTGACGATCCAACAAACCTTCAGCGAATCGTAGAGTTTGGTATTTGCAATTGTCGTGCTCCCACTCGACCACCTCCTTGCGTTCATGTTCGTTCAGTTGCTTAATTTGTTTTGATAAACAGTGAAATTAATTTGCTTTGATTTCTATGCTGCAGGGATGTGTTCTAAAAGTAAATATCCACTGTGAATCGTGCAGGGTGCACCTCCTTCAAGTGCTGAAATCCATCTCCGGTAAATAATTCCCCCCTTACATTATCTCGAGTTTCTTTTTTATGTCTAGGGATGGCAATCGGGGCGTTCGGGGCGGATATGGGGAATTCCGTACCCGATCCCCGAAACCGAACCTCTACCCATATCCGCCCCGTTACCCGAACGGGGAGAGCAAGAAGAAACCATAACCGAACCATTCGGGGTTCGGGTAATCCCCGAACCAATTGGGTACCCGAACCAAATTACAATTGCTATGGCAGATCTAAAAATTTCGTCCGATTTCAAGTTCTTGGGGTGGGTTCTGATCGATGAGAGAAGAAAGAGGGAGTAATTAACAGAGAGAGAGAGAGAGAGAGAGAGCGAGAGAGAAAGAGAAGTACGTACTGTCATATGTTTGAATGTTGCCGGAGCGGCCGATCTCCGAAGCCTTCGATCTGTGTATTCGACCGAATATTTTGCTTGACAACATTGGAGAAGGTGGGTGGGGGTGTCTCATGTATGTGTGATTGAGAGAGAGAGAGAGAGAGAGAGAGAGAGGAGACGACGACGACGAGCAGCGGCGGTGAGGCTGCGATGGGCTGTTTGCAACGCAGTAAGGGAGGAGGGGGTGGGTTTGACTGTTTGGTATGAATCTGTAGCGGTCAATTGACACCCTAATTATAAATAAAGAAAAGGGTTATCACACTCCAGGCCCTTAAACCGTAACACATGCAACAATTTGGTCCCTAAACTTCTAGACATATGCACTTCGACCATTGGACTCCTATACATATATATTTCGGTTCGGTTCGGTTCGGGGATCGGTTCGGGGATCTGCTAAACCATACCCGAACCGATACCCGTTCGGGTATCCAAGGCCTCCACCATACCCATACCCACGGGGAATTTTTCGGTTATGGTTCGGGGAAATTTTTCGGTTATGGTTCGGGGAAATTTTTCGGTTACGGTTCGGGTACCCATCGGTTCGGTTCACTTTGCCATCCCTATTTATGTCAATGGATATGCCACAATCAAAAAATTATGTACTTATGAATTCAACAAAAAATTGTACGAATCGATTAAGAATTTGTCGATATACGAATAAATTGATTTTTCATAGGGTAAATTAAGAAATCATATACTTATATTGAACACAATGAACGTCTCAGAGTACTGGTATGAGACTTGAGATGTGTGGGACATGGTTCGAAATTTCAATATCGATTGCCATAACGGTATCGGTCACTGGAGATGTGACTTATTTAAAATTCTGCACAAATTCCGCACATCATCAGAAAAAATTACCAAACCATAACGGCATGTATTTTGTCTTTTGTCTGTAATGATCTGTATCGGTCATAAGGGTCCGTTACCCCGTTATGTATCGTTGTTTCGTATCACCGATACATATACAATTTTCCATTACGCCGTATGGGTACTCGGTACCCACCCATACCGATACATATCGGCCGAAACCATTATGTATCTCCAGTACATATGCAATTTTCCTTCACACCGCAAAATTGGCCATAAGGGTATTCGGTACAAACCATATGACAAGGGTACTCGGTTCCTACTCATACCGATGCATACGGTCAATACCGTTACGTATCACTAATATCTTCAATACGTAGTAAAGTAACACTGGAAGTATTTGTTTCTGCAGGGGTATACTCTGTCACCTTAGATGCAGAAGAAGGATTAGCAACAATTTCAGGGGAGGTGGATCCCAACATACTTTTGAAGGCAATAACCAACACTGGGAAACACGCAGAGCTCAAGTGGGTGAACTTCAAACGTCCAGCACCAAATCACTACGCAGGATCAGGTTATTACAACAACGTCGACGACGGATATTACGGTCACGGTTATGGTCACGATTACGGTTACGGCTCACACATTGGCGCCTATGGGCCAACGAACCAATCTTACTACGGAGGCAGGGAACTAATGCCCCCAGCTGAAGGAATGTACTGGGAAGCACCGCAAAACTACTGGCCTCAGCCTCAGGGATGGCCCCAAGTGACTGATCAGTTCTACGATTACCGACCCTCCTACGACTATAGTTCAAACTACGGTTTTCTGCCCCCAAGTGGTGCTCATTACCATTAATCCTGATATGTTAATTTAAGTTAATTAGGCTCTGTTCTGTTAAGATTTTTATTTTTTGAGTATTTATTTTCAGCTTTTAGACAAGTTATTCTCTCATAATACATTTAGTTAGTGGAACATACCCTTAGTTGTGAGTAGATTTCGAGGTTTTGGGGAAATTCCTTTTTGGAGTAGGGTTTGGGATGATGGACAATTCAGCGTGTTTACGGAAATTTCTGGGAATAGATTTTGAGTTTTTGAATTTGAATGAGTAGTCACTAGTGTTTGTTGAAAACTTTGAAACTTCAATTCGTATTTGTTGAATCTTTTTCCGAGAAATCGTAGACGTAATTTATATTGGTAAAAATCTGATATAAATTGGGCGGCCCATAGGCCTAAAAACAACATATAAAACGAAGCAAAGTACAAACAAAACGAGAAAAGCCGCGTTAAATTAGCTCAAGTGTCAGATCATAAGTCCGCTCAAGAAGGTGGGTGAAGAGAATCACTGTTTGCACCATAAATGCCCATTCCGTATCTGGGGAATCAGATCTGGGTTTCGGCTCTCGCAACCGATCGGTCTTAACTGAAAGTTTTTGTATTTGAAGAGCTTTTCGGACCAGATTAATTATATATTCTAAACAATGTGAAGACTGATTTTCATTTTTCTTGCAATTATGACTACCAATTTTTGCTGCAGATTAATGATCATATATATCCATCACACTAGTATATAGTACTTTCAAGAATCTGGTATCAATTGCGCGCTCATTAAAAGTTAGGCCTCATTTAATTGATATATATATCTATATAGTATATATCCCAGATCTGGTATAGCTATATGAGGACCTGGTTAATTCCCTCAATGGAGGGTACTGGAAACAGTATTGACCCAAGTACTGTACATGCCTTAAAGGATCACCGTCCAAGCCCTCAACTTGCATCCAGTTTTGTGATTTCAAAATGTACGTTTAGTTTAGTACTGTCTCGATCGGTACTGTCTCTATCTTTCATTATGCCCACCAATCTTACCTCTAGCGTGTTCTCGATCATTCCCGCACGCGCGTTGATAGTGTCGTTGCAAAGCAAGGTTCTATGTTTAGGAGTGTCTAATTAAGTGCGGTCCGTATCTTTAATTATGCCCACCAATCTTAACCATATATAGGGTGTTCTCGATCTTTAATTTGTACCGGTGATAAAAATTGACTCATGCATATCGTCTGATTCCTGATACATATTGCTTTGTATCTGATTTTTAATTTGTCTGGTTCACAACTGTAACGACTAATACTTGGGCGACTGCTTTGAGTTTGCGGATACTAATTCTAAGAAATTCAAGAACGCAACATCCAATTGCGATAGCTAGTTATTGTGCGATAATCCCACACCCATTTGGAGAGAACTTGCTTTGCAATGTTGTAAATCGATTATCGATCGATCCACGTAAGTAGGATGAAAAGGAGATCGAGGTCTCTATATCATAACCGTACTAACTAAGTCGAAAGAGGTACCATGATCTCAGGCCACCTAAATGTATTATGGAGTATTCAATTTCAGAAGATGGCTATACATATCAATCTCTTTCAACAAAAGGATCATTTATACTTTGTGTACAAGATATGAGAAATCTTGAAACTGGGTTGTTTTTTTACGCAAAAAAATGTTAGTGACATCCGGTCCATGAAAGAAAATAAATGGTCAAGATGTGAATCTAAATGGTTTCATAGACCGAGTGTCATGTACCGTATCACTCTTCTTTTTTACCCTCCGAGTTTCTAAGGAGAAAACATGACAAAAAGAGATTTAAAATGCCCAAGTTGAAATCCCGTATTAGGAACCTAAATGCATGGACCGGGGCAATCGGGCTAGATAACGGTTATGTACATAGTCACACTTAGATACAATTAGGTTGTGAATTTCAATTCTAAGGATGAAACCAAGAATCCAAAATTTGAGCTTCGAAATCATTTAATTTTAGCGTACATGTTCCTAGGAATCAGAGGAATGAACTTATTTTGATTTAGGACGTGGGAGGCTAGGATTCGAGTGATACATATCAAGAGAAGAAACCTACATAAATATGTGGTTTTGAAATGGTCCAGAAAACCACGTGACGATACTCCAGACTACTTAATAATTACTTTACTCGAAAGGTGGCATTAGTTGAAGAAGAAAGGACCATGTTACAAACATCATGCAAACGAGACCAATTTTACATGTCTTTCAAAAATTACTCAAGTCATCAATCATGACTGAATTTGAGCTCCTATCCTGATTTCTTCATGCATCCTTCTTATGAATTCATCACATTTCTTGTTTAACTCTTCCGTACTTATTACCAACCCATTCCCTCCTCCTTCTTCCATTCCAAACCCAATAGCGCCTAACTTATTCTCTTCTTCTTGTTCTATAATATGCACTTCACCTTCTCCTTCTTCTTTTTCCTCGGCTGTTGTGATCAAAAGTACATTTTGTTCCTCTCTTTTTTGCTCCGCTACATTTTGTTCTGCTTGCTCTTTTTCTTCTGCAGTAAAGTTTGAAGCTTCAGCTTCTTCCAAGGAATCTTGTTGTTCTTCTTGTTCTTGTTCTTCAACTGATGCTTCTCTCTCAAGCAACGAGTCTGTCGTCTCCCCCGATGAGCGAAAACCCTTTCTGTCTCCAGTCTCGTTGAGTAACGGGTCGTTGAGCTCATTTTCGGGTGAGAATCGGATGAAGAAGCCTGATGACTTAGCAAGGAACACTAGGATTCCATTGCAAATTAAGAAGATGCAGTTCTTGTCCATTGCATGGCTTAGCAGCTTGAAAGAGAATGCAGAGAAGTGTAATAAGCCAAAAGAATTGATGAAGAAAGAGTGCCATAATGTTGAGTAGGAGGAGAAAAAGAAGGAAAACAAAGAAACTGCTAGCAGCACTAACTTTGTGACCTTCTTAACAAATTGGGATGTAAGAAACTGATTCAGAGTTTGATCCATTCTCTCTCTCTCTCTCTCTCTCTCTCTCTCTCTCTCTCTGTGTTTGTGTGTAGAGAACTCAGAAATTATATATGAAGAGTATGGAGGTTGTTCTGTGGGGGGAAAACGAAGGTTCTCTTCATATATTTATAGGAGAATAAAAGTGGGAAACTTGACTATAATGCCCTGGGTTAGGTTAGATAGTGAGGCCAAAAAGTATATCTTTTTGTGGTTTCTTAGGGGAGGCAAATTTCCCTAGAGATTTGGGAGTTGGGTTTAATGGTTGCCACGTGGAGGGGTATTCTGCATTTTACTACTTTAATTTGTAGGTACGAAGGAGTGATCTTCATGTTCACCAATTTTAGATTTTGACTGCTTTTTGGTTTGATTTCGGGACCTTTGTACCAAAAAAAGAAAAGAAAAGGATTTAGGGACCACAAATTAAAGAGAAAAATCATTAAGTTGGTTCAATGGTACTGTAGTTTAGGCCTGGTACGGTTCAGGATACTCGGTTTATAAAAGTGTTTGGGATTGTGAATCTGGATCATCCATTTTCTTTTCCGGACAATTTCGTGGACGGAGTGTCCTGGACCCTAAAACTTTTGATTGTAGTTGCACTTATGATTGAGTTCAATTACTATGAGTAATAAAGTTGATAATTTCGTTAGAATTGAGATTAAGATAGTGTAGATTCTTCTCAATATGATAAAAAAAATAAAAAATTATGAATGCTTCAATTTGGTCCCTTTTATATGTATGTGCAAATTAAAATATATATAGATGATATATGTCTTTTTATACTGATGATATATGTCTTTTAATTTATATGTTTTTGTAACATATACAAAAACATGAAGTGTTTGGATCAAGCATTTACACACATCGGATGCCATTGATTCTATCGAAGGCACACTCGGTTTTTTTTTTTTCTTCAGAATTTTTGAATGGCTCGGATCGTCAGTCCTGTGGCCGGAGTGGGATCCCTTTGGGATCGGGAACTGTACCACCGCTCATCTAGAATTTGTATTATTCTGCTCTGATCAATTTGCTCCTAATGGTGAATCATCATTAGAATGATCCAGTTGGAAACTTTCATGTTAAAATAACCTAAATACATCCCTTTTGTTCGCGTTCACGTTAATGGCAACTTGTTTTCTGCCAAACCTTGACTTTATGTTAACACGTGTAAAACTTATTGGGTTTAAATCAGTTTTTTTTTTTAATAACCAGATGTCTGGACCAGCTTGCGTGCACCTTGACTAATTTCGGAGTCCTGAAGGTAACGACTGGGCATAACCCCCAGCTAATGACTCCAAAGTTTGAAATGTTTAACCTCCGTAAGAATGAAATCTGCTCATGGATTATTTGCTTTCTCACAACTACTTCATAAAATCCCTTGGAGTTGGGTTTAAATCAGTTATCAACACAACAAAACCTTTACATAGCTTTTTTCCCCACTAAAATGCCAAACACTAGCTTAGCGAAAAAAAAAATTTGCCAAACACTATACTATAAGCAAATCTAAGGTTCCTAGGCGGCTGGGTCTAAGGTGTGAAGTCACATATTTTGCATGCGTGAGTGGGAGCGTGAAAGTATATTCAAAATGCATTTCAACCTATTAAATTCGTGAGAGCTAGGACTGAGAGTATAAGCACAGTGCAAGAATTCAGAACACGGGTGCATGACATTTTGAAGGATCATATGACTAAAGGCGTGATTTTAGGGATTGAATTTCTGTTTTACTCACGTGGGCTCCCCTTCTCTTGGAGGCCCAAATTGGTGGGTTCAAAATGGTGTGGGTCCAAAAGTTACTGTAATAGTTTAGTGGGTTGATTACATGGGCCGGACCCCTATATCGTTTTTTGTTTGCTGTGGAGAATTTCAGCCCGTGGCTTATGTATACAGTGGTCCATTTGCCTTGTTTTTTTCCGACGGTCAAGAGTGTCCGATCTAGCTTATGCAAACTTCGACTTACTCCTTCTCCACTTCGGACAAGGACAAAAAATTCACGCCGAAACTAAAGAATTCACAAGTAATTACTTTCTTACGGTTTGATTTCAAGAATCGAGCCATGAGCAATTGTGGCTAACCTACCGAACTAACCATACTGGAGGTAGTGGCCCACATTTACAGGTGCGAGTCCCACTGACTTGGTAAGTCATCATCCTGTGTTTTTTTTTATTTGGTTGCACTTGCAAGTTGCAACCAACGCAACCTTCTTCTTTTCCCCTTGATGATTTTTATTTTATCACAACCGTACACGTGGTTCCCAAAACCACGTTAATTTACAACCTAGAGGCAACTAGGGCAAACCCTAACTTATTTGACCAGCTTTTCAACTCTTCCATAATCATTCCGTTCCCCTAAGGAAAATAAGTACTCCATATTTATTTCTTGAATTAAAGGTGATTGATTTTATCGTGAGAAAATCACTTGTCTCATAAAGTGAAAAACAAGTACTTAAAAAGTAAAAATCTTAATGAAACAGAGCCTAAGATATCCTTGCACAAACATTTTACAAATTTTCCCATTCATGTGGATGTACCACATTCATGGGCTACTCCACATGTTTTGCCATGAAAGCGAATTAATGTAGTTCCACATCAGCGTGTGTGCGTTTGGATGTGTAAAATGACTAAACGAACCCCACATTTTTGCGAGTGTATGTGTATTTTGGCGTGTAAAATGGGTGTGAAGCTAGAAGGATTGTTTTGATGCCCCGGTTTGAATTTTGCTGTGAAATTGTGAAGAATATGGTTGGAATGGAACAAATCCTCATCAAGTGGGGACAATTGATTGTTAAGGAACCATGGGCATTTCTCCATTTCATATAGCATCATCCATTTTATTGGACGGAGAATTTATCAAAAGAGTAAAAAAAAACACAAAATATTGCGAATCTCAAGATATTTGGCCAAGTGAGAATGAGAAAAGTAATAAGTGTTCGTTCTCAACGAAGTTGCATGTTCGAATTCTTGGCCAAACATGGCATTAGAGGGTTTACCCAGTCGTTAACTTTAGGATTCCGAAATTAGTTGAGATGCGCGCAAACTGACCCGAATATATTATAAAAAAAAAAACAAAAAAAATGTTGTGAATTCAAGAAAGAGTCAGAGGACAATTGGGTGGGTTGGGGGCTAGGGATATATGACAATTGGATTGGAAGTGTGGGCCTTTGAGTCAATACCAAAAATCAGATAAGTTAAATAATTCATGGGGCATGATGCCGTAAGAATATTTGGTCAAACAAATTAAAGTAAGAGTTAAGAGTTAAGGAAAGCAAATTGATATTCACACTACCGTTTTTGTCTACGTGTACTTTAATTTTTTTGTCTTCATTTATATAGAATTACAAAACTATCCTAAATATATATATTTTTCACACATGAAAAGGATAATCATGTACTTTTACATCGCTACAAACAAAAAAAATAGCGTATTTTTTGGATAAATAAAGGGAACGTGAAAAATCAATTTCTTTACTGAAAACAACATATATGAACGAAGGAGTGGTGTTCCTTGATGCAAGAGGTTACTGGATTATTGGTTTCTGAGGGAAGTTGGAGGATTGCTCAAGCTTGGAAGTAGAATTTTGGGGCTTGTTGAGAAGTTTTGAGTAGTTTCGAGATCAGAATATGAGAATCTGAAGGAGGTTGTAGTTCAACCTGATTCCAAAACGGCGGTTCAAATGGTTAATGGGTCCTCGTTATCCGAATGCCGAGCGCTACGGAAGAAACCGGATGGAAGGAAATTAGAGCTAGTGCTGAATTTTCTGTATCATCGTAGCTTATTTATGTAAATTGGATGCAAATAACGTTAGTTTAGGCGGACCTATTCACCCACTTTTCAAAAACGAAAATGAAAGCTCAATCGGAAAATAGTTTAATAAGTGGGAAATAGGGAAGAAAAAAGGGTTTGGTGGCTGGTCCAATAGGTATATTGTACGAATGTGAATGTCTATCAGTTTTGTTACTAATTGGAGAGGACCAGGGACGGATACAGGTGGGGGTTCGCGGGACACGACCCCAACTCGATTTTGCAAAATTATAATATTAGTTTTCTTGAATATTTTAATTTTACCCGATAAATTTGTGATAGTATTTCAATAAAATTATTCTAGATTTCCATTATGAGGATACTTGTTTGATTTGTGTCTGAGTGCTAAATTTTCACACCATTTTTTGTGCAAATACAACCCTTTCTGCTAATTATAAGATATATTAAATAAATTTATTCATCAATTTGTTATTTTACCAGCCAAAAATGTATTATTTGAGGAATTATAAACGTACATGGTAAGTTTACTGTGTGGTGTGCCCCTACTAAAGCAAATTTCTAAATCCGTCTCAGTATAGAACTTAGGTGCACTGAATGATTCCAAATTTTGCATTTTTTGTTCACATGTCTATAGTGCTACTCGTCTCTCGTAGAGTTAACCACATCGTGGCCTTTGTTGAATAGTTTTCATTGGATTTATTGAGAGGGGAAAGAAAGAGGAAAAAAAAACCTCCGATTGGTGATGGGTACAAAATACTCCATACATGGAGAGAGGCCGATTACAAGGGGGAGAACATGGAGAGATGGGGGAACATAACAAAGTTAGGGCACCTATTTATGCGGCCAAGTACCCTTAAATGTGGAAATTCATTAACCTCATCATCACTACAAAAAGAGAAGAAGAAGAATTCAGCACAAATTCAATGTTCTGTGGATTTGGAAGCAATGACATGTTAGTCAGGACCAAATTTAGTTGAAACTTTTAAGGCCGTGTTTTTGGGACCTTCGTTTTCTTTCTTTTGTTTTTGTATTTATTTTTGTTTTTTCATTTGTTGTCTTTAGTTTTAAATAATCGAACGGATGTAAAATGTAGAATGTATCGAATTTAATGTTTCTATATTTTATTTATTATATTTAATATTAGTGCAGTCAATATCGGTTGTCTTTCTATATTCTTGAATTTCCAAGTTTATCTCAAGATAACTACTAACCAAAATGTCATTATGGGCCCACCCTAAATTTAACATTTACACGATTAGAGACCTACGGCTAAGCTCTCGCTTTCTGCTCTTGTTATCGCGCTCTGAGCTCCAGTTACGAGGATTGCATGCGGCAAAGCCCGTAATAAATAAGAAAAAGGCGGCAGAGTCTTACCGACTAGACTAGATATGGATATGTTCCTTACTTCATTTTGAACGCCTAAGATCTTTCGATCATTTGTCAAATTAATACTCCAATACTTCTGTGGTAAAATCATACTTCTTGTTGTCCATGTATACAAGGCAAATACCATGAAATAAAGTGACATAGTTGAACCAATTTGATTTTACTCATGGTTGATTTAGATTAGCGTCTCTCAACAACTAAAAGGTCTTTAGTGGATTCAGGAATTCAAAATCGATTGGTATGATGAGAAATAGTGAAAGGGATGAGAATTCTTTCATCAGTTTGAGAAATAATACGTGTGAAAATGAGAGAAATGACGGAAAATACAAGATTAGTAGTAGTATATATCTTATTGGTTCGATTTTTTTTACATCTTACATTTTGATTAAGCCTGTTTTTTTTTTTTTGGGACAAGAGACAAGTTGCTTAAACATGAAGGGGAAGTTGGGAACTTTGACTCAAGTCCTTAGCGTCTCAGCACTAACTCTCAAAACTTTTTCTCACCTGTGGGAAAGGGGTTGTTATGATAATTCCCACCACTTCTCCTACCGCCTACCAGTTTTCCTCCTCTCTTTCTTTCTCTCTCATCACCGGTTGCATGGGATGTGAAGTTCCAAAAAATCTGCAACTTTCCAAGACTCCAACTTGCCATTTTTATGGCTTTCTTGAGGTACCCATCTTCTCGTGTCTCCACATCTTCTCTCTCATCCTCTCTTTCCCTCTCCTCAAAATTTCCCACTCCAAAACTCAATCAAACCTTCTCTTCCCCCCTCTTTCTTGAACAGACTGCCTCTAGTTTTCTGTTTCCAGGCCTCTCTTTGCTTTTCCACAAGTAGGTTTCTTTTTCAATTTCTTGATGATCTTTCTGAGGTAGAAACTCCAAAAGTCACATCTTTATGTATCTTGGAGATTTCAAAGTCAAAACCCAAAACCCATTTCTTTTGGTTAGGGTTTCTGATCTTTTTGTAGATCTCCCAAGCCAAAGGTTTTTCTTTGGTTCTCATAAGTTTTTTCATATACCCAACTTTATTTTCTAGAATATTTGTAGTTGGAGGTGGATCCTAAACTAGCTTTGTAATTTGGGGGCATTTTAGCTGCTGTAATTAGGTTTTTTCTTGTAGTTCTGACGTCTTGTTAAGCCCAATTGATGGTTATTATCCAAAACATGGCTGCAAATGGGCACTGTTTCGTGGAGTGGAAAGAGCAATTTGTTTCAAAGGAGCGGGGTAACCGTGTGGTTCACTACTTTTTGAAGGATATTTCAGGGGAGTTCATTCTTGCTGTTGTTGGCACTGAAAGGAGTGTTAGGCACATGTTCTATGTTGTTTCTGAGGAGTTCTTGAATGTTCAAGGGGCAGACAATTCGGTCCATGCCGGTTTCAGGTGGAGATCTAGGAGAGAGGTTGTTAATTGGCTCACATCTAGGCTATCGAAGCAGCACCGGCACAGCAATCGGTCTAACAGTATGTTTCTCCTAAATCTGTATCCTCGATGTTTATGTTGATTTCCCCACCCCCGCCCCCCTTCTTTAAGGCAACCTTTGGTTGTCTTCCCCTTGTACAAATACGCAAAATTATCACTATCATAATTGCGAGGACCTCTAATAGGAGAAGTGCCGATGTGTGTTGAATGGGTACACAATTAGTTTTACCATAAAGACTTGTTGAGTTATGTCTTGTCATGCCGTGGTCAGGGATTTGTCTCGCATCCCCTTTCCCACGTTACATATGAAGACTATGATACCTTTGCTCTATCTTACTACTCGAAACTTGTTTATTGATGCTTGTCCTCAATTTGGGATGTTATGACTTGAGATTTATATCTTTCCACCTTGTACACGTAGTGTTCTATGGCTTGATCTCGGGGAACATCTGCAGTCTTATCTTTTACCGTTTCAACAATCAGTAAACGTGTCATGTGTCCTTCATGGTGTTCAAACTTTTGTCTACTTGTGAGATTGAGAGCATGTATATAGGAATACTATATTTCTAGTCTTTCATTGTTTTGAACGGTGTAGTTGGATAGACGTAACCCGTAAATATCGAGCTTACTTTTAATATCTGTCAATCATCTCAAGAATCAAGCTGGAGATTGTGAGTGCTATCATTCTGTAATACTGCAGAATTTGCTTACACAAGCCCTTTGTAGCCACTCATTGTACTTGGAATTAGTCTTGCACTGTGTTGATCTAGAGTGGCTAAAGGAACTTTGAAGTAGAGTGTTTCCCATAGGAAAATAATTTGGAAACGAAGACCTAGTGATTGCTTGTGGTTAAAGATCTGGGGTGCGTCAATAGATTCTGATTTCTTCAACGTTCTGAACCACTATTATATGGATTCTGACTCTTTTGTTCATCGTGTTCTAGTTGTTTTCAGTGTTGGGTTCTTATTTCAAGTATTGATACCAGATGATGGGATATCATTTGTGTGAGATACCAGGAATAATGCGATGTCTGCGATAAAGACCTTTAGTCCAAGATCACTAGTTGTGGAAGTGAAAACCAACCATTGTTTGTGTGCAGTCCAATGCGCCTGGCCAATGACTGTAATCTGGTCTTGTTACCCAATAAAGATTGGAGCCTATAAAACTTTTCCTTGACATACTCCTGCCTTCTGCATGAGTTTCTGCATTTGCTTCGTTTAATTGCTTGAAAATCCTTGCTTATTGTGGCAATGGCATCTGATTCTTGAATACAAGGTTCGGTTATGTTCCTAAATAGGTAGATACCGTAGATAGTTTTTGGACCATGGATGATTGGCTAAATAGTTATGTGTTGCATTGTACCTTTTGACAAAATGAAGCGGAATAGGAGTCTGGAAGATTAACATTCCTTTTCTCAACTGTTCATAACAGAATTGCAGAAGGATGATCTGATAGCTGAAGCCAGCGGTGAACAGACCCCCCTGCCTGACTATAGGGTATCTCTCTTTTGTTACGTTTTCATGTCACACCTAATTATTTGTTCACATGTTCATCTGACACCTTCTCCTTATCAGGGCAGTTTGGCAAGGAACTTGAAAGGACACAGTTCAGATATTGCATGGTCAGGTGTTTCATGGACATGCGGAAAACAACTCAAGCACTACCCAGCATTTTGCAGAAATGGGATTAAAATAGCGGTGAGGATTTGCCAAAAGGAAATAAGTTTTGACAGGAAATGGATAAATGTGAAAGGGCAAAATAATGCTACACCTAACGATATTTGTTCTTAAATCGGGGAACTTGTGTAACAGAACCTTGAATGGGTTTAAAGCCCATGATTCCATGACATAGTAAACAAAATACTCGCACTTAGAAGAGAAAGTCAATGCTAGATTCTGTGGCTTCTATGACGTCGAATGACCCATATGGACATAGCTGTTTTGGCTCTATAAATACTTAGAATATGAGTACCATTGATTCTTAGTAACAGTTTACTGATAGGGCTCCATTTAAAGGGTGATGTTTGTAATGCTTCACGCGCATTGTTAGCCTCGAGGAATGTCTATGCCATTTCTGGACTCTGAACTTTGAGGCATCGAAATCAGGTTTTAGGTCATTTGCATAAAGAAATTCCAAATTAGGAGGCTGCATGCAAATTTTTATCTTATCGCAATGACTTATGGTCCATCAATTCCCTTTTTAAATGGCATCAATATTTTGAGGTATCTCTCCTTTTCATAAGCACAAATTGACTCGATGATCGTTCATTTCCTTTTGGTATTCAGATCCATTCCTTTGTCTTTGTCATGGCTGAAGAAGGAAATCATTACCTTGCATATATAGAAGATATGTATGAAGATAGGAAGGAACAGAAAAAGGTCAAAGTGAGGTGGTTTCACCGTACTCAAGAAATCAAGCGTGTGATTTCCCTACGAAATCCTCATCCGAAAGAAGTTTTCATTACACCTTATGCACAGGTCATAAGCGTGGAGTGTGTGGACGGTTCCGCCATAGTCTTAGCTCCTGAAGATTATGAGAAATGTCTTGCTGGTTTTCCAAGTACTTTGGTAGCCAGATTACACCTTTGCTATCGGCAATTCAAAAGCAATCGTGTGAAGCCCTTCAAACTGAGTAAACTACGTGGCTACTTTGATCAGCCAATTTTCTCATGTTTGGATCCTGATTTTGACGATGAGGAGCTTAGCCCAGGGGACAATGTACAGGTGGGAGTTAAAAGAGCACGAAGAGCTAGAGAGCGGCAGATGTTGACATATGAGTCATCATTTCGGAACTTGAAGAGGAGAAGACTAATTTCCCACAATTTTAAGGTTAATGAAAAGGTAGAGTTGCTTTGTCAAGATAGTGGTATCAGAGGTTGTTGGTTCAGGTGTACAGTCTTGCAGGTTTCGCCGAGACAGTTGAAAGTGCAATATGATGATTTGAAGGATGAAGATGGGTGTGGCAATCTTGAGGTATGCTTTTTCGGCTGAATTTCTTTTTGATTTGGGATTTTATGTGGCTGAAAAATTCAAAATAGGAAAGTCAAAAGGGTAACGGATTGGCCTTTCAGTGTTCATCATGCATAATTAATTATTTTCTGCCATAATTTCGAACTTGCGGAATTCTTGACTAATATCCAGTCTAATGGTAGCTTCCCCCTATCCAGTACTTCAAAACCCAATCTGAAGATTCTGAACTATAGTCACACAACCTAAGACTTGGGTTCATTCTTATTCCCTTTGGCAAAAGGGGTTACGATTTGAAGTATCTTTGCAGCTTTTTGCTATTCTCCCTTACTTTCCTAGTTTCTTTCTTGCATTACATATAGCATTTCTGCTTAAGTAGTGGGATTCCCACAAGTTAATGTGTTTTTAAGTTGTAACAAGTCATCGTAGCCTATGGTTCTTTTGATGTCAGTATACGCCTGTTTTCTAGAGTCTATACGGTGTTGTCCTTTGATATCTGCATGTATTTTTAGTCAATTGCAGTAGATATTTTGTGAAAGAGGTAACGGCAGTGTCTTCATGAGACTTGGGATATTTTTTGTCTTTTAAGTGAGTGTAGTGCATTTGCACTCCTTTATGGTGGAACTTTGTTTTTTTTATCGTCCTTCACGGTGGAACTAGTCCCCGATGGGTATTTGATTGTCCTCTGGGTACAATTTAAATTTCAGATCTCTGGGATAGTTCCAGGTGTTAAGACTAACTTTCCTATACCCGGCTTAATGAGGCAAAACAGAACAGTCCTGACATTTTCTTTAATTTTCTAGGAATGGGTCCCTGCTTTTAGACTGGCGATGCCTGATAAACTTGGAATGAGATGCCCAAGTCGCCAAACAATCAGACCTTCCCTCTCTCATGATCAGATAGATCTTTCCCTTGAGGTTGGAGCTCCAGTGGACGCTTGGTGGAGCGATGGCTGGTGGGAAGGTGTGGTGACTGGAATTGTCGACTCTGGAGATGAAAGTCTGCAAGTTTACATTCCCGGTATGCTCTCCGGGACTTGATTTTATTGTCATTTCTGTTTGTTATTGGGTTGCTTTTTATAAACTTCAGGGACTTTCCCCATTTTCTTGAATGCAATTTGTTTTGGTGATATCAGGTGAAGATTTACTTCTGAGTGTAATTAGGAAGAACCTAAGAGTTTCAAGAGATTGGATGGGAGACCAGTGGGTTGATATTGAGGCGAATCGCGACATTCTTTCAGCCATAGCTGCTGTTGTCAGCCAGGATACTAAGGTTACAGCATCCCCAACCATTGTGAAGGAGCCCAACTCTGATGATTTGCTCAAGTTATGCCATGAAGCTCCCATCAGTACCAAACTTGATGTAGTCAAGGAGGAGAAGGTTGAGCCTTTAGATGATTTCGTCCCTTGTGATTACGTTTCAAGAGATATGGACCAAGTGAATGATGAGAAGCAGCTGGTGGTTGAAGAAAGAGACGATAGTAATACAGGTGATGAAAGTCCAGAAAAAGACAATGCTGAGCATGCTCATAGTAATCATGACAATGTTGAAGACGAGAATGATGATGATGATGATGCTGACAACGGTGGTGGCGTTGGAGATGGGGACAGGGACGTGGACGAAAATGGGCACACGTTAGACGAGTTTGAGACTGCTGGGCAGAAATGTGAAGCAGAGTTGTTGGAAGTGGTTGCATAGTGCCATGAATCGGTGAGACACGCTGGCATTACTTGATGCAAAAAGGGGATGTGATCTAGTATATACGGACGTGTATATATATAAAGAAAAACTTGTTTGGGCTTCCACTGCAAGTTTGATTTAACCGAAGTAGTTTTAGGTGTACAGAAATGAGGTTAGAACTCTTTGAGGAAGTCTGTTCTGAATTGTTTTAGAAATAGGTGACTGGGATGAGGGGATCCCTTTAGATAGAAGCTCTCTAAAGGGCTGAATCATGTTGTATCAATTTCTGATGTGTTTCTGTGCAATTTCGGAAGGAAGTGTGTCACAAAAGGATGTAGATCATTTGTATGAGACCTCAAAATGAATTCCACAGTCCGATTTAGTGTATGCATAGTGCTTTTATTGTTTATTGAATAAAGGGTGCGATTATTTTGCCACATTGTACAGCTACAGAAATTTGAGAGCAATCACTTTGTGCATATATTGTCAAAAATTAGGTCAGTCTCTAATCTTTTCCTGCCTATATTCCTTATGATTGGAGACTAGATGAGTTCTGTTATTGTTGTTGTATGGCTACAGAAAAGTAAATAAACGGTCACGGCTCCTCTCTAGTCCTTTTGCCCGTGGTGTTATGGCTGTTGTATGGCTACAGAAGAGTAAATAAACGGTCATGGCTCCTCTCTAGTCCTTTTGCCCGTGGTGTTATGGCTTTTTTCGGATTCACTTTGCTATTAAGGGGGTGTTCCACTTTCTGCAAAAAGTACTTTTTGAAAAAAGAAGATAATTTCAAGTTTAAAATTTATGTGTTTACGTAAATAATTTTTCTATCAATATAGATCTTATTTGATAGATCTCATTAAAATCTTTTAAGATCTTTTAAACGGTACAAAAAAAATTGAAAAATTATTTTTCAATTTCATTATATTTGAATTTGAAATTATCTTCTTTTTTCAAAAAGTATTTTTTTTTTGGAAAGTGGAACATCTCCTTAGAACCATTCTTTTTTATAGCTCATTGAAAACATCAAACTTGTCTCGCAACACATTTACCTTGGAGTGAAGGATTTTCAGATACAGTATATGACCATTTTTTCAAGATAAATGTATTTTTATATCATAAGAATTGAGATCCAAAAAACATGAATTTTAACAAGGTTAAGGTCCTTGACAAAGTCTAGAAGATAAACGGCGTGGACCCTCGAAAAACACGTAAATAACCCAACAGACCATACAATGACTAGGTAGGACCATCCATGCGCTCAAAGGTGACTCCAGCAAATGTGGAGAAAATTCAAGGGCTCCAACACCCTCGGCGTCTCCCTCTCCCGTATCGACTACACACCGGACGGGCTTAACACTCCCGACACCCGCCCACGGGCCACCGAGATAGTCTTCGTGCTCGACGTTGAATTGGATGTGGGGTTTTATCACCACTGCCAATGTACTTGTTTCCATAACGATCAAGATGGGTGAGATACTTTAGTTTCCAAGGGGTTTGGTTCATTTCCAAAACAACAATGGGAAGGTTCCGGCGGCTGCTATTGCCGCCTTCAACAGTCAGTTGCCCGGCACACAGTCCATTGCCCCGACGCTGTTTGCGGCAACGCCCACTGTGCCGGACCACGTGTTTTGGATGGTCTAAAAGTGTTTGGGGTAAAAAAGGTGTTTTGAATGGTCCAATTTTTAACAGAAATTTGGGGTATTCGTTGAACAAAATATTTTACATGATTTTTCTACTCGACCAACTCATAGTATGAATGAGTCCAATCATCGAAGTTGACCTTGAATGAAGTCGAAATGGTCGGACTGCACCCTTTTGATCGGAAGTTACAAAATCAAATAAGATAACTTTTAACGACAAACACAAAAAACGAAAACGAAAAAAGTTATGAACAAATGGAGCTGAAGCTAGGTTCAACTGAGAGTACTGTAGTAGATCTTGCCTTGGACTATGAACCGACCGAAGATAGCCGTTATGTGTAATAATAGAACAGCAACATTAAATCAAAAGGATGTTCAATCCTAACTGCAAAATGTACTGCCATATTTTTCGTCGTCGTCCAAGAAACGAGGATATTCAATTATATGTCTACTTCTGAGGACTAGAACTAGAACTCGACCTTGTACTGTACTCTGCGACGAGCTTTGAAAATGAAGAAGATTTATTCTCAAGCAACTTTGTGGGAGAATCATGTTCCTCGATAAGTCCTGCACCACGAAGGAAAAAACGGGGAAATTTAGAAGATTTTCAGATTGACATTGAAAGATGATTAAGATGACAGGCAGAGGAACAAATCCAGAGGGAGTCGTCGACACTAACCATGATCCAACAGCAAAACCATGTCGCTATCAACAACAGTCGTAATCCTATGCGCAATGGTTAACACCGTACAATCGGAGAAATGTTGCTTAAGCGTCAGCTGTATAAGATTGTCAGTGGCTGTATCCACTGATGCTGTGGCTTCGTCAAGCACCAAGACCTTGCTTTTCTTGAGTAGCACCCGCCCGAGGCAAACCAGCTGCCTCTGACCCATACTCCAATTCTCCCCATTCTCTGTAACTGCAGCAAGGAGGAAAAAAAAAAAAGATTTAGCGTTAGGAACTTTGTTAACCATAATGTTGTAAGTTGTAACGTAGTCTTGTCTGGAATAGGGGGAGAGAACATTTCTACCAAGAAGAGACGGCTTCTCAAGCTAATTTTGTACATCCTGAAAAGTGAAAACTATTGCGCATCCCGTTGGAGTATGACCCCCATTCGGAATGAAAAGCATTTTAGACTCTGCAAAACTACAAGGTCTACTTTGTCTTCCAATAAAAAGTTATTTTGCCCCTTTGATTTTGTGGGAATAGTGGATGAAGAAAAACCTGCTGAATCAAGCTTGCCTTCCTTCTTCCTGACTTCATCTCCAAGTTGGCACTTATCAAGAGCCTAAATAAATGAAACAGATGTTCAAAATTCACGAAAAGAACGTATTTCCCAGATATTATACACGGTGATCAAATGCAGGAGAGAAATGATGATTATGCAAACCATGATCGACTCTGAACGTACTTCCCTATCAGTGCCAAAACAGCATAAACAGAAAAGGAAATCAAGTAATCAACCCACCTCCCAAATGAGTTCATCAGGGTACTCTTCAAGTGGGTCCAAGTTGCTTCGCACCGTCCCCTCAAACATGGTTGGATCTTGAGGAATGATGCTTAATCTAGATCGTAAATCATGGAGCCCAATCGAGGAAATGTTGATACCGTCTATTTGAATTTGACCAGCAGCGGGCTCAACAACGCGGAAGAGTGTCTGTATTAGGGTTGATTTACCACTGCCCGTCCTCCCCACGATTCCTGTCCTCATTCCTCCACGGAAAGTGCACGTAAGGCCTCGCAACACGAGTGGCATGTGTGGGGCGTATCTGACCTACATGCATACATGTCAACATAAAAAAAAAATATTCCATATGCATTGACCTTGAAGGCTGTCTTTGGATGCCCGATTAGTGTCTCACATTTAGTTGGACACTTGGGAGTCATATTTATTACTAATTTGAGTTCAAGGTAGAATTATGGATAACAATGTAGTATATATTGCATTAAATACTCTGACACATCTTGTAAACGCCGTTTATGGATGGAAAAATAAACGTTAATCTGTTCAGGAGCTATGTTACCTAGAGCGCGGATTGTTCTGATAGGAGTAACGAGAACGGGAACGTGGTACGCCAAATGCCCTAAGTACCAGAACAACAGGGATAGGCTTCTATAGTTTACAATCCAAGAATGTTCTTATTTCAAGAGAATATTATACCATGAAATAATGTATGTTTGTATAATTCTTCACGTAAAACACATTTCTATAACCATTATGACCAACTTTTCTTACCTTTGGTCTTGGTAAAGCTCCAATATCTGTAGTCTTAGATAGGGGAAATTTATGGATAGCTAAATTCATCATATTGGAATGTAAGTGTACCACTTTTCGAAACGTTTGTTCCAAAATATAATTCGCTAGGGTATCAACGTTTTCTGGTAACATAGTTCAGGAGTAATAACATGTAGCGGAGTACATGTCACATAGGTGGACAGTGAATAAAAGGATGTTTGATTTTTGCATCTTTTCCTCTTCCTTTTACTTACTTTCCACAGAGCCATGAGACAGACAAAACCAAAGGAGGGCGGAACTTTTGTACCATACCTGCAGATCTTGGATAACAACTTCTCCACGAGCTGGCCAGTGACCATCTGGTCTCTTTTCTTCTATAACAAGAGGAGGTTCGCTTGGGATAGCAGTGTATTGAAGTATTCTTTCAACTGATATGATTTGATTCTCCATATTGCAAAGATTCCGAATAACCCTCGCCTGCAAGACGTTCAGACTAAGCCCGTATGTAACTGCTAACCCCGCAATACCTACGAATGAATAAACAAAAGACAGATCATAAAACTTTCGAGCACTTTCTAGGGTGCAAAGTAAAATAGTCAATAAAGAAGAAAACCAAAAACTCCTTACTCGGATTAATGGTTCCTGTTGGAATGGAGATCAAGAAAACCAAAAAGAAGGCAAATGTAAGAGATGTTAAGAAATCCAAGCGGATGGAAAGCCACTCCATCGCACCAGCAGTGTAAAAATTTGGCCGAGAATGCCCGTCTATCAATTTCATACTCAATTCTTTGAATCGTGATTCCTGACCAAAGCTCCTAATGGTAGTGGATCCTGATATGGTTTCAGCAAAATGTTGTATAACTGGAGCTTCGCATACACCACCTAGACGTGCTAGTTCTCGTGCAGATGGTATGTAATATTGCTGCAACAAAGTAAAAGAATATTAACGTTGCGGCATCTAACATTCATGACTGTGTAGCTCTGATTATCAGACTCACAATTTATCAAGGTAAGAGTTGGTAAAAGAAACCACCACATCCAAGAGACACTTATGGTTTGCCAATTCTCTCTAGTTTTTTCAAAGGCTACATTCCAGTATATCATCTTCGTTACTTGGAAGAACATCAACATTTTACCAACCAATAAATAGATGAAATAAGTAAATGTTCGAATAGTTTAGAAGAAATACAGACTATCTTACTGAAACAGCATATTGCTTAAAGAAAATTGAAGTTTTCCCTGCTGAAATCTGTGGGGAAAAGCTGATTCTATAATTAATGTTGCGAAACTTCACTAGCATCACAGAGTGGTTTTTTAGAATTTACGATAATTACCTGTAACCAAATGCAGGTGGCAATCACGGGAATAAATAAGATGAAGACCTGCCATGCAACCTGTGACATTATCGCAACAGTTCCAAGTAGCTGTATCATTGTGAATGCAAACCCCCCAACGGTATTTGGAATGATGAAATCCACTGCACTTTGGTCCGTAGATGCCTAAAAGAGGAAACCACATTGTTGGATCAAATCTCTCTGTTAAGCTAACAACAATGGTTACGATGACAACAGTGGCAGCAAGTAGACAGAAAACACTCACCCTATTTAAGATTCTTCCACTTGGGGTGGAATCAAAAAACGACATGGGAGCACGGAAAATGCACAAATGCATTTTATTGAAGAGTATAGTGGCAGTCTTGTACCCAGCAGTTATCTGAATCAAGTTTCTAGAAAGAGTGCAGAAAGAACTTCCAATCACAAGAGCCACATAGACGATTATGAGAATGGAGCCCTCGACTGGAGGTTTCGCATCCTTTGACACCGGAGTAGCCCAAGCTATCCAATAGTTGCTTCCTATTTGAAAAAGCTGAAATAAAACTTGTGACAACAATAAGAAAGGCACAAGAGCTCCCCCGTACGCTGTTGTTAGATATTTCCAGTAGACCGAAAGACCAACTCTTCCTTTCTCCCTTTCTTCTTCTTGAACAAGCTGTCCTTTTTGTCCAACTATATTGTCTGTTTCACCATTTTGGGCATTTGCAGCTTCCTCTTTCTTCACAGACTTCTGAACACCACACATGCTACCTTTCTCCTCATCGATGGTTGAATTTTCTGATACTGAGCCTGCCACAGTGGAGTCTAGTGCTGATAAAGCTTCCTTATGCGCACCCACAAGCTCCATAAAGTCAGTCCCTGAATTGAGGATGTCATTGTATTTCCCAACTTGAGTAATCCTTCCATCTTTCATGACCTAATGACAAAGGAAATACATCCCACAAAGTCTTGACTTAAACCACCGGAATTCTATCTACTATATTTTGCAACAATGGATAAAACCGCTTTTGAATTGATCTCACTTTTTTTGAAAGGGAAAGGACTATTTTGATTTTTCTTTGTTGAGCAATGACTTCATTCTTGAATAAAATGTTTATTCGTAGCAATATCAATTAGGTAATTGTCAAAGACAGAGAAGAAACAAGACATGAATAGCTCACCAAAATGAGATCTGCAGCAGGTAAGAACTCCACTTGATGAGTAACATAAATGACGGTTTTTGAACCCAAAAAGCCCAATAAGCATTCCTGTATAAGCAAAATGCATCAGTGAAAACCCGTAGAAACTGACAAGGAAAAAATTTGGAGTCATTGACTCTCAAATTAGGCTTTCTAGAAGTTGGGTATCAAAGACAACAGCTGCAGCAGCTCAGTGATCAGGCAGAGGGCATTGAAGTTAGTTGCCTTGTATGGTTGGAGTTTTGTGTCTCAAATTGACTGTTGCACTTGGCTCTCCCTATGGCCATATATACATGGCTCTTCTCCTGTTTGTGGTGTGGTAGATACAGAGAGTTGAAAGACAAATTCTAGAGTGTATGTGAGGTTGTTTGTGTGTGTGTGTTTGGTTTACGGCCTTGGTTTGGCATGACAAAATCACATCTGAAAAGAAGCGCAAAACAGATTTCATAGTCACCTTAAAGAGATGGCTTCCTGTGTGGGCATCAACAGCACTAAACGGGTCGTCGAATAGGTAAATATCTGCATCTTGGTATAAAGCGCGTGCAATCTGTATTCTTTGCTTCTGGCCCCCACTCAAATTGATTCCCCTCTCACCTATGCCTGTCTGATCACCAAAGGGGAGAATTTCCAGGTCTTTCATCAAAGAACATGCTTCAAGTACTTGGTCATACCTTTCACGGTCCATCTCCTCTCCAAACAGTATATTCTCTTCAATCTTTCCACTCTGTATCCAGGGCGACTGAGCAACATACGCCTTTGTTCCGCAAAGCTTAATAGTCCCTGATATTTTGGGCACTTCTCCTAGGATACAGGAGAGTAAGCTCGACTTTCCTGATCCAACGGTGCCACAAACAGCAACCCTCATACCACGAGACACACTGATGTTTATTTCTTTCAATGTTGGATTAGAGGAAGAGACATCCCAAGAGAAATTCCCATCAACTACCTCAATTACAGTGTCAGAGCTACCTATCGGAAGCTTCTCTATAACATCACTTGGTAAGTCGTCAAGACGGAGAAATGAGGCTATTCGATCAAGGGAAACTTTTGTTTGAGCTATCATTGAGATTGTGTCAGGAAGATTATAGATAGGCTGTTGAAGTATCGTAAATGTTGCTAGGGCAGATAAAATCTTCCCAGACTCGAGGGGGATTCCTAGAAGCATACAGGTGCCAAAAGTGGCCACGGACACGAATGAAGGTGCTCCCCAGAAGAGAAAAATGGTCAAAGAAAAAGTGTAACCGAATTTTTTCAACCATCCCATTTCGGTGTTCCTAAGTTCTGTAACTTTTGACAAAAACTTCAGCTCCCATGCCTGAAGCTTGAGGATCCTCATGTTCCTCAAGATTTCAGACGTTGCCTTCATCCTTTTATCCTTTGATTTCATTATCTTTTCCTGAAACTTCTCTTGCAAGCTCCCAAGGGGAACATTTGCCAACATCACTGCCACAGTAGTGACTAATGCAGCAATGGAAGCAAGCCCAAGATTCTTGTACAAGATCACCAAGGCCAGGACAACTTGGACTATGACCAGCCATGGATCGTGGATGTACCAACCAAACTCCGAGACCCTCTGGGCATCAACAGACATGAAATTTATGATTTCCCCACTAGTGTGACCCTGAATAGATTGGCATGAAATGCTCAAGCCTTTATTGTAAATCATGGCAACCAAAACTGCCCTAGCCCTAATTCCGGCTTGTCGCAGCCTAAAGAACCAGTGCCTCTGAACCAAGCACTCAGTGAGCTTCGCAAAGAAGAATGCGGATACCAAAACGTACCCTTGGTTTTCAAAGGCTCGATTTCCGTTAAGGTATTGAACAAAGGAGTCAATGAGGTAGGGGCCAACATAAGACACTAGTGAGTATATTAGCGCTAAGAAAGCTGTTAATAGAATTTCCCATTTTGTCGCGAACATCAGTGCCTTCACAAGCTTAAATGTGGTTATTCTGCTTCCAATATCAGACTCTAGCTTACTTCTAAAAACTGGAAAAGCCCCCTTGACACTGTCAATACTGGCTAGTTGAGGAATATCATTAAGGTCTAGTGCTTTCTTATGACCGGCGCCAATCAAAGGCCCCATCCAAGAGAAACTAAGCATGCTAAGAAGACTAGCATAGGAAAAGGGGGCGACAATTTCACGCCCACCAGACTTATTTGATTCTGCACCATTACTTGTACTAGTACCATTCAAAAGGGGTTCATGAAGAAGACTATCTTGAGTTTCCTTCTTCCCCAGAAACCCCAGCAAACAGAAGAAAAAGCCCATAACAGTAGAGATGATATCAGACACAAATAACTGAGTTGGTAGAGATTGATGATTTTTATTATAAAGGAAGTCTACCACAAGGAAACAACAAGACATGGAGAAGTAAAATCCCCACCAGACTCTCAATAAAATTGGGAACCTTGGCCCACCTGAATTCTTGAAATGGATGCGCAAATAAACAGAGATTGCTAACCAAGCAAGTGTTCTGAGTCCAAAATCCGAAAGGGTTACAATCTTTTCATCAGACCAACCATTTCTATACCAAGAAAAGTAATTTAATAACCACAGAGCGAGGTTAAAAAGGGAAAGACCCAAACAACAAAACAGAGCTTGATTGTAGTAGGAAAATCTTGCGCTCCTATTATTACTCTGTCTTGGCCCTTCACTGGGAGTATTCATTCTCATGATTTTCCTACATACCCATGTGATGGAGAGAAAAAGCACCAAAACCAGGTGCAATGAACCAGAAAACCCACGGAGGAAAATGGGTTGGAGGAGGAAACTACTGGGAGTGTACATGAGTGATGAATATGAGTGAGAGTGAAAGAACGACATACCCATCTTCGTTGATCTCAAAAACTCCATCTTTGTGGAGTGTTTTGCTTGTGGGAGAGAAAATTGGTAAGTCAAAAGTGGCAATGGGTTTTAGAATAAAATAACGATCTGATGGAGTGAGTGAACGATTTTGTGGGTGGTCATGCGTGTAGTGTGCTAGATATTTGTATATGGAGGTGATGTAAAGATAGTTCCTCTTTGGTTTTGGGCCACCAGAGAGAGTTAAAAGTCGTTTGACAAAAGAGGAGAGAGAGTCCGAAGGGATTCGGTGGCCGTCGGATAACGTGGTGTGCAAGACTCAGCTGACTGAGAGAACCAGAAAAACAATTTTTCGGCAATTATAAACACTTACACGCACAAAGTCTCGCAATTAAGTGAGAGTTTGTGTGCCTGTGTGCGTAAATGTTTGTAGTTATAGACTTTGTTAAGGAAATAGAATTCTATATTGCTTGAAAGTGAAATGAATGATCATTTAATAACATCTGGGACCTTTCTCCAATCATTGTCAATTAACTTTGAGATGGATATAAAGTTTTTATATAGTATCAGAGCGGGACCCGTTTCACCCCACATTTTATAAAATTCACAATCCACATCCCGCGATGACAGATCAACAAAAAACTGCACGTTGATAGGACTCAAAAGTGGCCACACGTGAGGGGATGTGAAACCCTACTTAAATATATTGGAAAGCTTAAAATTATTTAAGTATGTAACATTGTGATAGAAACAAATTATGGGGCTTAACTTGATACGTGGAAGGTAGGGTACTGTGCACTTGTAAGCAATGTGGGTACTTGTGTTCATCCAGAAACAAAAAGGAAAGATATTTGTGGTAATAAGGACAAGTAAAGCTAAGGGTAATTTTAAAAGATAACATTTGGAGGACATGTGTCAAGTACTAGAATCCCATGAATATTACTCATCAAGTTCTATAAAAAAGGCGGGGGGTGGCGGTCTGGGAGGTACAGGAGGGAAAGACTGGTAAAAGGGAAGTGGGAATTTTAGTGTACCAAATTAAGAGAGAGGCTATCCACCCCAGTTTTCCTTTTATTCGAGAGCCAGGGGAGAGTTTAGAAAATTCTTTTCCGAATTCGTTTGTTATGGAACAAAGGGATCGAGGGTTGGGAGAAAGTTTTCAAGAGAATTATACGGGATTGAAATGTTGGTATTTTTATTGGGGGTTTTACTCAACATAATTATTAGAGTTTTAATTACCATATTTTGATATTGGGTTCTGTCTTAAGGATTTATATTTGACTTAAGGGTGATTGTGTTTCATTGTGGTACCTGAGCTTTTGGGTTGTTACAAGAGATGTTAAGGAGTTGAATTCCACGTTACTTGAGAGTGGAATGGGTAATCACTTAATAACATTTGGGACCTCTTCACTCATTGCCAATTGATTTTGAGATGGACATAAAGTTTTCACATTATATCAAAGCGGGACCCGTTCCACCCCACATTTTAAAAATTAACAATTCACACCCCACGATGACAGACCGGCAAAAAAGCTGCACGATAATAGAACCCAAAAGTGACCACACGTGACGATGATAGAACCCAAAAATGGCCACACGTGACAGACCTCAAATGCGGCTGCACATGAGGGGAGATGTTAAGGAAATAGAATCCATATTGTATCAAAGCGGGACCTGTTCCACCCACACGTGACAGACCTAAAATGCACAGCTACACGTGGGGGGGGGGGGGGGGATGTTAAGGAAATAGAAATCTAAAATGCAGCTGCACGTGAGGGGGAATGTTAAGGAAATAGAATCCCATATTACTTGGTAGTGGAATGAGTGAAGGCTGCACGATGATAGGACCCAAAAGTGCCCATACGTGACAGACCTAAAATGCACAGTTGCACGTGAGGGGGGATGTTAAGGAAATAGAAACCTAAAATGCAGCTGCACGTGAGGAGGAATGTTAAGAAAATAGAATCCCACATTACTTGGTAGTGGAATGAGTGATTACAGACTCGTAGAAAAGATGAGGTGATGTGGCGCCAACCTTTCAAGAATCAAGATACACCTGAAGTGAGAGAGAGACAAAATGGTACTTCCTCTGTCCCGGTTTGTTTGTCCTCTTTTTGACTTTTTAAGAGCGTTTGACCTCTCAAAGAATTGGCTATAACTTTCAATTCGTAAAGTTTTTAATATGCAATATGGATCTTGTTTGATAGTTCCCAATTAGTTTTATTATACAAAATCTTCAAAATAATAAAAAATATTATAAAATATAAGATATAAATATATTTTTGAAAGATATATATTTCGACAATTGAACAAACAATTGGAACTGAGAAAGTAGCTCACTCCTCTATGGAGTAGGACAGACGGGAATTTCCACTGTGGGTCTCGAATTTGGCATTGACATTACGAGATTCTCGCTGTGAAGTCAAGTTCCGTATTCTCATCACTCTCTCATTTCCTGGAAATGCGCCCTTTCAAAGCATACATTGTACCTGATTCAAAAACAAAGCATATATATAGTGAACCTGGGGAATTTTCCATTCACGTGTTTTGACTAACGGGAGATTTTTTTTCAGTGGTAGAAAACTAGCCTACGTCGAGGGACTGTGCTGCGCAATTCCGTAGACTATCATTACAAATACCCAAATAGACTATCATTTGATAAAATAAGTCAAATAGATTATTTTTTTGTTCTTATTAAAAAAAATTGCATTTGTTACTTTTTTGAGGATTATTTTCTCTTCTTGACGAGGCGAATTTAAAAAATAAAAAAAATACGATTTAAACCCAATTTTTTCTGAATAAAAACAAAAATAAGCCAATTTTTTGAATAAGACAGCTTTTTGACTTTTTCAAAAAAATTATGAGTTTCGATCAATTTTTTTTCTTTTTCGGTTGTTCTAGTCGAGACGAATCAATAAGTCATAAAAGTTTGACACAAAATTAAACAATACAAAAAAAATGTGAATAGAGGAAAAAAAAAAATCACTCTCAACTTTTTAATCCAAACCACCCATTGGTTGCATTTGTTAAGCTTGAAGTTAAATAAACTCGGGTCAAACTTGTGTTGATGGACCTGGGCTGCCCAGATATGGGCTTGTGAGCCCAACATGAATTCTAGTGTGTTGATGGATCAGTAGTTGTAGTTGAAGATACAATTTCACAAGGCTGATTTTTTTGGGCAACCACCAAAGTTGATTTCACAGTTTTTTTTTCTCTCTAAAACGAGATGTCCAGGCCAGCTTGCACGCATTTTAAATAATTCCGAAGCCTTGAAGATAACAACCAGACATAACTCTCAATGGCCCTAAGGTTTGGAATGTTTAGCTTCAGAAAACGGATAACAAAATGCTAGTGGAATTATTTTGCAAATCAAACTGCCTGCTGCAAACATTACTAGTCTTTAATAGCACCTTACAAAAACCAAAAACCAAAAACCTTTTCCAAACAACATTCTTAGTCTAAGTCACAAACTCAGAGCTCGTTTGCGGCTTTACTATTGCTTCTCCTGGAAGAAGCATGGATTTACATAAGATAGGAAAGGAAGTATATCTGCTTTCTAAATAACAAGAAACACGACAACAAGAAGGTCCAGCAAACATAACAGACAAACTAAAGCAGATATATAGGTGACCTACACCTATATACTTCTACGAATCTATAAAACAAAAGGGAACTCGATTTCTGATATGCCCAAGAGCCAACAGACACTCGAATTACAAAACAGATACGGTAAAAGTTTGATTATCAAGTTTGGAAAGGTTAATCAGTATTACATCTAAATTTCTTCAAGTACACCAGTCCAATTGGGAGAAGTCGAAACTTAAATAGGTCTTACTTTAGTCCCGACTGTTGCCTACCATCTGGAATAGCAAATAGAACAATGGGCTTAGAAGGCCTAACAAAGGGCACATCACATCTAAAATAGCCTTTTCTCTCCAGCTGCAATATATCTCCACGCTGCAAGTTCCGCATGTTTGAATCCCCAAGGGCCGCAGTCTCCTTTTTTGTATTTTCATTAAGCACGTCAAGAAAATCCTCTCCTTCCTCCAGCTGCAAGCAGAAATGGTTTAAAACGATATAACTAAAGTTCACCGCCCACAGTAATACCAAGGGCAACAACAGCATTGGGATTCTATAGTTGAATAGCAAGCATACAGATCCATAGATCTATATAAATCACTATTTTAAATGGACATTTGGTGCATTAGATGAATGTTGACAGGATACTTTCATCTACATTGCTCACGCCACAATTTTTAGTCAGCATTCATTCACAAAAAGAATTTAAAAGGTAAATATGTGGCATGTTCATCATAGATGAGTCATCGAGTCATGACCATTTTACTTTCTTCCTCTATATTTATGATGCTCAAATTGGCAAGGACACATGCTACTATATTTTATCACAGCTTGTAAACATCTGGAGTTGACCTCATAGCGTTTCTAAAAAAAGAAATTAGAGACAAACAAATAGAATAGAATAGACTCAAAAAGGAAAACAATGCAGTTACAAACACAGATATTTTAGCTGTGTTATGCATTTACATTTCAGGTTTTGCTACACACCAACATCATGTAGTCATCGAATCCTGGAGTGCAAATATCAATACCCCATACGGAACAAGACATCTAAGTAGTACTTTTTACCACGATAAAACAATCACCAACGGAAGAGTAAATCCAATGGGAAAATGTTTTCACCCATCTTTCTTTCCTTGATAGGTAATGTTTTCAACATGGCTATATCATATTTTTGTCTTCCGTTATTCCTAAAGTCGACCTCAAGAACCATGCAATTATAACAATGACAAAAACACAGCAATCCCGCACAAGACAAATAAAAGAGAATAAGAATATGAGCAGTACACACCTTCTTTTTGGTAATTAGATAATCAAACTCCACCAAAGAGAGATTCACCAGCTCATTTGTTTCAGGTAACCAGGTAAGCTTCAACTTTGTGGTCTTGACAGAGCCTTCAAGATGTAAAACTCCAGTTAACTTCACAACTTTTCCACTCTCATCCTTCGTGATTTCTCTCACTATCGCATTGCCCCAATCCATCAAGGTTATTTCCTCATCAACTGAGATCGACTCAGCATCAATGCGGTCAATCCATATTTGCCTACTGTAAGTCGTAGCCTTCTGTCCAGCATCTTCAGATTTCTTATGCCTTGGTATGATCCGGACAAATGGTTTATGTGGTCCATCGGTTAGAGTTAACATGACACGTCCTTCTTCAATCACAGCAGTATGTCTAGGACACACAGGATCAACAATTTTTTTATTAATGGTCCAGAGTTTATCCCATTCCATGAGATTCAAATTCTTTGAAGCTCCCTGAGACAAGAGAATTACAATTAGATTTAAGCATCAGAGGAACAAATTAGCTAGAATACTCTTTCATAAAGCATGTTGCCCGATATAACAAGGGGAAAGAAAATCTTCATCAATATATAAACTCACTCAGAACTAGATATTATCTGTGCTTACTTAAAAGCAATCTAATAATAAAACTAAAAAGAGGGGAAAATTAACAAAGAACGGTCCATAACTGCCAATTCAAAAATTAAGGCTTAGACTGGTTTGGTTTGGTTACTGTCAAACTAATCATGGTGCAGGATTTCACCAAAGAAAATCTAGTCTTCAGTATACTACATATTACTGCATGTACGACCAACTTTACTGAATATTGCAGGGCTGTATTTCTTACCTGTTCAACAATGAACTCTATCAGTGCCTCAATTTTTAGACCTCTCCGCACGATTCCCTGTACGGTTGGAAAGCGAGGATCATCCCAACCTTCAACCTTTCCATTCTGAACAAACCAAAGCAGCTTGCGCTTGCTCAGAAGCGTGTAGACCAAATTTAACCGACTAAATTCATATATTAGAACCTTTCGAAGTCCCATATCTTCCTGAATCCTATAGTACTGAGCATTGCGGTCATGATACTCACTAGATCGCAATGCATGTGTGATACCTTCAATAGAATCCACAAATGGACATGCAAAATCATAAGTCGGATATATCTTGTAACTTGAGCCAATACGATGGTGAGGAATCGGATTGCAGCGGTAGTACACCGGATCCCGTAGTGACTTGTTTGGATCCTGCATATCCAACTTACCACGGAGACAACACTGCAACCCCCTTTCTGATCCTGCAATCATCTCCTTCCACAATTTCATATTTTCCTCGGGGTTGTTATTTCTACACCTTGACTCAATGCCATCCATCCTTTCCTTTTGCATTTGCTCGCGTGGTGTATCATCCACATAAGCCTTTCCTTGAATGATCAATTTTTCAGCCATTTCCATTAGCTTTGGGAAGTAATTTGAAGTATAAGTTACGGTCTCGTATTTGATACCCAAAGTTGCTATGTCTTTCAGTATGTTGTCCACAAATTCGTTACTCTCTTTAGCAGGGTTAGTATCGTCAAAGCGCACAATGACCTGCCCTTCGTACCTTTCAGCAAAATACTGGTTCAACAACGCTGCCTTAGAATGTCCAATGTGAAGGTAACCACTGGGCTCTGGTGCAAAGCGCAACCTCACCTTTCCCATTTCGGCATCTGGAAGATCTATACCAGCTTTTACCTTGTCACCAACATCCCCGTTGGCTTGCCCTTTTCCTTTCACTGAAGCTACAATTTGCTTTCCCACAGCACGTTTCCCAACATAAGTTGATGTGATTTTGTTCAGGACAGCACCATATTCCACAGATAATGAGTTGAACCACCGCACTAGGTTTGCAAATTTCTTTGACTTCCTCAGACTTTCCCATCTCTGCCCATTTCCTACAAAGAGCACAGTCTTAAGCATTAACAGAACTCTTAATTCAGAAAACATAGTTGACATGCCATGGAAACAAAGGTAAGACAATACACAAAAGCCATAGTCTGCCAAATGACTAAACAGTCGATATTTAACGGAAATGGAAGATGGGTTGATCTGTGGAAATCCTAAATAATTCGAAGTCTGTTAATTAAAAAAAATGTTGAAGATATCACTGGTAAACAACAATCACAATAAAGAACAGACATCGTTAACATCCAAATGGAACTTCGTGGTCAAGAGATGCAACAGGCCCATCAGACGACAGACAAGTAATTATACCCTTTTTTATTAGTAAGAATAAGGAGCAACCAGTGGGTTTACCAAAAAAAAAAAAAGGGAGCAACCAGTGGAAAAAATTCTGAGATATATTTCAGTTCTCTGACACTATATCAATTAGAACCTAAACTTTTTACCTGCAAGACCCGCCCAGATTGCTATGTCCGCAATAGATAAACAATGTCCAACCAGAAACGTACGCTTCAACAGATATCCATCAATGTAGCTACATCCACCCTCAAATTCCGCACCTGATGCCAGAATTGAGGCGTACTCTAACCATTCATCCATCTAGAAAAAAAAGAAAAAACCAACATTGGTGACAAGAAATTAGCAATCCTGAACAAAGAACCTAAATGAGAGAGAGAGAGAGAGAGAGAAGACAGAACCTCAATGGGGGACGAACGTGGATTAGCGTACCTGGCAAGATTCCAAGGCATCACATCCGTAAAAATTGCGAACGCTTGCCGTGCGACCGAGATAACTGAGCAACACCTTCGTCCCACGCAATTCCAGTCTGCATACAAGTTCGGTTCAGTTCAGCATTAGAAATCAGTCCGTCCAACGGTGGTACGTTGCAAAAAGCTCACAACGCACCATGATTGATAACGTAATTGAACAAAACCCTAATAACCACTTTTAACGCATGGTACACATGAAAGGAATCAAATCTTAGGAGGAGAAAACAATCACATGACATGAAAGATGATTAAAACTCGTTTACCCATTGGAGAAGACGAAAGCGGGAGGAGAGCCAGAGGGGAGAGACGAATTGGAAGAGAGAGGGATCCCGGCGATTTCAGCGGCGGCAATGACTGCCAGCGGAGGGCTATCGGGCGAGAAGGACAGCTTGATCTCCATAAGCTTCTCCTCAGTAGCAGCCGCCTCACCTTTTAGAGAGAGAGAGAGAGAGAGACTGTTAGCGTAGGGTTTGAGTTTTTGATACTGTCAAATTATGTACAGTTCGTTTTTGAAGGGGTAGTAGAGGGGGAGTGTTGCTGAAGACGGCTCACTGCCGCTGTATCTGAATTTAACGAGGAATTTTTGGGCGCCGAGCCGTAGGGCTGAAAACGAGCCGAGCCGAACCAAGTTTTCTTGAGCTCGAGGTCAGCTCGTTTAGTAAACGAACTAAAAACTTGAGCTTGAATTCGGTTCGAGCCTTAACGAGCTGAGTCACTGTCGAATCGAACTTTAGTCATTTACTAAACGAGTATCTTTAATTAAGCCGAACTGCCCTTAATAAACCGAACTTTTGTCGAATGAGCCGAACTTCACTCAACTCGTTTACACGAGCCAAAAACTTGAGCTTAAGCTTGCGAATTGCTTAGTTCGTTTATAGTCCTATCAAACAAGCATCACGTAATGCCCGCGCAACGCATCCGGACCATCTATTTCGATTTTAAACCCTTTGGATTTGGAGAGAGAAAGAGGAGAGAAAGTAGTAGGATAAGAGGGTTTCAATCTGGATCGTCCAACATACTTTTGATCAGCCCGAATACGCTGTTAGGACACCACCCGACACCCAAAAATTTCTTCTCAAATTTAACTGAGAGAAAAATGACCTGGGAATGGGGAAAATCAACCCTACCCTAGAGAGAGCGTTATTGTTGACGTAAAGGGGCAATTTAAGTACATAACTTGTCTCCTAGCCACCGCCCCCTGCCACAGCCGCCGCCGCCCTTGCCACCTTCCGGTTCTGATGGATGGTGGATCAATGATTGCATTTGGATCAAGTTAAAGTGCAGTAGATGTAGAGAGTAGTCTTCTTAGGTCCCGTTCCGCAATGCAAAATAAATCCTTATTTTTTAAGAAGATAATTTTAAACTCAAAAATTATGGATTTAGGAAAATCTAAAAATATGTAATATGGATCTTGTTTGAAAGATCTCATCGAGATCTTTTATACGATACAAAAAAAATTGGAAAAATATTTTTTATTTACATTATTTTTAAGTTTGAAAATGTGAAATAAGCTGTTTATTTTTTAAGAAGGTTTCTGGAACGGAGCCTTAGTTTCTCTCTGACTGTGCTTTGTTTTTGCATGTGGAATTTATTGTTCCCGCTACCGTTGGGTCTATTTTTGGGGGCCCGCCTTTTGTTTTTTGTTGAGATTTGGGGTTCTTACCTTTTGCATGTGTGCGTGGTAGCCGTGTGTGACCCAATCAGTCCTCCCTATCTTCTATTCGATTCCAATCAATCCCCTCGGAGAAGCTTTCATCTTCCCGTCCCGATCGGTCCATTTCCTGTCTTCTGTTGGATTCGATCGGTCCCTCCGGTGAAATTTTCCCCTTCTCATCCCGATCGGTCATTTCTCCTGTTTCCCAGGTCTGTTGGTTGTAGTCACCGGTTATGTTTCACCTCACTCATGCACTTCCTTTGGTGGTGTCATTTCTTCTTTTTTCGCACATGGGCACTCTCATCCACATTTTCACTTTATCGCAAGCACTAGTCTCGTATTCTTTATCTGTTTCGGCCGTGATTTAATGGGCGTGTTCCTTTTAGCCTTTGGTTGCGGTTTGGTTTGAGAAGGCTTTGGTATCGAATGTTGGGTTATTGTGGCTCGTTGAATGATTACTTGCTTACTGGAGGATGGTTTGCGGCTCGTTAAATGGTTACTTGCTTACTAGAGCCTAATGATAGCTTTGGCTATGGAGGTTTTGCTGCGTTTGTTTTTTTCATTCATATTTGTGATAATACTGTTGTAATATTTCTTGTTTTCCTTTTCCTTGTATTAACATGCTTTTTATATGAGTGAAGTTCTCTTTTATGTCAAAAAGTACACAACTTGTCCTGCCCAACATTACCAAAAGGGATGAAATCGGTTTTCTAATATCAAGAACCAATACCGATTACTCCGTCTCAATTTATTTGTCCATGTTCTATTCTAACTAGATAAAAAAATTAGTTATATTTTTAAATTGGTAATAAATTTTATATCCAATATGGATCCTGTTTGATAGATCTCGATTTGTTTTATAATACAATGTTTTCAAAATTACCTAAAATATTATAAATTACAAAATATAATTAATTAAAAAGTGGCACAAATTCCTAAAAGTGACAATTAAATTGAAACGGAGGTAGTACTTTTTAAGAAAACCATTTGGTTTGTTTTGGTTTGGTTAGATTGGATCGGTTTGGTCGGTTTTTAGTTAAATGAGCCAAAAACATAGTATGGGCCCAATCAAAAGACTTCCAAAAAAGCCCAAAAAATAAGTTGTGCTCTACATATAGATAGAAAGGGAAAATGACGGCCAATGACGTGTTTTGATAATTAATACCCGTCAAGAACATATTGAAAATATTTGTCAATATTAAAAATGTCCTTGATAGATATTAATTATCAAAACATGTACTGGACCGTCATTTTCCCTAATAGAAAGGCCCAAACTTCAGTCATAAACCACATAATAGGACCATAAGGCCCATTGTCACATATTAGACCATTACACCTTCATATCTTTTTTCCACCATTAGTACATAACCCATTCGAATCAAAAGACTCCAACACAGGTCATAAATTAAAATTGTGTTGCATACTTATCGATCGAATTCGATCAAGATAATTTTTTTAATAATTACTCTTCTCAACAAGCTCTACAATATATGTTGTTTGGATCATGAAGATATTGGGCACGCAATTTTCTATTTTTTTCCAAGATTCATTCAGTATTCAAGATCCTAAATTTTGAATAAAAAATTAAAAAATTACATAAATTATTTACAATTATCTGGTTGAGCTATTTTTTTTACCAGATCACTCAAATTAATTTTTTTTATTGAACGACTAAAATTATTTTTGTGAAACCCCAAAATGAGCTTCACACCACAGTTTGTACGATAGAGAGAGGGGGAGGAGAAGAGCAAACGGTAAAGGACTGCCAAATTAAATTGGCCCCAAAATGACGAGGCCTTTGGGCGCTGCACATTACAGCCCTTTTGGGGCGCTACAAGGACTTGGCTTCCCCCTGTACCTAGTGTTCTAAAATTCGGTATTTCTCGCCGAGTTTGCCGAGTACTCGCTCCAAGGGGCTGAGGGGACTAATCCCCTACTCGGTGGGCATTACTCATTGAGTACTCACCGACTAATGCCGAGTACTCGCTCCAAGGTGCCTGGCAAAGCGAGTATCGAGTTTTAGAACACTGTCTGCACCTGTTTCGTACAACTAAGACACACTCAACATCTAGTAAGTTACGTTGTGTCTGAAATTAAAATCGTGTTGCATACCTTGCACGGCCATGCAAAACCAAATTGATATGGTAATAGACTCCCCTCCTAAAGTATAAATTAAATCTGCTGGGACTCGGGACAAGCTCACAGCCTAGGCACACTCCTAAGTAATTAAAGAAGAAGTCCGCTGTATTGTCTTCCACGACAGAAATCCTTCAATTTCTCTAGAAAACAGGCTCACAGCCTAAGCACGCTTTGATCTCATTCCATTCAAACACTTTGGCTCCGGAGAGTTCATTTCTAACTAACATTGAACATGTTCCGAATTTCTCGATATTCAACCCGACCAACGTCTATAATTTACCCGGACCCCTAACTGATATGGGGAATTTCCTCCCAAAATACAACTTAAACCTGTCACTACCCACACTATGACCAATTCCCTTAACTCAAATTAATCAGAAAAATCACCTCATACAAGTCCCCTCACAGTCTGATACAACCAAAGAAATGCCAATGCTTTGGAACTGCTTTGGGCACACAACATTATACTAACACATATTGATCTTACAGTATTGAATACCATTTGCAAAACACATTCCACCTCTGCGGCATTAGAAGGCCGACTAAAGTGAACTTGCATTGCGCGTCTTGATATTTGGTCTCCCTACTTAAGTTTCTTAATTACCAGATCACCTCTCTGACAACTCACCCCGAGTAAAATAGGAGCTCGTCAGGAAAATCCAGTAGAATCTTTGGCTCTAGATGCAAGGCAAAACAATGTTTTCTTTACTGAACCCTATGCAGCAATGAGGATTTCCCTTTCAAAATACAAATGTAAGGACATATAATAATGCGACCAATTTACTCATCTCTAGCTAATGAAAAATCTGTCAGTAGAATTCCTCCCATAATTCACCCACCAGAGAAATGCTTCGGTTCTGGGAAATAAGTTCACAATTTAAGAACATTTTGATCTCATGGTATTTAGCCCTCAGTTGTAACACAAGCTCCACCTACCCAAATCGCCTTCTAACTCAATTTAACTAGCATTACAAAGCTACATGGTCCTCATTCCGACAATGCAGTATTACCCTCTTCCCCAAATGACGTTCAAGACCACCCATAGTGTCGAGCATGTTCCAGACATAACAGTCCGGTTTCATTCACATAAATACGATACAATCACAGAATAACCTAGTTTTTAAATCCCTTTTTGAGTTTCACAAATAGAAAGCAACTCTAAAAATATTTTGTTTTTCTCAGTAAATTATTCGATAAGATAACTTAACAATTGACAAGATCACACAAGCCTTACAAGACAAACCCAGTGGAAAGACGCGACAGAATTGAATCACCACATTTCATTATTCTACACTGAGAATAAGAATCTACAATCGAATAAAACTCAATCGCCGCCCATTTCTTATGTACTTTCAATTCTAACCCATACAATCTATATCCAAACCAGGTTCGCATCGTTTGGTAACAAAATCACTCTTCTCCCACCTTTCACGGGCATAAATACAAACAAGAACAAGATAGCAAAGTCGAAAATTTACTCATACTAATCATCAGTACCTTGCACATTAGTCAAAAAGCCAAAAAACCCAAATCAAAGCACTACGAACTAACTTTACAACAGAAGAAAACCACAACTCAATCTTTGGATACAGAAAAATCAACTGTACAATTCTGTACATAAAATTGAATACCAATACTAGAAAAGAATTTAATGAGTTCTTTCAATTACCTTTTACACAATCTATATCCCGGTGGTGATTGCATTCTTTGGAATAAAAATCATTCTTTTCAATCAAATCCCTCAACAACTCATGAGTAAACGCGGGACTGTTTGGGTCACTCGTTGGGGACGCATCGGCAGGAGAATCCAAAGTTGGGGTTTGTTTAAAACAGCAAAAATTATTACCTAATTTGCAAACAGTCGAAGGAGAAGGATTAGAAGAACCCTTCTTTTTCTTTCTGAATCGAAATCTTGGAACACGCTTCTCCTTTCCCAATTTCGATCCGAACCCATTTCGTGTCTCCTCCTTAATTCGATCATCGTCCCTCCGATCGGACCCATCACCGCCGCCGACAACAATGCCGTCGGATCGGTCGTTCTCAGACATAAACAGAAACTAGCGGGGAATTACGCAACACGACCAGGCCCATATGATGAAGTTGATGGTAGATGATTATGGGCAGGAAGGGACGGGGGGCAATTGGAGGTTGAATTGGACTCTGCAACAGAGAGAGCGAGCGAGAGAGAGAGAGAGACGTGGTGACAGAGTTGTGGGAGTATTCTAGGAATCGGGTAAATGACTACAAGGCAGGCGTTCCCATTTGCGTTTGTTTGTTTAATTAAAATAAATAAATAATAATAATGCCAAAATTATTTTTGTTGATGTTAAAATTTTAGTGTACAAAAAGCATGTACTATGTGCAGTGTACAAAATTTTTATGCACTGAAAATTTTGACGCTAACAAAAACAGTTTTGGCATTATCAAATTGATTTACACACCTCCTTTTTTTTTTTTATATCCTCGTGTTTTTTTTATTACTTTTTTAGCAAAAAAATACACTTTTAATACTAAAAAATAAAAAAAGAAGTGTGGATATAAAAAAGACAAAAATGATACTCACACAACAATCCAAACACAACAACTTACACAACCTCTCACATATATGTGGGGTCCACACATACTATGTGTGAACCCCACATATATGTAAAAGATTGTATAAATTATTGTGTTTAAATTGTTGTATCAGGAGCATCTTTGTAAAAAAGAAGTGTAAATATCAAATCCTTTTAAAAAGGAAAGAAGACTGCCATATCTTAACTCTTTTTCCTCTCTATTAGGGGTGTAAATTTGGCCCGGTCCAGAGCGTCATTTAAATAATCGGGCTCAAACTAGCCCGATCCAAGCCTATTAAGCTCTCGCAATAAATCGAAACGGGTTGAGCCCCAACATATCTGGGCTTGGGCTTGGGTTCGGACCCGGATAATTTTAGAATAATTTTACATAAGCCCGCTTGTAATGCTAGAATAATTTTACGTAAGTCCGCTTGTAGTGCTAGAATAATTTTCTCATTCTTTTTTTCTTAATCTATGCTTTCTTTCACTGAGCTTCATATTCCCCAGCGATTATTCCGTCAAATTACAATGCTGGAATCATTTCCTGTGGATCCGTTCGCTGAGCTTATCTTGTCCACCAAATCTAAAATTATGAAATGGTTACCTCACATAAAGTAGACAAATGCTCAAAACTTCAGTTCAGATGTTCAATGTTTTGGCCTAAGAAATGCCCCCACATCCCCAAAACCTAATTTGCCTGCTTTGAATCCAGAATGAATGAAACACATGAAATTAAAATAGTTCTATAGTCTCAGCCATTGCTCTCCAGAAATGAAAGTCACATCCAGAAAAGGCCTAACTTCCTCATAACTGAAAGACCTGGACCATGCCACTCTCTTCTTTCTATCCGCTCCTTCGCCTCTACACTGGAACTCCCCAAACACCGCGGTCCTACAAAATGCAGACAAACTTGACTTATTATACATTTCGACTACCAAATGGGTAACTAACATATTCTGTAGGCACATTTTCGTTCAGTCTAAAACATCGGTTTCTTTCCTTAAATCAAGAGATGACTGATGAGATTCTTACTTTTGCCTGGACGGTTGATTCCAGTCGCTCCATCCGGATGGAGTTACTACACTGTCGATAACGCAGTAGGAGTATATTGCTCGCGAGTAGTTCCCCCAAGCTCTTCCTAAATAGACCATGCCAGTGCCGTTGATTGTACAGTTCACAAAAGAGAACCCCGTATCCTCTTCTTGTGTGTCTCTGTGGTGAGCTGCAATTGCTCCATAGCTCTGAGCTGTTGAGTGAAGAACGCATTCCTGGTTCAATACATTCAGAACACCAGTTTTAAGGAATATCATCAAGAATCAGTCGCAAGTAGTGAGGATCTTAAACTCGTTTTTTTCTGTTTTTATCTTGGATTTATAGAGAGAGAGAAGAAAATATGTAATGTATGTCTGAACTGTTTTCGTTTTTTGCCATTTTCCTTTTCGTTTTCCAGAAACAAAAACAACGAAAAGTTCATAGCAGCACCATTCATTTTCTTAGTTCTTGTGCACAACAATGAAAAGTTCCAAGATGGGACCTTCCAGTGTCAGCCCCATTTGCGAAACCTTTCTATAAACAGTATGCCAAACAAGTTTTTTTTTTTTTTGCTTGGCAAAAAGAACTTTAATCTTTGAAATATAGCACAACGATTATAGGGACCAAGAGCATGGCAGCATCACAACCGGAAAGTTAACCAAACAAGATTTATACGAGTATTTTTTTTTTTTTCAAAAAATGAAGATGGAAATTGAAAACGATAGCAAAGATGCACTTCCCTTTCGATTTCCTCAACAAATTGAAGATCTAAATACGATGATACCTGATACAGCGATCTTGAACTACCAAATATGAAATCGATGGATCCTTGAACGTAACACTGGTAGAAATAATGTGATCCGTAATCATCTAAAAGAGTGTCCTGTGTCCCCAAAATCCTCACTCTATAAAACATAGCTTTATTGGCTTTTATCCTCAATGCAACAGCCTGATTCCCATGAGCCCCGGGGACAGCAACCACTGAATTCTGCAAATGACTAGAAACTTAGAATCAAAATCAAAAGTGAAAACAATTATAACCCAAAACGGTATCCGGGTATGATTTGTACCTCGATGGTGATTCCAGTGGCACAGAAGAAATCAGATTCTATGGCAACAGAAGCTGATCTAGATGTCCCCAGTTCTCTTCCATCCTTTTCTTTGTCTGAGGCTTTATCATTCCAAGTGATGATGGTTTCCGAAGTTCGATTTTCGACTCCGATTAATGAAATGTAAGGCTTGGAGTCTGGAACAAACACCTTTTCCCTGAAAGAAAAAAAAAAAGAAGTATTTTGTATATCTTTTAGAAAAAAATATTCAGTAATTTGGAATTTGAAATATTAGAGTTTACAAACATTGCACTCCTAGTTGCAACAAAAACCATTCTTGAGTTTGAGGCACTGTTGAACGTGGGTGGTGTCTCAGTTGGTCGAGCACCCTTTGTCCCATTTGTGTGGCTTGGGTTCGTTTCCCACGCCTACCCCACTCATGTGGTGGCCTCCGCCTACCCTTCCCCTTCGCTTTAACAACTAACTCACCAACCCACTGATTTATATAGTTGTGACAAAAAAAATAAATAAATAAAGAGTTTGAGGCACTGTTTAGGAAAGAACTCAATTTCTTAAAGAAAATATTTTTTTTGTCACAAATTTCTAAAAGAAAAAATATATTTTTTGTCACAAAAAGGGTACTGATCCAAAACTAATAACTTCCAATACCCACGTTGCTACTTTTGGTCCCCATGTCCGAATTCAACTCCACAACATTAACTTCCTGAGTTTCTCAGATGGAGAAACAACTATAGTTTATTCCAAACACCAGTCAGAATCATAGATATACACTGCAAGAATTCTACAAACATAACTTTATAACAAATTCCGGACACAACCCCATACAAATGGGGTCGTTCAATGCACGTAGACTCATGTGCATCGAACGACCCTGACGCAGTTGTGTTGGTAGCATTACTTATTCAACGATACATACAGTATATATATAGTACATGTTTTGTATATCCACAGTTACATAGCACACCTGTAGATCCCGGGAAGAACGTAGATTTTCACTCTTTCAGAATTATTCATCGGAACCATATCAACCGCACCTTGTACTGTAACTGAATCTCCCTTTCCACTCTGATCAACTACAAGGACTCGACTCCTGTTATATCCATCCCTCAAATCCAGCCTCTGTTTTTCCACCTTCATGTCACTCCAACTGATGAAATCCACCAAATTTCCTTCTCCCTCTGCGTAACCCGTTTCAACTTCACTCCAAAACGCCAAAAAAGTCGACCCAATAACAAGTAATCGGAAAACCCATGATCCCATAACCGCCATTATCAAGTAATTCCCCTGGTCTTTGGCGTTCTCTTTGTGGGTAGTTTTGAATTTGCAAGGTAATGGAGAGTGAAGGTACAAATATTTTTTTTGGGTAATTTAAGGTGGTGTGAATGAAGTGAATGTCATAAATGTGGGAGCGTACTTCACTAGAAGACTCCAAAATTTATTTGAAAAAGTAGTGCATAGTAAGAAAGGTGGTCTTTTTGGTATATATATGGACTGGAGAAGGAAAACACAATGCTAAGTTAGAGCAATTATTGATGTCTTAAAATGAGAGAGAGAGAGAGAGAGAGAGAGAGAGAGAGAGAGAGAGAGAGAGAGTCATAGTAGTAGTGGGGAGTAAATTTCAGAGATTTGGAATAGTTATGGAAGAGTAGTTATGGAACTTCAAGCGATATAGTAACTTCGATAGAGTAGTAGTAAAAAGGGTTATGCTTCTTCAGCTGAGAGTGTTGGTGTCCAAATCACGGGTGCGACTCACTGCGAGTTGGGCTGCTCGTGAACGTATAAAGAGGCTCTGGTCCGTTTCCAGAGCCAGGCGCGTTTTACAGAATTCAACCCCTTGTCTTGGAACTTGTGATGAGAGAGCCTGCTTTGGCCGTGCCTTCAAAACTGATCAATTCATCTCGAACCCAAAAATTTTAGTATAAATTAACAGTGCTCGACGAGTAGAATATCTATATGAAAAATCAAGTCGAGCGCACACTAGTAATTATTTGAAAAAACAGAATTACTTTGAAGTAAAAGGAACGTACCAAGTGCACAAAGCTCTCACGTCTGTGGGGTCTGGAAAAGTGTGAAGGAGTCCAATGTAGCAGATTAGAGCTCGACCACTACCACGTCACCATTTGATTAGTTAGCCATTAGTTAGTTGAGTATGGTTTAGTGGAGAGTAAGATGGTTTGTTATTGGTTGGTTAGATAGTGGTTGAAAGCAGGACTTATATGTACTGGATTTCATTGTATTTCACGATTAAGGGAAAAAGGATGAAAAAGGAATATACAAAGTGTGGGGTTGAGCTTTCACGAACCTTGGATGGAAAGGTGGTTAGGTTAATATGTCTTGGGTACGATTGATTCCTGCACATGTAACACCCGTGTTAATGCCCAAATCCAGATCGTGGGAGTCCGGGATAGGCACTCCGACTGTCAAGTCAGTGAGAGGGAAAAGGAGCTTTTCTAAGTAGTTTAGGGTTTTAGAGGAGAAGAGTTCATTACCTTTCTCTAAAGGGGGATTCCTCCTTTTATAAGCAAAGGTAGCGTGGAGATCAACCCACGCGTTTGCTCCACGCGCTCGATGATTGGTCCGCCAATCGTGGCACTGAATCAGGCTCTGCAATCCAAGATTTGCTTAAATCACCATGATTCGTTCCTGCAATAGCGGAAATGACGTCACACCACCTGCCACGCCTACCCAACTCTTCCTGACTTCCTCTTCAAGTCAAGGGGTAGGGGTGGCTCGGCGGTTGACGGTTCTTGCGGTCGGTATCGCCCGACTGTTCTTAGTGGACTTCTGTAGTGTTAACTGATCCGGTGCGAGGCCACTGAACAGGGAGCCATACCCAACTATCCCGTATCCAGGTCCATGGTTCCTCCGTTGGACGGATTTGGTACGGCAGTATTGGTCCAGCAGACGCATAATGGGCACCATGCACCGACAGACCAAACAACCCTTAAGCCCACGGTTAGTCACTGCGATGTGGCCATAACGTGGTTCGCTCCGCCGATTCCCTCCACACAGAGTTTCTCTCTCTCTGTGGATTCTCTCTCTAGTTCTTGATTCGATTTTACTGTTCTTGATCAATACCATTCAATCGAGTAAATTCTTCATGGTCTGCGGTGTCTGGGAAAGGATGATGTACATAGTGTTTTTTTGTTGGGAAATGAAGATTGTCCGAATGAATCAGACTAATCTCTTCAGCTCTTCTCACAGTCCTTTCCACGTGTTTGTGTGAGGTGAGGTGGCCCCAAGGACAAATCGATGTCGAGGGGAATCGATCCTGCGACCTTAGGGTGGTAAGCCCTGTCGGGACAAGTCGATTAACCACTGCGACAACCCATTTAGGGTTGATGATGTACATAGTGTTACCCTTACATGCAAAGAGGATGTTTTAGTGACTCCAACCCGTGACCTTCAAGCAACAATAGGACAGCCTTATCTTGAAGTACATCCCCAAAATCACATGCCCCATTCTTATTTTGCATAGATGATTATTAGCATTAGACTGTGTTCCAGAAACACACTAAGAACTTATTTTTTGTGTAATAAAAAGGCTTGTTTCGAAAAATAAGAAGGTTGATACTTATTTTGGAAGAATTTATATAGGTACCGATCGGCCGGGGAGGAAAATCGTACCGGCGGCCGCGCCGGGCCGTCTCCGGCCACCGGACGGCCGATCCGAGTCATCCAAAAATTCTATAAAAAAAACGAGGGGGCTTTTGTGGGAATCAATGGCATCCGAGGTGTGTAGGGTGCTTGATCTGAACACCCCTTTTCGGTGTAGGGTGCTTGATCATATATACACGGAAAATGGGTGCTCGGATCAAGCACCATACACACCTCGGATGCCGTTAATTCCCGCGTAAGCCCCTTCGGTTTTTTTTTTTAAAGAATTTTTGAACAGCTCGGATCGGCCATCCGGTGGCTGGAGACGGCCCGGCGCGGCGGCCGGTACGATTTTCCTCCGCTGGCGCCCATTATCATAGCAACAGTCTTATTTTTTGTATAAGGCAATTTTAAGCTCAAAAATCATGTGTTTACGCAAATAATTTTCCTATCACTATAGATCTTGTTTGACAGATCTCATTGAGATCTTTAATACGGTGAAAAAAATTGAATTTTTTTTTTCATTTATATTATTTTTGAGTTTGAAAATGTGAAAAGAATTTTTTATTTGGATTTTGTGGAATGACTCTTCTTATTTTTGAATGAGAAGTGCAAAATAAGTACTTATTTTTTAAGAAGGTTTGCGGAACGGAGCCTTACTCTCCACAAAAATGAACCGTACAAATCAAATTTTACCTCGGGGATGAAACGATTTTGGAGTCAAACCAGGTTGTTGTGTCCCAAAGCACAACAGGCCTGGTTACCAAAAAAAAGGCACAACCGGCCTAGCTCCCCTTGCACGGTTGCAATATTTCTTGAAGTTTTGGTTTGCGTTCATCAAGCTAAACTGAAATTTGCTAATTACGAAAAGTGTTTACCATCTTCAATCATTATTGATCTCATATTTTTAATAAAAAAATCTTCTTGCCTATGATTGATCGGGACGGTTCCAGAGACCCCTAAAAAAATCTTAAAAAATATCCTAAATCTCAATCTCATGATTTTTGATCAAATTTTGATAATCCGAACCGTTCAATGTGTTCAAAACATGATTCTATAGGTAGTTGCGAGAAATCGGCAAAAAAATGACAGGGAATGGCTTGATTTAAGCAGTTTTTTTATTGAACTGTTCAATAAAAAACTGTTCGGATGAAACCCTTCTCTGTCCTTTTTTTTGCTGATTTCTCGCGGATATCCTTAAAATCATGTTCTGATTACATTGAGCGGCTTGGATCATTAAAATTAGATTGAGAACTTTGGAATGTTTTTTTAGGAGTCTCTGGAACTGCCCGATGATTCTATGCAAAATATTTAGCCAGAATTATACTTCATTAGTTTTTCTATTAATTAGTACTTGCCCGTGCCTACGACACTACCCATCTTTAATGACATTTTTCTAATATATTTATAACAGTGTGGGTGTTTTCTTAAGAGAGGTGAAGAATAAACATCAGCCATTGGATCAAATGGATCTCAGCCTTTTTTACAATTTGTATTTGTGTGGCCGTCACACCATTGTGTTTTATTTTTCTATTAATTAATACTTATCTGTTAAAAATGTGAAAGAGCATGTTGGTTTGGAGATTTAGGATTTTGGTTCGCTAGAATGGCTATTGGGCATGAAGATTTATCGGGCCCGTGTCCGAGCCCATTTACGAGCCCGTTTCTTCGCCCCATTTGGACTCGGCAAAACTACGGCCATTTTTCCGTTTCCGCGAAAATTTATCTGGATAACGTTCCAGAAAGCAGAGAGAGAGAGAGAGGGAGAGAGAGAGAGAGAGAATCAATGGCTGTCTCCTCACTATCTTCAACGATATGTCCACCACTTCCGGTACCCAAAGTCTCCGCCATTGCTGCTAAGCCCAAGCTCTCTATACTCTCTTTTCCCTCAAGTGCTCCTACGCTAAAAGCCCTAAAACCCTCTCGGCCCTCTACGTTTAGGGTTTTCGCTGCACCTGAAATGTTGGATGTCGAAGAAGCCTTGGGAGATGAATCCGGATCCGTTGAACCCATTGAGGTCTGTTATTCTACTATATATACTCTTAAAATCCTCAAATTTAGTTTGTTTGTTTTTTAAATTCTTTTTTTACAAGCACTTCTATCAATTACATTAGACGGGACATAAGCTCACAGTCATATTAGGCCCAAACTGAAAACTTTTATGGATTAGTCTGTGCAAGTCCTTTGAGTGCAATTTTTTTTTTTAAAATGCCTATATGTGTGGGGTAAAGATCCCTAAAATTTGATGTTCTCAATCACTTTTTAGGTTGCATGTATAAAATTAAACGGTGGTGGCGCACATACGCATAATATCGTCTCTCCTTCAGCCCTCGCGAGTCGCAATATATACTTATAAAATATATTTTTACGAGTAGCAATATATACTTACAAAGTATGTTTTTTTATTATTAATATGAAAATACACATGATTTTAGCCCCTGCTAGACACAAATCCTGCTTCTGCCACTAGAGCTAGCCCAGTTGGTTCTTGAATTGATGTTATTTACGTTTGTTTGGGGTTGTTCAGGTTGAAGATCCAGAGGCTCTTGAGTCTTCTCCGCTTGGCATTGGGATCGATATTGGCAAGGTACTTTCTTTCCTTTATGCCTTGTTTGGTTGCTGAGAAATGATAGGAAAAAGGGAAATCATATCTTGATGTTGAATGTTTCCGCTGTGGATTGGTGAAAAAACAAGGGAGTATGCATGTACAGGGAGTGTGTGTTCTATGTCCTGGAATTGGTTTAATTACTAGAGTAATTTCCACATCTTGGCTTTGGTAGACATTTGCCTCTCTGCTTTATAAACATGGATTGAATGTGTTTTGACATTTGAGGTGAGTACAAGAATGCTAGTCATAAAGGGAAATATACAAGAGAACAAAGAAAGAATGAAAAAAAGTTGCCCGTAGTTTGCATTGGATAAGGTGGAAGTTGTTCCCTTCAAGATTCCAAGCAGACCCGTTTGGTATAACATCTTGGACGAATGAAAATCATGCCGGGCAAAATTAAGCTGATATTATATCTATTCCTCTTACCATTTTCTTGTAAACTAAAATGGTGATCATTCCATTCTTTAGGTACGTTAATGTTTTCTCTGCACCTAGGCTTTGTCATGCAAAGTTTGGCATCTATAATCCTCAAAGTTTGGAGAATTTCTTCTCTAATAGATGTGATTTTGCGTCGTTGTGGGGACCCTTTACGGCTTTACATACATTTGGTTCCTTCTCAACCCTGCTGATGTAAACTATTTAGGCCAGCCATCTCATGAACTGCATGCAGAAAACCATAGCCTGATTGAGTATTTTGAGGCCTTAATCCTTATCATGTTCTTCTAAGAGTTGAAAGCTTATTATTTGGATGGGTCACCAGTTTCTGAAGAAAGATTTATGCCAGCGGCTCTTGCTCCTTTCTGCTAGTGCGTAGAATTAAGAATTTCTGACTATCTAGTACCATATGCCATGGGCTGCAAAACTGAGAACTTCATGAGGTTCCTAGTTCAAAGTATTATTGTTGGAAGGTTCTTCCCCTTCCAAGTTTTAATACATTATGTAGTTGTTATTCTGTAAGGTTTAGCTTCTTTGATGAGTGTGTTTAGGAGTAACCCATGAACTATCTGCTGCTTGAAGGAACTATTTTGAGTAATCTCTACAGAACTGCCATTACTATGAAGGTGCCATCACACCTTGAAGTAAGTCCTTTGATGTGGTGCTTGGATTGGGCTTTAATGCCCTTGGATCTTCCATTGAGTATATAGGTTAAGCACAATTGTGAAAGTTTGGTAAAAGGCCCTTCAATTCTCTCCAATGTGTGGAAGAAAATACATCACAGTCACTCACATGGATAGACCATCCTCTGTTCTAAATGGTGGCCGCCGAGGCCGCCTAGGCGCTTGGAGGTACCCTGCCGCCACGCCAATACCCCTTGGCGTTTGATTTGGCGCCCATGGAGGTTTGGCGGTCTTGGCGGCTGCCTAGGCGGCCTTGGCGGCCATGGCGGTCTCGGCGATTTGGCGCCCAGGAAGGTTTGGCGGTTGCCTAGGCGGTCTTGGCGGACCTTGGCAGCATCATCGATGTCTTTGGAGGCCTTTGGCGGCCTAAAATGTATAGTATTAAACTAATGTAGATCAAGTTTTGGAAGGGTATGGAGGAGAAGAGTTAAAGAAAGGAGACTTTTAACTTGGCATTAGGGATCTCCGATCTCGTTTATTTCTACTTATTGTCTTATTCAACTTATTTGCTAGTTGCTACTACTTAATTTCATTTGGATTTGTACATTAAACTTTGCATTGTGGTTGTAGAATTTTGAACTTGTATTATGAATACATAGAATATAGTTTGATTGGATAATGGTTTGGTAAAAAAAAAAACGCCGAATTGCTTGGCGCTTGGAGATGGGTCTCCGCCCTACTAGCGCCAAGCGCCATTTAGAACATTGAGGCCATCCATGATTCCATATGTATATGGGTCAGCCACAAGGCGTGCAATCCATGCTTATCTTGACTAGGAGTATTTCATTCTCTTTTTCTTGAATTAGGTATTTAGTGACTGACGTGTTAGTATCTTTTTATTGTGTTCAGAGTGCACCAAAGCAAAAGATTAGGATCAAACTGAGGTCATATTGGGTGCCGCTGATAGAGGATTCATGCAAGCAGATATTGGATGCCGCAAGGAGAACTGATGCGAAGACCATTGGTCCTGTGCCATTACCAACCAAGAAGCGGATCTATTGTGTACTTAAATCTCCACACGTGCACAAAGACGCCAGGTTTCATTTTGAGATCAGAACACATCAGCGCCTGATTGATATTCTATTCCCGACTTCCCAAACAATAGATGCCTTGATGGTGCTTGACATTCCTCCTGGGGTGGATGTGGAAGTCAAGCTCTGAGAAAGCACTGCTGCGGCTTCGATCAGACCTGCACGGTCACACTTGGCCGGAGAAGAGCGTTTTCCGTCGACTCTCTCTTTCAGAGGTTGCGCCAGCTTCCTCATAGAGCTTTGCTACTGTCCGACAAATTTGGTGAATTCGAAGTTTTTGTCATAGTTGTGATTATCTTGTCAATGTCAATTTTATGATACTTCACCATGATATGTGATTTTCATCACGTAATTAGTTGTATTGATTTTCATCACGTAAGTAGTACATTCAATGGACGTAAATGGGCATATTTACGCACCTATCAATGCCTCACAAGCATCAATGAAGAAACGACAATAAAGTAGTACGGTGTCACTAACATTGCTCTTTAAACAAAGAATCAAATAGTTCATGGCTAGAAAAAAAAGTACTCAATTAAAAAGCACCACCCTAACTCAGAACATATCTGGTCAATAAAAATATGTTACATAGCACAAAGCTTTTTCATCAATCATCCCAAAAGAATACCCTTATACTAACTTCTCTCCTTTTTTGCCCCATGGAGCTTCAATTGCTCTCCATCTCAATCCTCTTTACCTCATTACTCTTTTTGCTACAATTAATTCAAAAATCCAAAGCCAATAACTCAACTTCAAACATTCCCCGGGGCCATGGAAGCTACCTCTCAGAGGAAATTTGCACCAAATAGCCAGCTCTTTACCTCACCATGCCTTAAGAGACTTGGCCAAGAAACATGGGCCTGTGATGAGCCTTCAACTTGGTGAAGTTCTAGCTATTGTTGTTTCATCACCAGAAATGGCAAATGAAGTGATGAAAACACACGACATCATATTCGCTTTGAGGCCTCACATTATTGCGACAAGGATTGTGTCTTATGACTCTACTAACCTTACCTTTGTTCCTTATGGTCCGTACTGGAGACAACTGCAGAAAATATGCACAACAGAGCTTTTGAGCCGCCAACATGTCTTGTCGTTCCAAACAATCAGACACGAAGAGGCGTCAAAGTCGTTAGATCCATCGCTTTGGATGCAGGATCAGCCGTCAACCTTACACAGAAACTTAACTCATTCGCATTCGAAATTACTTCCAGGGCTGCCTTTGGAAAGAGATTCAAAGATCAAGAAGCATTCATATCAATTGTGAAGGAAGCTTTAAAGCTGGCCGGCGGATTCAATGTTGCCGATTTGTATCCTAGTATGGAATGGCTTCATAACATCAATGGACCGAGGTCCAAACTAGTGAAAATTCATGAAACAGCAGATAGGATCATGGGAATCATGGTCAATGAACACAAGATACACAAGGCTAGTGGCAAGGGAAGAGAAGATGATGATCTGGTCGATGCTCTTTTGGAATACCATGAGTGTGGGTCAAATGAATTTTCCTTAACTATCAACAACATCAAGGCAGTTATCCTGGTTAGTAGAGCTTTACTTGGTACAGTTACATAGAATAGTGGAGTGTACTGTTCTGCATTCATAGATTCATTACTTGATCTACTTCGTGTAGCAATGAAGAAAAAACGAAAGAAGCGAAATGCCAATTTTTACCTCAACTTTGCCAATTTCAGGACATTTTCACTGCTGGGGGCGAGACAACGGCTGGGACTGTAGACTGGGCCATGTCGGAAATGATGAAAAACCCAAGGATCATGCAGAAGGCACAAGATGAAGTGAGGCATGTTTTCGATGGCAAAGGCAACGTCGACGAAACTGGCCTAGGATAATTGAAATACTTAAACCTGGTTATCAAAGTGACTGTTAGACTTCACCCGCCTGTTTTTTGCCTCCTCCCAAGAGTATGTGGGGGAGAGATGTGAGATCAACGGTTATGAGATCCCAGAGAAGGCTAAAGTCGTGGTCCATTGGAAAAGAGATCGGGAATGAATTCCGGCCTTGCAAATGTCGAATTCAAGCTTGCACAGCAAGAGGAACTGGACATGACAGAGCAATTTGGCGTGGCTGTTGAAAGAAAAGAAGATCTCAAAGTGATTCCTGTTCCTTACAATAATTGCACCATTTGAAGCATATATAGATGCATTTGTGTACTTTGGTTTTTAACTTTTTACTTCTGTTTTTTATTGTCCTTTTATCCATATTAATCATGTATTGCAAGCGATCGATTGATATCTTGCAATTGAACTGTTTTATGTCCTCAAGGCCTACCCTTCATCAAGTTTAATTTGCAGAAGAAGAAGCGTAGAAATTTGTGATCAACTGATAATTGAGGGAAAAAACAAAAACATTGCAGGCCACATCTATGGCTTGAGAACATCCAGTTGAGTTGTTTTTGAAGTATTTTGCTCCGTGAGTCGTTATTCCACCTATACTTATTATTATCATCTTTTTAACTCGATTTAGCTCTGTGAGTCACAATCCTCCAATTTTTTTGCCTTTTTTATTAGGCAGCAGGAGGAGAATGAACATCTAACATAGTGTCTTAACTTTCAGATCAACTGCTTAGTCTCAAACCTCGTTGTTATGCAATCTCTAGCAGAATATTTGATTGAGTTATTGAATGGAAATTTTTCTTATATATATATCATTGGCAATGAGAAGTCAACTGAAGATATTTAAAGCTTAAATTCATCTACGTTGGAGATATTCCATGAGCAGAGCCGGCTCATAACTTTCAGGGCCGAAAGCAAATTCCTTGAATGAGGCTCCCTCGGATCTACCGTAGGGTGCTGAGATAGCCATGATGTGTTCTGATTTATTTTCCATCTTTTATTTATGTGGATGATTAACCACGAACCAATAAAGTAATGGTAAACGCCCGTCATTGAACGTCTACTATATTTCATAAGCGTTTCAAAACTGAATTGAAAAGCACCACCCAACAGCCAAAGCTAAAAAATAATCCTCAAGTGAAAAGAACAATGCTTTTTCATCAATGATATCCCAAAAGAAAAACCCTTATCCTAACTTCTCTGGTTTTTCCCCCATGGAGCTTCAATATCCCTCCTTCTCAGTCCTCTTTACCTCATTACTCCTTGTACTCTTTTTGCTGCAATTAGTTAAGAGATCCAAAGCAAATACTAATAAGTACTCAACTTCAAACCTTCCCCCCAGGCCATGGAAGCTACCTCTCATAGGAAATTTGCACCAAATAGCCGGCTCTTTACCTCACCATGCCTTGAGAGACTTGGCCAAGAAACACGGGCCTCTGATGAGCCTTCAACGGTGAAGTTCTAACTGTTGTTGTTTCTTCACCAGAAATGGCAAAAGAAGTGATGAAAACACACGACATCATATTCGCTTCCAGGCCTCACATTATCGTGACAAGGATTCTGTCTTATGACTCTACTAACCTTACCTTCGCTCCATATGGTCCGTTCTGGAGACAACTGCGGAAAATATGCACAACAGAGCTTTTGACATACCAACGTGTCTTGTCGTTCCAAACAATCGGACACGAAGAGGCATCAAAGCTCGTTAGATCCATCACTTTGGATGCAGGATCACCCGTCAACCTTACACAGAAACTTTACTCATTGGCATTTGAAATTACTTCCAGGGCTGCCTTTGGAAAGAGATTCAAAGATCAAGAAGCATTCATATCAATTGTGAAGGAAGCTTTAAAGCTGGCTGGCGGATTCAATGTTGCTGATTTTTATCCTAGCATGGAATGGCTTCATAACGTCAATGGACTGAGGTTGAAGAAGCAGATAGGATCTTGGGAATCATGGTCAATGAACACAAAATGCACAAGGCTAGTGGCAAGGGAAGAGAAGATGATGATCTGGTGGATGCTCTTTTGGAATCCCATGAGCGTGGGCCAAATGAATTTTCCTTAACTATCAACAACATCAAGGCAGTTGTCCTGGTTAGTAACGCTTTACTTGGTACAATTACATAGAATAGCAGAGTTAGGACTCAGGAGTGTACTGTTGTTAGCACTATATGCTTCCAAATTTAGTATAAGCTGCTGCCAACACTGCATTCATTGATTGATTACTTGATCTACTTAGTCTAGCAATGAGAAAAAGGAAGTGAAATGCCAAATTTTATGTCAACTTTGCCAATTTCAGGACATTTTTGCTGCTGGGAGCGACACAACGGCTGGGACTGTAGATTGGGCTATGTCGGAAATGATGAAAAACCCAAGGATCATGAAGAAGGCACAGGATGAAGTGAGGCATGTTTTCGATGGGAAAGGTAATGTGGACGAAACAGGCCTTGAAGAATTGAAATACTTAAACCTGGTTATCAAAGAGACTCTTAGATTTCACCCGCCTGTTCATTTACTCCTCCCATGAGTATGTGGGGAGAGATGTGAGATCAACGGCTATGAGATCCCGGAGAAAGCTAAAGTCGTGGTCAATGCATGGGCAATCGGAAGAGATCCCAACCTGTGGGATGATGCTGAGAGCTTTGTACCAGAGAGATTTCTTGATAGTAGTATTGAGTACAAGGGGAATAACTTCGCGTACATCCCATTTGGAGCAGGAAGGAGGATATGCCCGGGTATGAATTTCGGCCTCGCAAATGTCGAATTCGAGCTCGCGCAACTTCTGTTCCACTTTGATTGGAAACTCCCTGGCGGAATGAAACAAGAGGAAATAGACATGACCGAGGAATTTGGTGTGACTGTTGGAAGAAAAGAAGATCTGATAGTAATTCCTGTTCCTCACAAAAGCTGTACCATTTGAAGCATAGATGCACTTGGTTTTTTTTTTTTTTTTTTTTTCTCTTCTTTTCTTTTTTGACTTTTGCTTCTGTTCGTATTTTGTTTACTCCATTTTAAACGTGTAAGAACTTGATATCTTGTTCAACAGAAAAGTTGGCAAGAATCAAAACAAAGGGTATGAAATATGAAATCGGGTTTTCCTTTTCCTACCATATGAGCTTAGAATTTAGTTTTTCTTCCCAGTCCAGTATTCGTTCTTGAAGGTCTTCATGTCTGTTTAAAAGAAAACTCTCCAGATAATCACCAACGTTTCCTTCAATGATCTTACGAAGAACAAGCGTTTTTCCACTGCAAAATTAAGTCACCAATCCTTCAGCGAAAAAACAGAAGACATTGTTGATCACAACTATGTATAGCTTAAAGACATCAAGCAGTGCGTACCAAACACAAGTAGTATGAGCAGGGACATAGCCAGTGAGAGAAACAAGGAGAAAAAAAGACAATACCCATTCTGATATCAATGCCAGAAAGACAGATAACTAACTCTCTGTTTGTTTCTTGGGAAAACTAATGATGCTGCCTCGATCCTGTGTATCTGTGTATCTATTCTTCCACATAGAATCGAGAGGGAGGGACAGGGAGGGAATCAAAGACGTGTGTAACGATGACTCTCATGCCAAAGCATTGTTTTCCATTCATATTGTTCTCTCCTGCGAAAGACGTGGTAAATCTTTCCTTGCACAAACTAAGACAATATAATTCACACAAAGAAGGCCACCACAAAGTGGATTTTAGTGCAAACATAATACTATGCATTAGTACATTACAACACCAAATTTTACACAAGCTAGGTTCAGCTGAAAGTGTATTGCTTTTCAGTTGATCTTGCTCGAACCATCAACAACTGACCCATGACACCCGTTACTTCTAAAAATAGACGAACAATACCAAACAAAAGGATATTCATTCCTAACTGCAAACTGCACGGCTTGATTTCATCATCGTCGAAGATGCAATGGTGACCAACGAAGATCCGGATTATTCAATAATTTGCCTACTTCTCAAAACTAGAACCCGACCTTCTACAGTACTGTGCGATGAGCTTAGAAAGAGAAGATGACTTATTTTCAAGTAACTTTGTGGAAGAATCATATTCCTCAATAGGTCCTGCACCTAGAAGAAAAAAAGAAACTAAGACTAATTCACAGAGACTGGCTTTTTATGACCAGAAATTAGTGGGGTTTGTAGAAAGACAAATTTGTCCTCAATTGAGTGGGGTTAGTCCTTTCATATTGTATACAAGCAGTACAGTACAAACTAAGACTAATTCACAGGAAGAAGGCCACAACACAGTGGATTTTATTGCAGACATAATAATAATATACTTGAGTTGATTACAACACCAAATCTCACATGAAACTGAGAGTTGTGTACGACATTACAACACCCAAGACAGGCGTCACTTCCAAAGTAGAAGCACAACATCAAATCAATCCTAACTACAAAATGCATTGCCTCGATCGTTTTCATCATCATCGAATATCTTACGATCATATTCAATTATTTGCCTACTTCTAAAAGCTAGAACTAGACCTTGTACTGTACTCTGCGACAAGCTTAGAAAAAGAGGATGACTTATTCTCAAGCAACTTTGTGGGTGTATCATATTCCTCAATCAGTCCTGCACCAAGAAGGAAAAAAGAAAATTAACCAGATGTTGGATTGACATTCTTAATTCGGGGGAAGATGATTACGGTAACACTAACCATTATCTAACAACAGAACCATGTCGCTATCAACAACAGACGTAATCCTATGTGCAATGGTTAACACTGTACAATCGGAGAAATGTTGCTTCAGCGTTTGCTGTATGAGATTGTCAGTGGCTGTATCCACTGATGCAGTGGCTTCGTCAAGCACCAAAACCTTGCTTTTCTTGAGTAGCACCCGCCCAAGGCAAACCAGCTGCCGCTGACCCATACTCCAATTCTCCCCATTCTCTGTAACTGAAAGAAGGAGAAAAAGAGAAAGCCAGGGGTAAGTAACATCTCGTTAACAGTAATGCTGTACATTGCAAAATTCTTTGCCCAAAATGCAGTGAGAGAGCATTGCATTCATCCCGTTGGAGCATGACCCCCATTTGGGATGAAAAGTGTTCTAGACTCCGAAGATTTCTGGATCTGTGTTGTATTTTTTTTCCCTTTGATTATGTTGGAATAGTGGATGAACAATACCTGCTGAATCAAGCTTGCCTTCCTTCTTCCTGACTTCATCTCCAAGTTGGCACTTATCAAGAGCCTAAAGAAATAAAAAAGGTATTCACAATTTCATCCAAACAAGAAAAGCACATATTTTTCGACATATGATACATAGAAACCAAATGCAGGAGATCAACCCACCTCCCAAATATGTTCATCTGTGTACTCTTCTAGTGGGTCCAGGTTGGTTCGCACCGTTCCCTCAAACATGGTTGGATCCTGAGGAATGATGCTTAATCTAGATCGTAAATCATGGAGCCCAATTGAGGAAATGTTGATACCATCTATCTGAATTTGACCAGCAGCGGGTTCAACAATGCGGAAGAGTGTCTGTATGAGGGTCGATTTACCACTGCCCGTCCTCCCTACAATTCCTGTCTTCATTCCTCCGAAGAAAGTGCATGTAAGGCCTCTCAATACAAGTGGCATATGTGGGGCATATCGGACCTACATGCATACATGGCAACATCAAAAAATACTCCAACACACAAGTAAAAAAATTGGCCACAAAGGCTATCTTCCGATGTCCAATCTGTAGAGGGCTATGTTACTGGACTCTTCTAAATAACAGAAGTACCCCATATCAGACACTTGAGCAAGTGCATTGGATACATGTCTCACATTTAGTTGGACACATTGGAATCATACTAAGAAATTCGAGTTTACTGTAGAAACCATCAAGAGAAAGGAGGCAGACTGGTAAGAAGGCCATCATGTGTAACAGTACAATATATTGCATTAAATACTTGGTGACATATTTTACGCGCAGTATACGTTAAGGAAATAAAACTAAATATGTTCAGGAACAATAAAAAGTACCCAAGTACATTTCACATAGGTGGACAATAAATAACAGGGATTTTTGAATTCTGTGTCTTTCCCTCTTCCTTTTCTTTACTCTCAACACATCCATGATCCAGAAAAAATGTAAGAAGATCAGATTTTGTAAAGGATACCTGCAGATCTTGGATAACAACTTCTCCATGAACTGGCCATTGACCATCTGGCCTATTTTCTTCAATAACAAGTGGAGGCTCACTTGGGATAGAAGTGTATTGAAGTATCCTTTCAACTGATATCATTTTATTCTCCATATTGCAAAGATTCCAAATGACCCACGCCTGTAACATGTTCAGATTAAGCCCGTATGTAACTGCTAACCCTGCAATACCTACAAATGAAGAAACAAAAGACAGATCATCAAACTTTTGAACACTAGGTGCAAAAGTAAAATAGACACTAAAGAAAGAAAACAAAAAACTCATTACTTGGATCAATCGTTCCTGTTGGAATGGAGATCAAGAAAACCAAAGAGAATGCAAAGGTAATAGAAGATAACATATCCAAGCGGAAGCAAAGCCACTCCATCACAGCAGCAGTGTAAAAATTTGGCCGAGAATGCCCATCTATCAGTTTCATACTCAACTCCTTGAATCGCAATTCCTGATCAAAGCTCCTAATGGTAATGGATCCTGACACGGTTTCAGCAAAATGCTGGATAACTGGAGCTTTGCATACACCACCCAATCGTGCCAGTTCTCGCGCTGACGGTATGTAATATTGCTGCAACAAAGTAAAAGAATATTAAAGTTGCAGCATATAACATTCGTGACCATGTAGCTCTGAAAATCCGACTAGTATAATTTATCGAGGTAAGAGTTGGTAAAAGAAACCACCACTTTCTACATAAAACAGAACTACATAAAATGAAACCACTACATCCAAGAGACTTTCGTGGTTTGCCAATTCTTTCTCTTAGTTTTTTCAAATGCAACATTACAGGATATCATCTTTCTGGAAAAACATCAACATTTTACCGACCAATTAAATAATCAAACTAAGTAAATGTTCGAATACTTTAGAAGGAAAATAGACTAAGTAAACAAAAAATATAATGTTTAAATAAAATTTAAGTCTTCCGTACTGAAATCTGTGGGAAAAAAGCGGATTCTGAAATTAATGTTGCAAGACTTCACTAGCACCGCAGATTGGTAAGAATTTACAATAACTACCTGTAACCAAATGCAGGTGGCAATCACGGGGATAAATACGATGAACACCTGCCATGCAACCTGTGACATTACCCCTATAATACCCAGTAGCTGTATTATTGCGAATGCAAATGCCCCTACGATCATTGGCATGCTCAAATCCACTGCACTTTGGTCCGTAGATGCCTAAAAGAGGAAAACACATTGATTAAACAAAATTCTATGTTGAAGGCAACAACCATGATTAGGATACTGGCAGAGGCAGCAAGTAGACAGAAAACACTCACCCTATTTAAGATTCGTCCACTTGGGGTGGAATCAAAAAACGACATGGGAGCACGGAAAATGCATGAATGCATTTTGTTGAAGAGTATAGTGGCAGTCTTATACCCAGCAGTTGTCAGAAACAAGGCTCTAGAAAGAATGCAGAAAGCACTTCCAATCGCCAGAGCCACGTAGACGATTATGAGAGTAGAACCCCCGACCGGAGGTTTCACTTCCTTTGATACTGGAGTAGCCCAAGCCATCCAATAGTTGCTTCCTATTTGAAGTAGCTGAAATAAAACTTGTGACAACAATATGAAAGGCACAAGAGCTCCTCCGTACGCTATTGTTATGTATTTCCAGTAGACTGAAAGACCAACTCTTCCTTTCTCCCTTTCTTCTTCTTGAACTAGCTGTCCTTTTTGTCCAACTATATCGTCTGTTCCATTTTGGCCGTTTGCAGCTTCCTCTTTCTTCATGGACTTCTGAACACCACATTTGCTACCATTCTCTTCCTCGATGGTCGATTTGTCTGATATTGAGCCAGCCACTGTGGAATCTAGTGCTGATAAAGCTTCCTTATGCGCGCCCACAAGTTCCATAAAGTCACTCCCTGAATTGAGGATGTCATTGTATTTCCCAGCTTGAGTAATCCTTCCATCTTTCAAGACCTAATGACAAAGGAAAAAAAACATCCCAAAAGGTCTTGAATTAAACAAGCGGTATTGTATCTATTTCATTTATTCGATAAAAGCGAATTTGAATTGATCACTTTTTTAATGGGGGAAAAACTATTGGGATTTTTGTTTGTTAAGCAATGACTTAATCCTTGAATATTATGTTCTTTTTTAGCAAGAAATGTCAAAGACAGAGAACTATAGAAGAAACAAGACGTGAATGGCTCACCAAAATGAGATCCGCAGCAGGTAAGAACTCCACTTGATGAGTAACATAAATGACGGTTTTTGCACCCAAAAGACCCAATAAGCATTCCTGTATAAGCAAAATGCTTCAGTGAAAACCCATAGCCTAAAGTAACATCCATATACAATTAAACAAACTATCATAAAATTACATCGAAAAAGAAGCAAAAAACATATTTCAGAGTCACCTTAAAGAGATGGCTTCCCGTATGAGCATCCACAGCACTAAACGGATCATCGAATAGGTAAATATCTGCGTCTTGGTATAAGGCGCGTGCAATCTGTATTCTCTGCTTCTGACCCCCACTTAAATTGATTCCCCTCTCACCTATGACTGTCTGATCGCCAAAGGAGAGAATTTCCAGGTCTTTCTTCAAAGAACATGCTTCAAGGACTTTCTCATACCGTTCTCTGTCCATCTTCTCTCCAAACAGTATATTCTCTTCAATCTTCCCACTCTGTATCCAGGGTGACTGAGCAACATATGCCTTTGCCCCGCAAAGCTTAATAGTCCCTGATATTTTGGGCACTTCTCCCAAGATACAGGAGAGTAAGCTCGACTTTCCTGATCCTACGGTGCCACAAACAGCAACCCTCATACCACGAGACACGCTGATGTTTATATCTTTCAATGTTGGATCAGGTGAAGATACATCCCATGAGAAATTCCCATCAACTATCTCAATTGCAGTGTCAGAGCTACCTATCGGAAGCTTCTCTACAACATCACTTTGCAAGTCGTCAAGATGGAGAAATGAGGCTATTCGGTCAAGGGAAACTTTCGTTTGAGCTATCATTGAGATTGTATCAGGAAGATTATAGATAGGCTCTTGAAGTATTCTAAAGGTTGCTAGGGCGGATAAAATCTTCCCAGACTCAAGGGGGATTCCTAGAAGCAAACAGGCGCCGAAAGTGGCGCCAGACACGAATGAAGGTGCTCCCCAGAAGACAAAAGAGGTCAAAGCACCCGTGTAACCAAATTTTCTCAACCATCCCGTTTCTGTTTTCCTGATTTCTGTAACTTTTGACAAAAACTTCATCTCCCATGCCTGAAGCTTGAGGATCCTCATGTTCCTCAAGATTTCAGACGTCACCTTCATCCTTGTATCCTTTGATTTCATTATCTTCTCCTGAAACTTCTCTTGCAACTTCCCAAGTGGAACATTTGCCCCCATCACTGCAACAGTAGTGACTAATGCAGCTATGGAAGCAAGGCCAAGATTCTTGTACAAGATCAACAAGGCCAGGCCAACTTGGAGTATGACCATCCACACATCGTGCATGTACCAACTAAAGTCTGCAACCCTCTGGGCATCAACAGACATCAAATTAATGATTTCCCCACTCGCTTGACCCTGCTTTGATTGGCATGAAATGCTTAAGCCTTTATTGTAAATCATGGCAACCAACACCGCCCTAGCCCTAATTCCAGCCTCTTGCACCCTAAAGAACCAGTGCCTCTGAGACAAACACTCAATGAGCTTCGCAATGAAGAATGCAGAAACCAAGACGTACCCTTGGTTTTCGAAGGCTCGATTTCCGTTGAGGTATTGAACAAAGGAGTCAATGAGGTAGGGACCAACATAAGACGCTAGTGTGTATATTAGCGCTAAAAAGGCCGTTAATAGAACTTCCCATTTTGTCGTGAAGATCAGTGCCTTGACAAGCTTAAATGTGGTAATTCTACTTCCGCTACCACTATCAGACTCTAGCTTACTTCTAAAAATTGGAAAGGCCCCTACAACACTATCAACACCGGCAAGTTGAGGAACATCGGCAAGGTCTAATGCTTTCTTGTAACCGGCGCCAATCAAATGACCTACCCAAGAGAAACTAAGGATGCTAAGAAGACTAGCTTTGGTAAAGGGGCAAACTATTTCACCCCCACGAGACTTCTTCGACTCTGTACCATTACTTGCACTGGTACCATTCAAAAGGGGTTCTTGAAGAAAGTTATCTTCACTTTCCTTCTTCCCCAAAAACCCCACTAAACAGAACCAAAAACCCATAACAGCTGAAATGATATCAGATACCAACAATGGAGTTGGTAAAGATTGATCATTTTCATTATAAAGTAAGTCTACAACAAGGAAACAACAAGACATGGAGAAGTAAAATCCCCACCAGACTCTCAATAAAATTGGGAACCTTGGCCCACCTAAATTCTTGCAATGGGTGTGCAGATAAACAGAGATTGCCAACCAAGCAAGTGTTCTGAGTCCAAAATCCAAAAGGGTTACAATCTTTTCATCAGACCAACCATTTCTGTACCAAGAAAAGTAATTTAATATCCAAAGAACGAGATTAAAAGCTGAAAGACCCCAACCACAAAACAGAGCTTGATTGTAGAAGGAAAATCTATTTCTCCTGTTACTACTCCGTTTTGGCCCTTCACTGGGAGTTCTCATGATTTTCCTACATACCCATGAGATTAAGAGAAAAAGCAACAAAACCAGGTGCAATGAACCAGAAAACCCACGTAGGAAAATGGGTTGGAGGAGGAAACTACTGGGAGGGTACATGAGTGATGAATATGAGTGAGAATGAAAGAACGACATACCCATCTTCGTTGATCTCAAAAACTCCATCTTTGTGGTGCGTTTGGCACGTGGGAGAGAAATGGTTTCTGGGTATGTCAGAATTTGGAGGGAGCACTGAACGATTTTGTGGGTGCTTGTATTTATAAGTATGCAATATATATGTATATTAGTTAGACAAAATGTGCCGTGTGGAATGGGACGAGGAGAGAGAGTCAGTGGGGAATCCGTGGCCGTCAGATAACGTGGTGCGCAAGAGTCAGCTAACGATAGAACAAGGAAATGCGAAAGACAAGTATGTGGCCCTAAGTGGGAGTAATTATGTCCCATTTCGTTAAAATTTTTATTTTTTAATAAGTAATTATTTTTTATTTTACAAAAAAAATTGTTCTCTCACAAATTTTTATAGTTAAACGGGGCCTTGTTTATTGTCTTAGAGCATGGTCACATAGTATCACATGACCCTTCCACACTTCCTTATATACTTTCTCGAGTCCTATAACAATATGATATAGAGAAGAGTTTTTGAGTACCATGTAACCTTAGCCTAGAGATATAGAATATAATTTTCCGAAGTGGAATCTTTCCAAAGAATCAAGATATGCGTGAATTGAGAGGGACATAGAGAGTGGGACAAAATAGCAGTAGCACTGCTTTTTGGACTTTGGACGGATTAAGCAAAACAAAGAGAAATTATGGTTCAAGGATAAACAATCATATTCAATGGTTTCACGCACAGAAATGATTTTAACACTCTTTTTTTATTTATTGACATTTTTTATCTTTATTCACATGAAAGTTTCATATGAAAAAAACTACTCAATAGGTAAAGGTAATTTAATAATTTTACATAAATACAAGATTTAAAAAATTATCAATAGATAAAAGGAGAGTGAAAATCATTACCCCTCCAAGTATTGAAATTCTCAAAACAATCCTCAGCTACAATGATCAATCCATGATGATTCATGATTTTCCCAAACCATTTTACCTTTATTGTGGGGTGTAAGTCAAAAAAAAAAAAAAAAAACAAGTACATGAAATTATGAGAAGTCCATCTACTAATGATAAGCTCAAAGATGGTCACCCAAAAGTGGCCTATGGAATTATTACTCTCTGATGAATGTGAAGTCATTTTAGGGTCACTATGCACAAAAAAAAGTTTATAAAGTAGGGAGAGCGAGTCCATCTAATATAAAAAGGCAAGTTCAAAGATTGTAATCCCAAGCGGGACCATATGATGATTATTTTATGTAGGATGTGCAGGCATTTTGGCGTGCAAGTCTAAAGAATTAAAAAACAAGGACATAAATGTACGAGAGCGAGAAACAAGTACATTATTAATTAACGATGCCTACTAAAGTGTGAGAAGATGGCCGGTGCTTTAAAGCGATAAAAGAGGAGGGTGAGACTCTAATCTTACCACGCCTCACCACATGTATTAGTACTCTTTATTTTATTTTTTTTGAGATGCCATATTCTGGTGATTCAATGCTTCACACCACACCACAAAAGTAGTGATTATTCCCTCTAACCACCACTATACAAATTTTCCCAAAAATAAATCAGAATAGATATCCTCGATCAACTAAAGTTAGTCAGTGGCGAGAAGACATATAGTTTTTAAATACGTATAATATATTTTTGTGTGTGATACTTTAAAATTATTCTGCAGTAGTCTAAAAAATTATTGAGGTTTTGAATATGGTGCAAAAACTAAGAGCCCTGCTACACACACAGACAATTGTGCACAGATTTCGTTGTGTGGCCCATCATGGATTTCACACAAATCATCCGAGCCGTTCATTAAATGTAAGACATTTTTTCAGGGGTCTCCGTAAAAAATAAACTCAATCTGATACCTATAAGTGCTTCATCCAACCATCTGACTTTTCATTCAGATTTCTGGATAATGAAAAGTTATATGATTGGATCGAGCACCTATAGGTATCGGATTGAGCTTATTATTTACCGAGACCCTTGAAAAAATGTTTTACATTTAATGAACGGTTCGGATGATTTGTGTGGGACCCGTGGTGGGCCCCACAACAAAATCTATGCACAATCTGTGCACAGATTGTATGTGTGTAGACTTTTTGAAAAACTAATACGCTATACACATAAGTATTTTATTTACTTTTTCGTAAATTGTGCGTTTTCTACTCCTTGTTCGTTGGGAGATTTTTAGGGAGATTTTTAGTTGATAAAAAAAAGGATGTTTTTGAGAGTCATAAATGAAAAAAAATTGATAAAAAATTTTTATTGAATATCGTACCCAAATGATTTGAATCCCAAAACGAACAAATCCTAAAGAACTAAACTTTAGAGTAGAATAAAGTTGAATAACCAATAAGAAACTGGAAAATGGAAAATGGAACTTGTCGACATCATCATGTGACGGATAAAACGACAGAAATGATTGTTCAAATTTTAAAAAGAAAATTCTTTTTTTCTAATCAGTTGATAAGTTGCTAATTCCCATGTGCTGTTTTGAGATTGTGTGCTCGGGACGCGGGGGGCTGCTGTCCCCGAGAGGACAGCAGCGTGCTGCTGTCCCAATTTTGGGACTCACCCCGGTCTCGCTCCGATAATCTGAATCGTTCACTTTGTAGAGCTCGTCGAGTAGAACATCTATGCAAAAAATCAGCTTAATTGGATATTATTAAGTACTTGATCGGAGCCCATATAACTCTCAGTACATGGGTTAGAGTGGATTTGATCCAGTGTTTCGGATGCATTCTTTTTAAGATAAAAAGGTTCCAATCAGGTACTTAATGATATCCAATTAAGCTGATTTTTTGCATAGTTATTTTACTCGACGAGCTCTACAAAGTGAACGATTCAGATCATCGGAACGAGACCTGGGTGGGCCCCAAAATGGGGTACAGCAGTGCGCTGCTGTCCCCTTAGGGACAGCAGCCCCCCTCCCTCCGTGTGGTGGCCAAGGAAATTTGAATATTGGGGTTGCCGCTTAAAATAAAGGAAAAATTAGTTATAAGGAGGGTAAAATAGTTTTTCAGCAAAATAATTTTTAGCGAAGATTCTTCAACTTTTTAAGTTTTTAAGCCATAAGATCAAAATATGTTTAGCCATTTTCATAAGATTTTAAGGTGCACTTTCCTATTATATGATTTTAATGGTTTATGTATTTTCATAGAGTACCTCAGGGTTTTAGACACTTTCATATATAGAGCATCATAGAATTTTAAACACTTTCATAGGGTACTCTAGGGTTGTAGGCACATTTGTTCTTATTTTGATTGCAAAAGATGTTTGTCCTTGAGCTCAAAAAATATAAATATGAGAGATTTTTGGCTAAATCTCCTTAAAATAAATGGTTTGTCTCAAACTCTATCTTAAATGGATTAAAGGTTAAATAAGCAAGTTTGACGATAAGATCAACCATAAGCACACACGACAAGAAAAATGAATCAGGATCCTCGATTTCTTATGTAATTCCAAATCAAACTGGTCATTATCCTGTTTAACAATCTAAGTCGTTCATTGTATAGGTCTTAATATGTACATCAATCACTTATAAAATACGTTAGTTTGACATTGATGTATATGCATTAGAAGTAACCATATTTGTCCGGTTAGAATATGGACGTCCATTTCTAATTTTACATCTTTGCTACTATCACACACACCAACTCTCATATTTTGCGGAATCCACGTCTATTTATCATTCTACATCTTTGCTACTTACACACCTACTCACGTATTTGGTGGAATCCACACCCACCATATCATTTACTCACATCTTTTGTGGAGTGCACACGCGTTGCAAGGATGTGAGCGTGTGTCGCCGAACACTTTTTTTTGTCAGCTCTATGAAGAAAAAAGTGGAACAAATAACCCTTGATACAGCTTAATGGAGAAAAAAGATTTACATCCAACCCAAATTGATTGGTTTGGTTATAAAGAAAAAAGTGGGCACACGAAGGCATGATTGAGAATATGTACGGAAAACCGCCAAGTGGTTGGCTGAATGGAGCTCCTCGTTAAATGCTTACATTCAATTTTCCATACTTGTTTGGTGGAAGTAAACATACTCTTACGTGTCCGTAGCACTCAAGGAAATCTTAGCTTTAGCCTCACATAGTGCGATAAAATTCAACTGGAGACGAATATGTGGTGCTGAGAATAATATTCCCTTGACGAATAACGAATGAATACACATAATATTCAGAAAGTCTACATTTCCCAAATCCCAACGCCCCGTCGGGCATGCTTCGGCCATCGGACGGCCGATCCGAGCCGTCCAAAAATTCTAAAAAAAAAAACCGAGTGGGCCTTTCGCGAGAATAAACGGCATCCAACGTGTGTAAGTGGCCGATCCAAGCACTCCATTTTTGGTTGATCCAAACACTTCATTTTTGGCCGATCCAAACACAAAAATGGAGTGCTTGGATTGGCCACTTACACATATCGGATGCCGTTTATTCTCATGTAGGCCAACTCGATTTTTTTTTTAGAATTTTTGGACGGCTCGGATCGGCCATTCGGTGGCCGGAACGTTCCCGACAGGACGACAGAATTCCGATTGGGATTTCCCGATCGGGAAGTGTAGACTTGCTGCATAATATTAGCCCATTTTAATATTCCTTCTTTCCAATGTGTACAAAGGATAATATAATTGAGTTGGGTCCATCCCTCAAAACTAGCTAGTGGCAGACGAACAAAAAGTCACTTTGGGCCAAGTGGGGTATCTCTTGTCATGTTCGGTAGCACTATTTTCCACTATGGTGTTCTCACTTTCTCATTTCCCAGACTGTGCCCTGCAAGGCTTAAATTGTACTCACATGGCAATTTTCTATTCACGAGTTTTGACCAATGACCAGTACTGGAGATTTTTGCTCAAGTGGGTAGTCCACAGCCCTTAATTATTGGGATTTGATGGGCTCGAGTCTCTGTACTCTGAGGACTGAGTTCCTGTCCAGTTTTATTTTTGTCCAGTGCCGTCCAGTTTTCAGTTTTTTTTTTCTGGGTCCATACCGGAATCGTTCTGTATAGCTCAAATTTTGAAGCAAGAAATCCAAAAATTGCGCTATGAGACTGCTTGAAAAGTTGGGATTACCTCGAGACTCTGCCAATTGCAAAGAGCTAATGATTCTACATCTTGGAACTGAACAACTTCTCTTGCCTTAGCCGAATACCATGTTGGACACGCTGGGGGACACATGACACACCAGCATGGCACACGCCATGTGACGTACGTGTCCATTAGATTTTATCTTTCGGGGAGGGATACGCAAGGACACACCAGAAGCACACATCAGGACATGACAGAGTGGCTTTTATAAACTCTAGCATCAAAAGTAACAGGCCAAAAGTTCAATCTACAATAAATGTGTAGGCATGCATCATTGGACGATAATGCTTTAGATAAGATTCCTAACCTGCTACTATTTTTTTTTTTTTTTTGATAATTAAATCAGTGGCCATCGGGGCTTACAAGGAAGAAAATCCCTAGCTAGAACAGAGGAAATAAAAACCAGGTGGGGAAGCCACCCACGAGACTGGTAACAATCCTCTCAGCGCTTTTGTTGCCACGACATGAGCCAGTTGATTTGCCTTCCATCTTGCCCAGGCAAAAGTCACCCCCAACTCCTCTCTAAACTGTCTAATATCCCAAACAATGGTCGCGATATTCTACGGATGGACTAATTCAGAGACACTGAGTTTTACAGCAAGTCGGTTATCCGATTCAATCTCCACTCTGTCCAGACCTAAATCTTTCACCATCCCACACGCTTTTCGAATTGCTAGGACCTCACCTTGGATTGGAGAGACCACCTTCGCTGCACCAACCGCGCCATCTATCAAACCCCCTTTCCAACCTCTAACGACCACACTCAGCTTAGCATCCACTCCATTCAGTAATTACAATATAGGCTTACATTGATGATTGGGCCATTCATCCTTTAGACATCGGCAAGAACATCATTATTGTAAAATATAATGTCGATCTTATACCGTTCGATATGATTTTGAAACAAATTTAGTTTGAAAAATATATTAAGAGACTTGGTCGCAACCCATTTTTTTCAATGTAGATGCGTTTTGAAATCGCATTACATGATATTTTATCCGTCCCAATTCGTTTGTTCATGACTTTTTGACTTTTGTTTATCCCAAAATATTTATCTATTTTGGCAAACTAATGGATCAAAAGCTACAAATGTAGCCATGTTTTTCTTTTACTCAACAAAAGAAATTTAGTATTAATATTTGAAAGAAGAACACGAGGATGAAACGGACCAAGGGCACAAAAAAATAAGTTCCACCCAAGACCAAAAAACTAAGAAGGCATACGCCAACTAAATAACAGGGACAAAGGAAAACACAGCAAAATCTAAAACCCATACACCACCAAACCTCATAATTAATCCAAAAAAAAAACATGCCTAAGACTAAAGAGAAAACCAAAAACCATTTAGATTCATACCCAAATTAATCTGTTGATTTTATATTTTACTGTCTTTTATTTTGATAATTGATTGGGTTATTCTATTGCGGGATCTTGGCCATCTCCACTGACCTTGATGGACTATCAAAGACACTTAAGCAGTTAAAGAAGTACCAAGATTATAGACCACATTCTCTCCAAACCTCTTATACAATGGCCCTATGGGGTGCCAGTTATCAATCCAAAGGAATGTTGACTGTCATTACCCACTCTGTATTGGATTAGAGGCTGGCCAATATTCCTCAATACAAAAATCTTTCTTATCGTCCAAGAAGAATCTCTAGGGATATCCATACTCCATAGACTCTGATGTTTAATGATGTATGTGTGTACCCACTTGACCCAGAGGGTGTCAGCATTCTTACAAAGGGCCCAAAGGTGCCTTAGCATGGTAGCTTTGTTCCATTCCTTAACCCTCCTAAAGCCAAGACCAACTTCCTCCTCAGGACTACACACATGCTCCCATTTCACCTTGGTCTCAGTATGTTTCATTTCAGGACCAGACCAAAGAAACGCCATCAAGGAGGATTCAATTTCAGATTAGATTTTACAATACAATTACCACTCCTATAAAATATCGAAAAGATTACATGCATATTAACTCATTATTAGGCTTGCTAATTCATTTTCAAATTCAAGAAAGAACAAACAGTCAAACAGTATTCAAGCATATTGAAATGCACCACTTAGACCAAGGACTTTGCATTTCATTCAAATTATGCAATTGCGTCCTCGATACCAATTTCTTGATTCTTATACACAGCAAATACAGACTCAATGAGCTCTAGTGTCAATTGTCAAAGCATTTTTTTTTTCCCGTTTATCATCGCCAAAACACATGTGATCAATGGCACAAGAAAGGAAGAAGAACAGTCAAAAAATATGAATATGGTAATTGGTACCGTGTCAACATCCGCAGACCAGAGTGAATAATGTATATTTACTACAAAATTACTCACAAACATTCAAAATATGTCATTCAGATAACTTTCAATCGATGCAACAAAGTTTAGAAAATTATTTACTAGGGTACATTATGTTTTAATCCAAACATTTTCACATCTCTTAGAAAAGGGTTTAGCAATTGGGGATGGAGGAGGTAACAACATGAAAATTCAAATGAATTGGAACATTAAAATGCTATCGTTAGCATGACTTTCTAAGTTTTTTCTTTGTCCTGTTTTCCTATTTTCCTTCCTTCATAGTAGTATTTACTTTTGAGAACCACACACATGCTGGCGTAATTTGCGGGTACTTCCATAAATCACATGGTAAAATTTAAGTTGGGCTGTACATATTAGTTTCGGTGGAATAAAGATTTAGGGAAAGATGAAAGGTTACTTTAGCACTAATTTATACGGTCTAACATGTACTTACTTACTAATGGAGTCCATGTGAGGTCCTTCAGAATACTTTCAAGAGAGAAAATAAGATTCATATTAGATTTGCATCGAAAAATATGCACAACTTTTTAAGTTGTTTGAAATAGTGAATGTCGACAAACAAATACGGACGGATTTAGTATTACCTTGCATTTACCTGTTTCAATCTTTCAACGTAGGTGGGCACCGCGGAGCCGCCGCAAATCTGTTCACGTCGAAAGCGTCACTAGTCCAACACTGGAAGATACAGAATTATCTTTGACCGCGATTAGAAGAGAATCTGCTGCAGCAACCCCGCATAAAAACCCCAGCACGCAGAGGGCGACGAGAAAAGGAAAGGGCAAGGCTAGGGTTTGGAGACCTGGGACGGATCTTTGAAGGAGATGGGAAGAAAGGAGAGGTAGAGAAGAGAGACGAGGGAAGTGGGGAGGCACGGCCGGCGACGATCGCCGGTAGTCGGCTAGGATTCATCTTCGTTGAAATCGCCAGACGGAGAGAGAGGGAGAGGAAGCTGAAGAGGGGAGACGGAGAGAGATGGGAGACGATGGTAACAGTCGTGGCCTTGATTTGGGATTTTAGGGCTTTTTTCCGGCGATTAATCACTAGCTTGTACGGCGAGGTCGGAGGGAAAGGGACAAAAATGGGTCCCACTGCCTTCCAATCCAATTTTCAACAGGAATACTACTACACACCCATATTCCTCAATAGGTCCTGCACCTAGAAGAAAAAACGACACTAAAAGACTAATTCACAGAGACTGGCTTTTTATGACCAGAAAATAGTGGGGTTTGTAGAAAGACAAACTTGTCCTTAATTGAGTGGGGTTAGTCCTTTCATATTCTATAAAAGCAGTACAGTACAAACTAAGACTAATTCACAGGAAGAAGGCCACAACACAGTGGATTGATTTTATTGCAGACATAATAATAATATACTTGAGTTGATTACAACACCAAATCTCACATGAAACTGAGAGTTGTGTACGACATTACAACACCCAAGACAAGCGTCACTTCCAAAGTAGAAGCACAATTAATCAAATCAATCCTAACTACAAAATGCACTGCCTCGATCGTTTTCATCGTCATCGAATATCTTACGATCATATTCAATTGTTTGCCTACTTCTAAAAGCTAGAACTAGACCTTGTACTGTACTCTGCGACAAGCTTAGAAAAAGAGGATGACTTATTCTCAAGCAACTTTGTGGGTGTATCATATTCCTCAATCAGTCCTGCACCAAGAAGGAAAAAGGAAAATTAACAAGATGCTGGATTGAAATTCTTAATTCGGGGGAAGATGATTACGGTAACACTAACCATTATCTAACAGCAGAACCATGTCGCTATCGACAACAGACGTAATCCTATGTGCAATGGTTAACACGGTACAATTGGAGAAATGTTGCTTCAGCGTTTGCTGTATGAGATTGTCAGTGGCTGTATCTACTGATGCGGTGGCTTCGTCAAGCACCAAAACCTTGCTTTTCTTGAGCAGCACCCGCCCGAGGCAAACCAGCTGCCGCTGACCCATACTCCAATTCTCCCCATTCTCTGTAACTGCAAGAAGGAGAAAAAGAGAAAGCCCGGGGTAAGTAACATCTCTTAACAGTAATGCTGTACTTCGCAAAATTCTTCGCCCAAAATGCAGTGAGAGAGCATTGCATTCATTCCGTTGGAGCATGACCCCCATTTGGGATGAAAAGTGTTCTAGACTCCAAAGATTTCTGGATCTGTGTTGTATTTTTTTCCCCTTTGATTATGTTGGAATAGTGGATGAATAAAACCTGCTGAATCAAGCTTGCCTTCCTTCTTCCTGACTTCGTCTCCAAGTTGGCACTTATCAAGAGCCTAAAGAAATTAAAAAAGGGTATTCACAATTTCATCCAAACAAGAAAAGCACATATTTTTTGACATATGATACATAGAAACCAAATTGAGGAGATCAACCCACCTCCCAAATATGTTCATCTGTGTACTCTTCGAGTGGGTCCAGGTTGGTTCGCACCGTCCCCTCAAACATGGTTGGATCCTGAGGAATGATGCTTAATCTAGATCGTAAATCATGGAGCCCAATCGAGGAAATGTTGATACCGTCAATCTGAATTTGACCAGCAGCAGGTTCAAGAATACGGAAGAGTGTCTGTATGAGGGTCGATTTACCACTGCCCGTCCTCCCTACAATTCCTGTCTTCATTCCTCCGTGGAAAGTGCATGTAAGGCCTCTCAATACAAGTGGCATATGTGGGGCGTATCGGACCTACATGCATACATGGCAACATCAAAAAATACTCCAACACACAAGTAAAAAATTGGCCACAAAGGCTATCTTCCGATGTCCAATCTGTGGAGGGCTATGTTACTGGACTCTTCTAAATAATAGAAGTACCCCGTATCAGACACTTGAGCAAGTGCATTGGATACATGTCTCACATTTAGTTGGACACATTGGAATCATACTTAGAAATTCGAGTTTACTGTAGAAACCATCAAGAGAAAGGAGGCAGACTGGTAAGAAGGCCATCATGTGTAACAGTACAATATATTGCGTTAAATACTTGGTGACATATTTTACATGCAGTATAACCAAACCAAACCAAACCGAGCCTTACATGCAGTATACGGAAAGGAAATAAAACAAATATGTTCAGGAACAATAAAAAGTAGCCAAGTACATGTCACATAGGTGGAGAGTAAATAACAGGGATTTTTTAATTCTGCGTCTTTCCCTCTTCCTTTTCTTTACTCTCAACACATCCATGATCCAGAAAAAAATGTAAGAAGATCAGATTTTGTAAAGGATACCTGCAGATCTTGGATAACAACTTCTCCATGAGCTGGCCATTGACCATCTGGCCTATTTTCTTCAATAACAAGTGGAGGCTCACTTGGGATAGAAGTGTATTGAAGTATCCTTTCAACTGATATCATTTTATTCTCCATATTGCAAAGATTCCGAATAAACCTCGCCTGCAAGATGTTCAGATTAAGCCCGTACGTAACTGCTAACCCCGCAATACCTACGAATGAATAAACAAAAGACAGATCATAAAACTTTCAAGCACTTTCTAGGGTGCAAAGTAAAATAGTCAATAAAGAAAGAAAACAAAAAACTCATTACTTGGATCAATTGTTCCTGTTGGAATGGAGATCAAGAAAACCAAAGAGAAGGCAAATGTAATAGAAGATAACATATCCAAGCGGAAGCAAAGCCACTGCATCACAGCAGTAGTGTAAAAATTTGGCCGAGAATGCCCATCTATCAGTTTCATACTCAACTCCTTGAATCGCAATTCCTGATCAAAGCTCCTAATGGTAATGGATCCTGACACAGTTTCAGCAAAATGCTGGATAACTGGAGCTTTGCATACACCACCCAATCGTGCCAGTTCTCGCGCTGATGGTATGTAATATTGCTGCAACAAAGTAAAAGAATATTAAAGTTGCAGCATATAACATTCGTGACTGTGTAGCTCTGAAAATCAAACTAGTATAATTTATCGAGGTAAGAGTTGGTAAAAGAAACCACCACTTTCTACACAAAACAGAACTCTACATAAAATGAAACCACTACATCCAAGAGACTTTCGTGGTTTGCCAATTCTTTCTCTTAGTTTTATCAAACGCAACATTACAGGATATCATCTTTCTGGAAGAACATCAACATTTTACCGACCAATTAAATAATCAAACTAAGTAAATGTTTGAATACTTTAGAAGAAAAATAGACTAACTCAAAAAATATAATGTTTAAATAAAATTTAAATCTTCCGTACTGAAATCTGTGGGAAAAAAGCGGATTCTGAAATTAATGTTGCAAGACTTCACTAGCACCGTGGATTGGTAAGAATTTACAATAACTACCTGTAACCAAATGCAGGTGGCAATCACGGGGATAAATACGATGAACACCTGCCATGCAACCTGTGACATTACCCCTATTACACCCAGTAGCTGTATTATTGAGAATGCAAATGACCCAACGAGCATTGGCATGCTCAAATCCACTGTACTTTGGTCCGTAGATGCCTAAAAGAGGAAAACACATTGATTAAACAAAATTCTATGTTGAAGGCAACAACCATGATTAGGATACTGGCAGAGGCAGCAAGTAGACAGAAAACACTCACCCTATTTAAGATTCGTCCACTTGGGGTGGAATCAAAAAACGACATGGGAGCACGGAAAATGCACGAATGCATTTTGTTGAAGAGTATAGTGGCAGTCTTATACCCAGCAGTTGTCAGAAACAAGGCCCTAGAAAGAATGCAGAAAGCACTTCCAATCGCCAGAGCCACATAGACGATTATGAGAGTAGAACCCCTGACCGGAGGTTTCACTTCCTTTGATACTGGAGTAGCCCAAGCCATCCAATAGTTGCTTCCTATTTGAAGTATCTGAAATAAAACTTGTGACAACAATATGAAAGGCACAAGAGCTCCTCCGTACGCTATTGTTGTGTATTTCCAATAGACCGAAAGACCAACTCTTCCTTTCTCCCTTTCTTCTTCTTGAACTAGCTGTCCTTTTTGTCCAACTATATCGTCTGTTCCATTTTGGCCGTTTGCAGCTTCCTCTTTCTTCATGGACTTCTGAACACCACATGTGCTACCATTCTCTTCCTCAATGGTCGATTTGTCTGATATTGAGCCAGCCACTGTGGAATCTAGTGCTGATAAAGCTTCCTTATGCGCGCCCACAAGTTCCATAAAGTCACTCCCTGAATTGAGGATGTCATTGTATTTCCCAGCTTGAGTAATCCTTCCATCTTTCAAGACCTAATGACAAAGGAAAAAAGACATCCCAAAAGGTCTTGAATTAAACCAGCGGTATTGTATCTATTTCATTTATTCGATAAAAGCGAATTTGAATTGATCACTTTTTCAAAGGGGGGAAAAACTATTGGGATTTTTGTTTGTTAAGCAATGACTTAATCCTCGAATATTATGTTCTTTTTTAACAAGAAATGTCAAAGACAGAACTATAGAAGAAATAAGACGTGAATGGCTCACCAAAATGAGATCCGCAGTAGGTAAGAACTCCACTTGATGAGTAACATAAATGACGGTTTTTGCACCCAAAAGACCCAATAAGCATTCCTGTATAAGCAAAATGCTTCAGTGAAAACCCATAGCCTAAAGTAACATCCATATACAATTAAACTCACTATCATAAAATTACATCTAAAAAGAAGCAAAAAACATATTTCACAATCACCTTAAAGAGATGGCTTCCCGTATGAGCATCCACAGCACTAAACGGATCATCGAATAGGTAAATATCTGCATCTTGGTATAAAGCGCGTGCAATCTGTATTCTCTGCTTCTGACCCCCACTTAAATTGATTCCCCTCTCACCTATGACTGTCTGATCGCCAAAAGAGAGAAGTTCCAGGTCTTTCTTCAAAGAACATGCTTCAAGGACTTTCTCATACCGTTCTCTGTCCATCTCCTCTCCAAACAGTATATTCTCTTCAATCTTCCCACTCTGTATCCAGGGTGACTGAGCAACATATGCCTTTGCCCCGCAAAGCTTAATAGTCCCTGATATTTTGGGCACTTCTCCCAAGATACAGGAGAGTAAGCTCGACTTTCCTGATCCTACGGTGCCACAAACAGCAACCCTCATACCACGAGACACTCTGATGTTTATATCTTTCAATGTTGGATCAGGTGAAGATACGTCCCATGAGAAATTCCCATCAACTACCTCAATTGCAGTGTCAGAGCTACCTATCGGAAGCTTCTCTACAACATCACTTTGCAAATCGTCAAGACGGAGAAATGAGGCTATTCGGTCAAGGGAAACTTTCGTTTGAGCTATCATTGAGATTGTATCAGGAAGATTATAGATAGGCTCTTGAAGTATTCTAAAGGTTGCTAGGGCGGATAAAATCTTCCCAGACTCAAGGGGGATTCCTAGAAGCAAACAGGCGCCGAAAGTGGCGCCAGACACGAATGAAGGTGCTCCCCAGAAGACAAAAGAGGTCAAAGCACCCGTGTAACCAAATTTTCTCAACCATCCCGTTTCCGTTTTCCTGATTTCTGTAACTTTTGACAAAAACTTCATCTCCCATGCCTGAAGCTTGAGGATCCTCATGTTCCTCAAGATTTCAGACGTCGCCTTCATCCTTGTATCCTTTGATTTCATTATCTTCTCCTGAAACTTCTCTTGCAACTTCCCAAGCGGAACATTTGCCGCCATCACTGCAACAGTAGTGACTAATGCAGCTATGGAAGCAAGGCCAAGATTCTTGTACAAGATCAACAAGGCCAGGCCAACTTGGAGTATGACCATCCACACATCGTGCATGTACCAACTAAAGTCTGAGACCCTCTGGGCATCAACAGACATCAAATTAATGATTTCCCCGCTCGTTTGACCCTGCTTTGATTGGCATGAAATGCTTAAGCCTTTAGTGTAAATCATGGCAACCAACACTGCCCTAGCCCTAATTCCAGCCTCTTGCACCCTAAAGAACCAGTGCCTCTGAGACAAACACTCAATGAGCTTCGCAATGAAGAATGCAGAAACCAAGACGTACCCTTGGTTTTCGAAGGCTCGATTTCCGTTGAGGTATTGAACAAAGGAGTCAATGAGGTAGGGACCAACATAAGACGCTAGTGTGTATATTAGCGTTAAAAAAGCCGTTAATAGAACTTCCCATTTTGTCGTGAAGATCAGTGCCTTGACAAGCTTAAATGTGGTAATTCTACTTCCGCTACCACTATCAGACTCTAGCTTACTTCTAAAAATTGGAAAGGCCCCTACAACACTATCAACACCGGCAAGTTGAGGAACATCGGCAAGGTCTAATGCTTTCTTGTAACCGGCGCCAATCAAATGACCCACCCAAGAGAAACTAAGGATGCTAAGAAGACTAGCTTTGGTAAAGGGGCAAACTATTTCACCCCCACGAGACTTCTTCGACTCTGTACCATTACTTGCAGTGGTACCATTCAAAAGGGGTTCTTGAAGAAAGTTATCTTCACTTTCCTTCTTCCCCAAAAACCCCACTAAACAGAACCAAAAACCCATAACAGCTGAAATGATATCAGATACCAACAATGGAGTTGGTAAAGATTGATCATTTTCATAATAAAGTAAGTCTACAACAAGGAAACAAGAAGACATGGAGAAGTAAAATCCCCACCAGACTCTCAATAAAATTGGGAACCTTGGCCCACCTGAATTCTTGCAATGGGTGTGCAGATAAACAGAGATTGCCAACCAAGCAAGTGTTCTGAGTCCAAAATCCAAAAGGGTTACAATCTTTTCATCAGACCAACCATTTCTGTACCAAGAAAAGTAATTTAATATCCAAAGAACGAGATTAAAAGCTGAAAGACCCCAACCACAAAACAGAGCTTGATTGTAGAAGGAAAATCTATTTCTCCTGTTACTACTCCGTTTTGGCCCTTCACTGGGAGTTCTCATGATTTTCCTACATACCCATGAGATTAAGAGAAAAAGCAACAAAACCAGGTGCAATGAACCAGAAAACCCACGTAGGAAAATGGGTTGGAGGAGGAAACTACTGGGAGTGTACATGAGTAATGAATATGAGTGAGAATGAAAGAACGACATACCCATCTTCGTTGATCTCAAAAACTCCATCTTTGTGGTGGTTTTGGCACGTGGGAGAGAAATGGTTTCTGGGTATGTCAGAATTTGGAGTGAGTACCGAACGATTTTGTGGGTGCTTGTATTTATAAGTATGCAATATATATGCATATTAGTTAGACAAAACGTGCCGTGTCGAATGGGACGAGAGGAGAGAGTCAGTGGGGAATCCGTGGCCGTCAGATAACGTGGTGCGCAAGAGTCAGCTGACGATAGAACAAGGAAATGCGAAAGGCAAGTATGTGGCCCTAAGTGGGAGTAATTATGTCCTGTTTCGCTAAAATTTTTATTTTTTAGTAAGTAATTATTTTTTATTTTATAAAAAAAAATTGGTTTTTTTAGTTAAACAGGGCCTTGTTTATTATCTTGGAGCATGGTCACATAGTGTCACATGACCCTTCCACACTTTTTTATATACTTTCTCGAGTCCTATAACAATATGAAATAGAGAAGAGTTTTTGAGTACCATGTAACCTTATCCTAGAGATATAGAATATAATTTCCTGAAGTGGAATCTTTCCAAGAATCAAGATATGCGTGAATTGGGAGGGACATAGAGAGTGGGACAAAATAGCAGTAGCACTGCTTCTTGGACTTTGGACGGATTAAGCAAAACAAAGGGAAATTATGGTTCAAGGATAAACAATCATATTCAATGGTTTCACGCACAGAAATGATATTAACACTTTTTTTTTATTTATTGATATTTTTTATCTTTATTCACATGAAAGTTTCATATGAAAAAAATGACTCAATAGGTAAAGGTAATTTAATAATTTTACATAAATACAAGATCCGTTCAAAAAAAAAAAAACATAAATACAAGATTTAAAAAATTATCAATAGATAAAAGGAGAGTGAAAATCATTACCCCTCCAAGTATTGGAATTCTCAAAACAATCCTCAGCTACAATGATCAATACATGATGATTCATGATTTTCCCAAACCATTTTACCTTTATTGTGGGGTTTAAGTCAAAAAAAAAAAAAAATCAAGTACATGAAATTATGAGAAGTCCATCTACTAATGATAAGTTCAAAGATGGTCACCCAAAAGTGGCCTATGGAATTATTACTCTCTGATGAATGTGAAGTCATTTTAGGTTCAAGTTTAATACGCACAAGAAATAAGTTTATAAAATAGGGAGAGCGAGTCCATCTAATATAAAAGAGCAAGTTCAAAGATTGTAATTCCAAGTGGGGCCATATAATGATTATTTTATGTAGGATGTGGACATTTTGGCGTGCAAGTCTAAAGAATTAAAAAATAAGTACATAAATATACGAGAGCAAGAAACAAGTACATTAGTATTAATTAACACTAAAGATAGGTATACTACATTTTTACACTACACAGTTATATTACATCTTATGTGGAATCTATTTTGAGTCTCAAAAAAATCTAAAAAAATACCGATAAATTTTAAAATATTGTTTTATGGAGTCCTATAAAAAATTAGCTCCAATGAATGTCGGTAAGTACTACTTTTGGATTTATAGGGGTGAAATTGCTTAATTGCGCAGTTTCGGCACTACGAATCTAGAAATAATACTTACCAATATCCGCTGAAGCTAATTTTTTACAAACCCCTATAAAATAATATTTTAGAATTTATGAATTTTTTTCTGAATTTTTTTGAAACCTGAAATGAGCTCCACATAAAATATAGTATAACGTGTAGTGTAACTATGTAGTGTATGTAGCATCTCTCATATTAACGATGCCTACTAAAGCGATAAAAGAGGAGGGTGAGACTCTAATCTTAACTACGCCTCACCATGTATTAGTAACTCTTTATTTTTTTTTAGATGCCATATTCTGGTGATTCAATATTTCACACCACAAAAGTAGTGATTATTCCCTCTAACCACCACTATACAAATTTTCCCAAAAATAAATCAGAATAGATATTCTCGATCCCCTAAAGTTAGTCAATGACGAGAAGACATATAATTTTTAAATACGTATAATATATTTTTTGTGTGTGATACTTAAAAAATTATTCTGCAGTAGTCTAAAAAATTAATTGAGGTTTTGAATATGGTGCAAAAACTAATACGCCATATACATAAGTATTTTATTTATTTATTCGTAAATTGTGCATCTTCTACTCCTTGTTTGTTGGGGGGTTTTGAGGGAGGTTTTTAGTTGATCAAAAAAGGAGAGATTTTTGAAAGTGTGAGTGAAAAAAGATAGATAAAAAATTTATTAAATATTGTACTTAAGAGATTTGAATCTCCAAAACGAACAAGTCCTGGTGAACTAAACTTTGGAGTAGAATAAAGTTGAATAACCAATAAGAAACTGGAAAATGCATGGTACTTGTCGACATCATCACGTGACAGATAAAACGACAGAAAAGATTGTTCAAATTTTAAAAAGAAAACTCTTTTTATCTAATCAGTAGATAAGTTGCTAATTCCCATGTGCTGTTTTGAGATTGTGTGATGGCCAAGGAAATTAGAATATTGGGGTTGCTACTTAAAATAAAGAAAAAATTAGTCATATTTTCATAGGATTTTAAGGTGTACTTTTCTATTATATGATTTTAGTAGTTTATGCATTTTTATAGAGTATCTTAGGGTTTTAGACACTTTTATTTATACAGTACCCTATGATTTTAGGTACTTTCATAGGGTACCTTAGGGTTTTAGGCACATTTGGCCTTATTTTAATCAAAAGATACTTGTCCTTTGGCTCAAAAAAAATGTAAATATAAGAGATTTTTGGCTAAATCTCCCTAAAATAAATGGTTTGTCTCAAACTCTGTTTTAAATGGATTAAGTTAAATAAGCAAGTTTGAGGATGAGATCAACCGCAAGCACACACAAGAAGAAAATGAATCAGGATCCACGATTTCTTATGTAATTCCAAATCAAACTGGTCATTGTCCTGTTTAACAACCTAAGTCATTCATTGTATAGGTCTCAATATGTACATCAGTCACTTATAAAATATGTTAGTTTGACATTGATGTATATGCATTAGAAGTAACCATATTTGTCCGGTTAGAATATGGACGTCCATTTCTAATTTTACATCTTTGCTACTTTCACACACACCAACTCACATATTTTGCGGAATCCACATCTATTTATCATTCTACATCTTTGCTACTTACACATCTACTCACGTATTTGGTGGAATCCACACCCACCGTATTATTTATTCACATCTTTTGTGGAGTGCACACGCGTTGCAAGGATGTGAGCGTGTGTTGCCGAACACCTTTTTTTGTCAGCTTTATGAAGAAAAAAGTAGAACAAGTAACCCTTGATAGAGTTTAATGGAGAAAAAAGATTCACGTAGCCGACCAAAATTGATTGGTTTGGTTATAAAAGAAAAAAGTGGGCACACGAAGGCATGATTGAGAATATGTACGGAAAACCACCAAGTGATTGGCTGAATGGAGCTCCTCGTTAAAAGCTTAAATTCAATTTTCCATACTTGTTTGGCGGGAGTAGACAAACTCTTACATCATGTCCGTAGCACACAAGGAAATCTTAGCTTTAGACTGCCTAACATAGTGCGATAAAATTCAACTGGAGACGAATATGTGGTGCTGAGAATAATATTCCCTTGACGAATAACGAATGAATACACATAATATTAGCCCATTTTAATGTTCCTTCTTTTCCAATGTGTAAAAAGGATAATACTCCATCCGTCCCATTTTTATTGTCCATTTTCGTTTTTCGTGCCGTTCTTTCAACGCTTATATCTC